>OW285239.1:66282140-66882140 GCA_935421215.2 Melolontha melolontha
TGACCAGTAGATTCACATGTACAAATAACTTTTGGACTTAGGTTATGGATTGTGAGATATAAATAAATATCCTAAAATATAGAGAAAACAAAATACTGACACAAACATAAATAAAGTATTATACCTCAGGAAAGGGACAGAAACTCCTACTTACGGAAGGGTCACGACTAACTGACATACAAGCGTTTATTTTAACGTTGAAAAATTCGCTTTAGATTGTGTGGTGTGGAAGAACATAAAATAGGTCTTTCCAAACTTTATGTGAAAATTTCAACTATTTGTTGAAGTTGACCAAGAAGCAGACTTGCTTTACTACACAAATTTGCAGGAGCCGAATCAATAGTAACAGCACTCGTATCGCCGGCAGAGAGACACAACAAAGCAAGAAGTATATTAGAGAGTATCCAAATCCAAAAAAATACAAATTACATAGATGACAGAACGGACACAAATAATCTGTGAACAATATACCTGGCCAATGTATAATACTGGTATAGTAACTGCAAACATTTCCATTACAAAAATAAAAATAAATACATGTCCGAGGGCAGTCTAAACCAGTAAAACACATACAAAAAGGTGTTAAGTATATCTATACGTTTATGCACGTATAACGCTTTTGTTACAATTGAAACAGACATTTAATATACATATCTGTAACTGTAAACATGGACAATACACCTCGTATTTTCAGCATTTACTTCTGCTTTACTTCTCTTAAGCAGAAGTAAATGCTGAAAATACGAGGTGTATTGTCCATGTGTACAGTTACAGTCTTAAGCAGAAGTAAATGCTGAAAACACACACAGTTAGTTATATTTAGGAATGCGAACCAATAACAAATACAGTGAAATATATTAACAGTACAAATTTAATGTAAGTAAATTTTAATTTAACATTATATTTTACCAATTTTTAATAAACATTACAGTTTTGAAAAAGGAAATAGGACCTAAACGTCATCATAAACTAAATTTTGTTTAAAATACCTGGCTGTGCTACTTCCTAAGTAACATATATATATATATATATATATATATATATATATATATATATATATATATATATATATATAAAGATAATTATTTCGTGACCTTTGTATCTTATGGTAAATTCAATTTGAATGTATCTTTGAATAATTTTATCCATGGCAACTACAAATGTAACGAGCCATCGAAAAAATTCATAATTGGAGTAGACTGTGAAATTGGGTTGATACTTTAGCCACTTCCACATAATGACATTTATTATTTGACATTGAAACTATAAGTTTGTGTCAAATTTTTCAAAGTTAAAAAGTTAGAGTTGGTTTGTGTTTAGATGTAAATGGACAACATTTTCAACAACTTCTGTAGCATATGTAAATTTTGATTACGATTTCGATATTAAATCAATTATTTGTTTTCTTTTTTGTTGTAGTATCATTTCAATGCCATAACCTTTTTTTACAATGAAACCAAATGAAACTGTCAAGCAGCAAGTAATATGTCATTATGTGGAAGTGACTAAAGTACCAACCCAATTTCACAGTCTATTCCAATTATGAATTTTTTCGGTGGCTCGTTATAAGTATGACATTAATATACTGTCATTTATATTTTATATTCCTGGAAAAAGGCATCATTTGCCGAAACATGTAGGATTGTTTTGAATATATACATTTTGAAGTAAAACCAGACCTTAAATCGCCAACAAATTGAATTTACCATATATATATATATATATATATATATATATATATATATATATATATATATATATATAGTGCATTTGTAAAGTAGCGGCTAAATTCAATAAAAATTAAAAGGGAAGCTTTTTAAAAAACCTTCGGATCCGTCGATTTGTATTTTTAGCTTAGAGTTTTCTTACGTGAAACTGAAATTATACAGGGCACCTCTAACCGATATGACGTCATTTTTTCTTAAATATAAACATCCATTCTTTATTACCGAATTAGAAAGGGCAGATTTTTTTACATACGACAAGGTAATTTTGGATGATGTTTACCTAAGGAAATTTTGCAGTAATATTATTGTCTGATTGTTAACGCTGCTCAATTAGAACATTTAATTTAGATGATTATGTTTTCATTTTAAATGTTTATGATAATATTACTTCCAAATTTCCTTATGTAAACATCAACCAAAGTCATCTTGTCGTATGTAAAAAATAAAAAATGCGCGTTTATATAAAAAGAAAATGATGACGTCATCGGTTTTTGGAGATACCCTGTATATTTCAGTTTCACGTAAGAAAACTCTAAACTAAAAACAAAAATCGACGGGCCCGAGGGCTTGTTTGAAAAACTTCCCTTTTAGGTAATTTATTAAATTTATCCGCGACTTCACGAATGCACTGGATATATGTATATATATATATATATATATATATATATATATATAATATTTACGTGACCTTGGTATTATCTGGTAAACTTAATCAGTCGGCGATTAAAGGTCTGGTTTATTACTTCAAAGTATATATATTCAAAAAAACCCTACATGTTTGGGCAATTATGCCTTTATCAAGGATATAAAATATATATTTTATATCCTTTTTATATATCGAAACATGTAGGGTTTTTTTGAATATATATACTTTGAAGTAATAAACCAGACCTTTAATCGCCGACTGATTAAGTTTACTATATATATATATATATATATTTATATATATATATATATATATATATATATATATATATATACATAGATTGCCTATATATAGGCAACGTTCGAAATTATATTCTTGGGTAATTTCTATTTTACATTGAAATTAATTAACTGTAATAAATTATTTTGGATATTGTATTTCATACTACTTCATAAAGGATGGCGAAATTACTGACCAAATGACCCAATTATGAAGCCTCCATTGTTTAGAAGAACGAAAAAGATTAAAAGATTTTAAATTAATTCCATTTAGTCGTGTCAAAAACATAACAGTATCTGTTGTAAGAAACACCGAGTGACTATAAATGATTGAAGCAAATATTTAATTTGGCAACTCTGAGAAATTGTCTTGCTTGATAATTCGCGTTATATTTATCTTTTTGAGTTAGAATCCTTTGTATAAATATGGAAATATAGTTAGAAGTACTTGCTTGATTTTTACTTTGTTAAATTTTTGACAAATTTAAATTTAAGAATCAGGCATTTTAACATAAAGTTGTGAAATTATTGCAGCTTAGGAAGAAAAAAAATCAATAATTTATAGTCACCAATTATATAGTCTATAGCGTTTGAAAAATATTTCACGTCCAACAGAACCTTTAACTGAAAGACTAGTATAGAATTATTTTGTCGGAAAATTAATGCCTAGGTACTTTAGATCCCACAATTTCAGTGTATTATAAAATATATAGAGATATTATTTAAAAACATATACATAAACTTAGATTTATACATTAAATATATGCATTCATTAAAAAAGGTCAATGGCACCGAAATTTAACCACAATTACAATTTATCGTTTTTTAAAGACTTAGTATTTCACTGAGCATTACTATTAAAAAGATGAAAAAAATATGTACATGCTAATGCCTTTATTAAAATAACTTCGCCTTTACTGAATACAACGAATAATAAAAGCCATTTCCGCTACCGAATATCATTTCAAACGACATACCAGTGAGCGGTGAAACGAGTTCGTTTTTTTTTTTAAGAGATATTACGACACATAATTAGGTATTTATCGCGCATATGGCCGCCAACACCAAAAAATAAATTTACTGTTGTTATTCTTTATTTATTTTTTTTTTTCAATTTTATAGTTTTATAACTTCCTGTTCATTACTTTTCTATCTTTCTTTACTTGAACTTTTCTCTCCACTATGTTTTTTCATTCTGATTTATACGTTCCAAACAGTCGGAGGTAATTAAAATTTCATTATAAGCAACATATGACTGACTGGATAATGTTTCAAGAGCGATTGCGTAGAGCAATATTGAACAAAAATCATGCCATATATTCCGAACGGCAAATGTGCAAATTCAATGAAATTGAAAGAGCTTTTCACAAAAGCATAAAACGCTACTTTTGCTTGATAATAACACATATTTTAATATTTAAGTCAATTCTTCAATGATATTTTTGAATTTCGACTTAAAAGATTTCGTTTGTGGTAGATGTCTCAATTAGATTTTAAGCTAGAAGTTTGTCAATATCACAGAAGAAGACTCGTTAGTCTGTTAATTTGCAGCAACTATTTGATGTACCAAAAGATTGGTATTGCATGGGCTACATGGGGAATTTTTGTTGGTTCTTTAGTACCCTACATTATTAGTCTTTCTCGTCAAATTACTTCCATTTGATATAAACGTGTCAAGCCATATCTAGGTTTTGTTTTGTAATAGTTTTCTAGTCATTATTTATATTTTATTGTAAATTTTCGAATAATTCTTTTATGATATAATTAAATATTATATCCAAGTTGTGTGTAAATAGTAATTGTTACTTTATATATTCAAATTTATATTATACACACGATTTTAGGTAAAATACATTAACCATGGTGTTTATACCTCAACAAGATATCTTTGTCTTGATAGGTCACTGTCATTACGGAATACAGAGAGTAATTGGAATATGAACAATTGTATTTTGGCCAATTTACTACAAAATTTCCTGAAGTAAATATTGATTACAATGTGTTTGGCCAACGCAAACGGCAAATTATGAACAATTTTGAGAATAAATATTGGATTTGCAAAGGAGTATCAGCAGCCTATTATGTTAAGAAAGGGTGTTGTTGATGATATTCAAGCTTGTGCTGACCGAAGTTACACAACATCTATAGAGATTGTCAGTGCAAATAGATATTTTTCACAAAACTATAACACAGAGCTACTTAAGAACATTTGATTAATTATTATTTGATATGAATTGCACCCAATTAATATTGACTTACAGTTGGCTATATAGCGACAGAAGATTATATAGAGATCCTATATTTTTTCACGACACAATTATTGCAAAAATATGTAATAGCTATTTTACAAGAATTCATTCCAGAGTGACATTATTATGAATTAGCTATAGGATATTTTCAACAAGGTAAAGCAACATCCTATGTTGTGTAGATTTCTTTGGATTTTTTTGATGAATTTTGTGGTGACCGTATTGTAACCCAAGATTTGTGACATTTCTGGTCAATAGACTTAACACACCAGATTATTTATTTGGATGAATGAAAAATAATATTTATAACAATCGACTTCGTAATCGTCATGGTTTGACCAAGCCATTTCGCACGAGTCTGGCGGCGTTGCTTCACCGTGCACAGGTTGTAAGGCTGTATACACTTTACTTTTTAAATCTTCGGTGACTGTTGGTTAATGAATATACTTTCATCTAAATATATTTATTTACACTATATACAATTATTTTGGAGCTACGACTTTACTAACATAAACTTCTGTTGAGACTGGTGTCTCTTGTTAAAAAATGATTGTTATGATGTTATGAGACTCTGAATGATACTGCAAGACTGTGTGGCTTATACTGATTTTGATTTGAGGCTGTTGTCTTAAGACTGTGCGTCTTATATTGATGTTAATGTGAGACTGATCTATTCTGTTCTGTTTCACAAGTAGGTAAAAATACCACTACCCCTATACTATTACAGATTAAAAGCGTATTGATTGAACAGTGTGTTGTTTGACGTCGTAACGAGGAATTCCTGTCCGTTAATTTCGTGGAATTATGCCTACAGAGCAATAACCAAGATTTATGATAATGTCTTAAAGATCTAAGCTTAACTAATAAATGATAAAATGTCATTGCTAATTAAGTATTAGGAGGTGCCATAAACCTAAGTATGCATTTTAGGATTGTCCTTTGTGATTATTATACATATCTAAGAAAGGAGATCTTAACAATAAATATTCAAAGTAAAGCCTTTGTTCGCTAATGGAACTTTTACTGAATTGTTAGTATTCGATGTACCCATCGAAAAATGCGATAAGATTTTTTGTTCGGTTGGGTAAAACTCCAACTGAAACTTTTGAAATGATTAAAACTGCATACCCAGATGATAGTTTATCACGATGAAGAGTGTTTGAATGGCATAAGAAATTCAAAGATGGTTGTGAATCAGCGGAAGATGAACCTAGGCGCGGGCGACCACCAACTGCACGAATTGATTAAAAAATTGCAGAAATTAACGAGCTGATCCAAAATGATCATCGGATTGGCATATATCAATTTCTGATATTGTTAATTTCTCTTATGGTTCCACCCAAAAAATTATTCATGAAGATTTAGGGTACTGAAAGGTCGCGACAAAATGGACACCAACAGTAATGACCGATGAACAAAAAGCCAATTGAGTGACAATTTGTTGGCAGTGGAAAAGACAAATGGAACATAATCCACAGTTTTTAAACAATATGGTTACATCTAACGAGAGTTGGCTTTATCATTACGACCTTGAATTAAAGTCTCAAAGTATGCAATGGAAGTGCAAAGTCAGTCCAAGACCGCAGAAGGCGAAAACTGTGAAAAGCGCTGCTAAAGCGATGCACTTATTTTTTTTAATAAATGGAGCGTTATTTATGATCACATTGTACTTAGAGAACATGCAGTAACTGGAGAGTGCTACTCTAATGTATTTCGAGGAACCCTAAAGCCATAATTAAACAAAAAACCGGCCACTTTATCAAGTCATCGGTTGGATCCAACATTGCGACAATGCTCCGGCCCACAGATCAGCAATTTGTCAACGAACACTTGTAGAATTGGAGATGGAAATTATGGTTCACCCTTCCTGCTCACCTGACCTTGCTTCATATGACTTCCATTTGTTTCCTGATGTCAAAAAAGAATTGAGGGGCTTAAAATTTGAGTTGAATTTAGAGCGGTGATGAGTATACTAAATAGTAAATACTCAAAAAATAGTTTCTCAGATGTTTATGATAAGTGGCCAAAACGATGGAACAAGTGTATTGCAGAGAATGGAGAGTACTTTGCAGGATAGTTGTTGAAGTTTTCAAAATAAATGTTTCACTTTTGTACTACAGCACTATTTTTTGATATTTCCTCGTTTATGATATTGACCTAAATGAATTTTGTCATTTTTTTGACCATTTCACATGTAAGCTTAGTAATATGATCATTAATGTCATAGTAATTGTACTTCTTTATTATTATAAATATTGGTATTACATATCGGTAGTGTATGAGAATCAAAGAAAAAATCCAGTAGCAATACTCATATAAATTACCCAAGTATATTGTTTATCTTATTGGCGACTATCCAAATTCAATGATTTAAAATAATTGCCTTAATGATGGTATCACCAATCATGGTTGGATTATTTTGATGAAAAGAGTGGCATTGTATTTTTTAAAATAAGATTCGACAGAATAACAGATCATGTACAGCAGACCGATTTCCATGTGGCCGGTTAGAAGTACCGCCCTCGAGATGCGCACGAAATTCATAGGTAGGGGAACCTCTGGCATTCAGTGTTTTACATCGTTTTAAGCGATAAACACAGTAGTGCAGTGCCGTATTAAGGTAGTGAGTAATGGAGTTTAAAAGTAAATTAAATAAATGTGTTTTACACAGTCAAACTCGTGAAGTGATCTCAAATGCATTTAAATATATGCAAGAAGAAGAAACTTCAGGGGTATTCAAAATTCCACTGGATCAGTTATATGAACGCGTTATTGCCGCAACGGGTGTTTCTGAGAGAAGTATATTGTTAAAGAAAAAAGTGAAATAAACGCAGATGCCGGTTCATCTTTTACATCGCCAAAGAAAAATAAAAAAAAAATTCATTCCGAATGCTAAATTGATTTTTAAGTCTAATACCACAACGGGAGATTATCATCACGAGATGAATTATAAAAATTACAAAAAAATGGTTGTTAGAAAAATTAATTCCAAACCTGCCTCCAAAGTCTGTCCTAGTAATTTACAATGCTCCTTATCATAATGTCCAAAAAGATAAACCACCGAATTCTAATATCAGGAAATCAGTTATAATAGACTGGTTAAGGCCTAAAAATATTTACTTCGACAATAACATGCTCAAGCCCGATTTATATAATATTATTAAAGTACATAAGCCAACATTTAAAACGTTCGAGATAGATGAAATGTTAACACAACGTGGCCATAGTGTTTTGCGATTACCGCCATACCACCCAGATTTAAATCCGATTGAGTTAGTATGGGCATCTCTTAAACAATATGTGGCACAAAAAAATGTATCATTAACTATTAGATATGTTCAACAGTTATGTGATAACTTTTTTGATGAATTTAGTGCTGCTGAATGGAATAAATGTTGTGACCACGCGATAAAGTGGGAGCAAAAGTTTTTGGAAGCGGAACCTCTCATAGACGAAGTTACAGACCAGTTCATTATTAATTTGGGTGAAGACTCTGAATCGGAGAGCGAAGAAAAAGTCAGTGATAGTGATTCTGCATAACTTTTTATATAATTATATGTATAATTTACCGTAATTTTTTTGAAACTTAGTTATTGTTCATTATTGTTTTCTCTTATAATTATTTTTGAGTATTTATGTATTACTTCTTATTGTAATTATAGTTTTCATTGTTATTTCCAATAATATTAGTATTAATAATATTCTTTTCTCCACAACTATTAAATAATGTTATTACAACACTCGCCTACGCTCGTTGAAGAATATACTGTTCTTTTGTACATATAGAAAGTTTACAATGTGATTATAATGAGAAAGAGATTAGCATAAACATTATTTGCCAATAATTCAGTTAATTATCCAAATTAGTTTTACTTAATCCTAAGCCTTTCTACCGTTAAGTGTAGCTAACAATCTTATTCAGTCATCCCCTTAATGTGATGTTAGTACGCTATTAGCTAGTAGGTAAGGTAAGACATTTTAATTAAACATGTTACATGAAACTATGCGTTTTATTTTACTTCTATTTGCCTTAATTTAGTGAAATACAAACCATTATAAACATGTTCAACAATGTGATTTTCTGAATTTATACCTTAGTCCCAATGCACGACTCGCACAAAGAGTTTGCATTTAATTTTTCCGAATACTGTCTCTATCTAACACTGACCCTTACTTGACGCACGTACAAATTCTCCCACCGGCCACATGAAAATCGGTCTGCTGTAATGAGTAGTAAATTTTTTCGACACAAACGGAATTTTGATTATGTAAAATTTCTCAATTAATGTTGAATAATGTTGCAATTCATAAAAGCATAAACAGTTGTGTTCTATAGTAAATGCAAGATGTAAGAGAAACCAAAAGTCGACAACAAGCGTCGATTGCTGTCTTGTTTAATTGAAACATCAATCTTACCCTTTCTAGATATAATTACGTCAATTAAGCATTAGTTAGAAAATTTTTTTAGCGGCTGGATGGATTATGTAAAAATTCGCTTCAGTAATTCGGATGCTTAAAATTTTTGGTTGTCAACGTTTACAACATCTCGTAAGTACATGCATATGCACAACATATGCAGGTACATATAACTCTATAATCTCATATATACTCACTTACTTATTTAATAATTAAATTGAAAATCTAATCCAATTTATCATTAATTTTTTCGTATCTAACAAGCACGTTCACTGCCACAATTACCACGGCTTTTTATCTTGTCTAATTTATCGATTTTATCTTTACGAAACAACTAATAATGCATATATAACATAAAAACGTGATGTATTTTCTCTACATCATCTTTTTCTTCTCCAATCAATTTAGAATCGATCTCGAAACAAGAAAGAGAGATGGATAAAGAAAGAGAGAGGACTGCAAGATGTAGCAATAGAAAGGGCATCAACTCCTATGACTTGCAACACACTTATAACAGTGTTGCCGGTTCGTTTCGTTCCGCCGTAATCTTAACGTAATTAACTTTAAATTGTAATATAATTGTATTTACGTTCTTCTGGGTAATTACAGACATTTGAAAATATATGTGTGCTTTCTTACTTGTGTTACATAATATCCGTTAATAGTGGACATTGTTTAATATTGTTATTAGCTTTTATAACTTAACTAAATTCTTGAAAATGTTAAGTACTCTCAGGGATTTGATAATGCAATGTAGTAGAAGATATGTGTATACAAAATCGAGATATATTATCCTTGACTTTTAATTGCACCGAATTAAAGAGTTTAGTAGTGTGATAAGGCCGTAATAATGCCAATTTAAAACACAGTTCATGAATTATGGTCTCTCATTTATTTCGTATATTTTTTAATTATCATGACATTTAAATATCACTGGAGCATTCATATAATTTTCAGTTTGTGTAATGAATACGTTATACAATATTTTTATTTAAAAAGGTAATTTATTGTCTATAAAGTGATGTTAATAATTATGTATGTTTCGTTTTCAATTTATTCAGTAGTACAGGAAATTTGCAACGAATTAGAAATTCCTTTCAATGTATTAAAAACTACTTTTTTTCGTTATCTTCTGAACACAATTAAATTCTTCGCAATTTAAGTAAATATATTTTATGAATATCGATATTTCCCATAATAGACTTTTCTATAGTAACTACAAATTCGAACAATTTGACGACTCATTTCTAGTCTTATTGTTACCAATAGTATTTTTCTATGTTTACACACTTTAATTTAATTAATACTATAAATTACTAATATAGTATTAATATAATTTTATAATATTTTTAATATAATTTGAAATTAATTGCTATGGCACTGATTGATGGTAAGTAAAATTAAGGTTAATAATCTAACCTACAAATTGTGAGGATTTCGAAACAAATAATAGAGCATGCTTCTAGAAAAATTCAGTAGAAAAACTGCTGACAAGGAAAGGTAAATTAATAAAGAAATTATAATTTAAGTTCGGTTCGGTTAAATTCTGAAGTGTAGTATTCACAAAATGTTAAACGAAGTTTACATCAAAGATGATATTGCTTTGTAAGTACTGCAAATGTAATTAAAAATGGAGATACCAGAATTAATTGTAAATCCAAGTTAATAATTAATATCAGTTCATCGGGTTAGATAGAATATAATTTAATTATTTAGGATGTGTTAAATTTCGAATGATCGATTCATCTAAATTATGTTGATGGATCATAATTATGGAAAATATCATAATACGAGTATATCTGAAATAACAAATAAAAATAAATAATCATTGAAAATAGTGTTATTGATTTTCAAGATATTCTCCGTGATGATTTATATATTTGAACCAATTTTTACAGTACTTTTTCGATTCTAACTGATGTATCTCCAATACATGCATTTTGAACGCATCGACCACTTGTTCTGACGTTGACAATTGTTGACCACGTAGTTTATTTTACATGCGTGCGAACAAAAATAAATTATTGGGTGTCAAATCAGGCCTGTACATTGAATGATCAATCAATTCGATGTTTTGACCGGTCTAATATTAAGTTGTTTGCGTCGATGTGTGAGAATTCGAATTATCATGGTGAAACATCATCCTACGTCGCTGGTTGTGTTTTTCTCCTATCTCCAAATACTACTAGCAAACAAGTGGTTGTGTGCCATTCAGAAGTGACCATTCTTCGGCACTGCAGTCACATGTCCATTTTTCCAAAAAAAGCTGTTGACAATTTGCTTCAAAGTGCTTCTTGCGAGAACGACTATTGTTGGGACTGGCTCATCTTAGCACACCCACACCGTCGACTTATGCTTGCTTTCGGGCACATGCGGATACGTCACCTGTGTAAATGTTATGCACGGTTTTTGACTCACCACAACTGCATTTTTTAATACTTCATTGCACCAATCGACACCAGCCTTTTTTAAACGAGATTGTCAAACTATGCTGGATCCAACGCGACCAAATCTTTTTCACAGCATGGTTAAATGTTCATGTAATATTTTATGTATGCTTATCATACTAATGCCCAGGGATGCCTCATTCTCACGGTATGTCACATGACAATATTATATTATTAATTCATCAAATCAGTAATATACAGTTGGTTTAGATAGTCCTTCGTCGTCAAAAGTGGAAGTTAGTTGATCGATACACTGTTATTGAGATAGTCCACATCGAAAGTCGTAGTAAATCATTGCACGAAAATTGTCGCGAGTTAATTCGATTTTTTGATTGAGATGAAATTTTCAAGTCACTGTAAACAACACAAATAGTGGTCTTTTGACAAAACGTTCTGAGTACGTATACCGTCTAAGAAGGCTACACTTTTCGATGGGTATGTTAGATGGTGCCTATAGTCTATTTTTAAACTAAGAGGAGAAGAAAGCCATAGTTTTAATAATAATTTCAAGATCCTACACGAAGAAAACAAAAGTAAGAAACTCGATTTATTAGAAGCAATGCAAATTAATAAACAAAAATTTTCAAATAAATTATTAAATGACAAAACAGAGCTTAATTCCTCCCCTCTGTTGAATTTATTTCCTATTTGTGATTGAAATATTTTGTTAGATATGTGTCACTTATATAATTTATGTTATCTATTTGTATCCCTACTAAAAGAGGCGGGTAAAAATATTTCGGTTTCCAATTTCTGAGAATACCATTAAGTAATAAAATAAAAAAATATTTACGTTTAAGTAAAATGTTTTATAGTACCGCTTGCTATATCCGAAGAAACCGTTGTACGGTGAAACAGCTGTTATATAGTTATTATTATTATTATTAAATAAAGTGTAAATCTAATACAACATTGTGTGTTTTTTATCGTTTAAGAGGAGCGTTTTAAATTAATCGCGCCAAAATTACTATGCGTGATTGGTTGCTTCAGAGGTAGGATTACGTTATGCAAAAATTGCGTGTTGACCTATCGATGTCAAACGCTTGTCAAATTTCGTTTTCTGTTGTGTTCCCGTTGTTCTATTCAGTTGTATTGTTGTATTAACGTAAATAAATCCGTTCTTTTTAGAATTTGCGAAACCTTTAAGATACCCTTCTGTAGTTATCGATAATTATTCAATATTCATATAAATATGGATACTGTTGCAACAAGTTCAGCATCATTTTCACCTCCGAAAAAACGCAAACGTTTAGATATAGGGCATTTATCTGTTGCTGAAAAGCAATGTGTTTTAAATATGTATAAACAGCTGCGAACTGATGAACCGAATCTTAAAAAAACTGTTCTTGTTTCTAAAATTAGTAACACCGTGGGTAAGTTTTCATGGATTGAATAATGTAACCAATTTGATAATGTTCTGTTTTTAGGCGTTGCACAATCGACAGTATATCGCACCATAAAAGAGTATAATGAGACTGGTACAGTTACTGCATCTAAACACTATGGAGGACGACCTGGTAATTGGTAATGTTGCTGCATACGATGAAGTAGTTAAACAGTCTGTGCGGCAAATAGTGCATGCTTTCTTTTATAAAAACGAATTGCCTACGTTGGACAAAATTTTGATGGAAATAAAGAAACGTCCAGATTTACCACAAATGTCCCGTTCGTCATTGTACAAATTTATGAAGCAAATTAACTTCAAGTACGAAGAACATCACATTTAAATTGACAGAAGTGAGGGGGCTGTTATTGCAAGCTATCGAAAATGTTCAAAATGTTAATTGGAAAAGTTGTGTTGAGCATATAATTAAGGAAGAAATAAAAATGGCCACACTAGATGGCATCGTAGATGATCTAATCGAACCGTTTATTATTTCTATTGGTGCTGATAGTGACAGTGATACTTTCTCAGACAGTTCAGATTTAGAATAGATTATTTTGTTTAATTTTTGCAAGTAACAAGTAGTTAACGGAGCCTTTGATTTCTTTAAATCCTTTATTTATGTTATTTTTGTGTTTAATGTATATAATTTTTAATAAATGTTTAATTACGTTGTGACTTTATTGATGTAGAGTTTATATTCAAAATTAAGCGGGAAATAACGCTAAATTAAATGTTGTCTTTGAGCTCAATGAATAAAGAAAAACTAATAAAATACGAAAATTTAAAAAAACATTCAGAAAGTCATTGATTTGGTAACTTTTACAGTGTAAATGTGGCTTTTCCATTTACTCCTCTTAGTTTAAAAATAGACTATAGCACTAGTGTTGCCAGTTACGAATATATACATAGCTACACTTATACTAAAACGTTGACATGAAGTATAAAATGCCAAGCGAATAATAGTTGTTTTTTTGTATTTTGAGCTGTATTATATACCAGGAATAACCATTCCACCCGTTAGTGTGATTCAATTTTGTGAGTGACGGGGTTGGATCGCGCTAGTTTTTATGATTTTAACGTTGAGTTATTTAAAAAACAATTTGAAGATAAAGCATGATCGCGAGCAAGTGTTTATAAGAGATTTAGTAATTTTTTACCTGAAATATGATAATAGAGGACGCCCAATGTACATACCAATAGAGACTACTATTAGCATTCGATCGACTGTAATACACCAAGTGAAGAGCTGAATGTTGAAAAATTGTATTGTGCTGGGTTCCAAACTAATAAGGGACAGCAAAAGGTAAAGTGCGTGCCAATCAGTGGATAAACTGTAATTATTTAATAATGAAGACCGTAAACAGTTTCTAAAATTGCAATAGGTGAATTATATATTCCATTTTACAGTACACAAAGTAAAGTATGGGCATTCAAATATGATTAAATTTTGTGAAAAGACATTAAATAAAAAAAAGTAACGTATGCTATTCCTCTAGTGAGTTAGAAGGATTGAAGGTTATTCTGGCACATAATATTGCCAGTCTCAAGTGTTCCAAAGCCTGATGGGCGTAATGCTTCATTACAATGTCTCTTAGACTAGAGTCATTGAATGAATTCCGCAATTCGGCGGTGCCTTTTTCGTTCGTTGTATTATTTAACTAATTGCCTTTTTCCCATAATATATAAATTTATAAATCGATGTGAATGAATAGTGCATAAATTCCTATTGCATTCTATTGAATTCTTTATACAATACATTGGTGAGGTACCGCTTGAAATGCGCCACCTCTGATATCTACTTTAACAACCACAAAAATGCCTACTTGAGCAAGTTCAGTGGCAATGCTTGACGTACATGTGATTTAAACTCGTCTTTCCTGTACTTTTTATTTTCCACTTATTTTTAATGTTGACATACAGTTCTCTGCTTTGTTAACTTACAAACGTCTTATTTATGATAGCTGCAATAAATATTCGCTGTAGTCTGTCTAAGATAATTAACTGCTAAGTTAATTTATATTCTTATATTTTTATTTATTTGCATTTTGTTTACTTCGGCTTATTTCTTTAAATATTACTGTGTTAATCATGTTTATGATTTTTCCTGTTCTATGTTTAGGAAGATTTAATATTGTATGAGCGTTTATATTAGATATAGTATATTAATATCTGTGTCAGTCATTACTTTTGCTGGTTATGTGCATTTAATGAAATATTATTTTGGGTAAAAATAAAATAAATAAATAATTTGTTAGAATTTTATGAAAAGTTTATTTAAAAAGCATATATAAAATGAACTACAGTCAAACTCGGATATAACGTACCCTAGATATAGCGAACGCTCGGTGATAACGAACAAAAACAATTTCCCCGATCAAATATCCTAATGTCGCAATATATTTTGCGCTTGCTTATAACGAACTCGTTTGTAGCGAACTCTCGCTTTTAAAGTTCAAGTTGTTAGGAGAAATATCTGCAATGACGCTTGGATATAACGAACCATACCCTTATCGCGACGGTTATTCTTCGGTAATTCCCCGTTGTATATGTATAGGTACATCGTAGGATCGAGATGTTATTCTTGCTTTAGTTGTAGTCTAACTGTGATCTGATATACATACATAGATGCTAACGTTTATACATACATTAATAATAATGGTGAAACGAAAAGTGTTAACGATAAAAGAAAAATTATCTATTATTTCGGAATTAGAAGCAGGGCGTTCAAATTCAGATATAAGCCGGCAATTTAATTTACCAAAATCAACAGTGTCCACAATTAAAAAAAAATAAAGAAAAGTTAAAATGAGCAATCAATCTATAAGAAAAGACGTGGATAATGGTTTAATAAGATGGTTTAGCTACCAAAGAAATCAACGTGCATCGATTACTGGAGAAATGTTAAAATTTAAAGCAGAAAAGTTAGGAAAACTCCAGAATACTAATTTTACATGTAGCAGAGGCTGGATAGACAGATTTAAAAAAAGATATAATATCGTTGCAGGAAAAATACATGGCGAAGCCGCAAGTGTGTCAAAGCAAACTGTTAGCTCCTGGATTAAAGACATTTGGCCGAATTTAAGAAGAGGATATGAAGATGTTGATATCTTTAACGCAGACGAAACAGGACTATTTTACAGAGTAACACCTGATAAAACTTTAAAATATCAAGGGGAAAAATGTGTTGGCGGTAAGCATAGTAAAGAACGCATAACCGTATTAGTGTGTGCAAACATGACCGGATCGGAAAAGCGAAAGCTATTAGTTGTGGGAAAGTCAAGGACTCCTAGATGTTTTAAAAATTGTAATCAATTACCCGTTTCTTATGCATAAAACAAAAGTACGTGGATGACGTCTGTATTGTTTGAAAATGAGCTAAGACAATGGGACAAGGAATTAAAAAACAAAAATAGAAAAATTTTATTAATGGTGGATAATTGCCCAGCGCATCCCCATATAGAAAATTTAAAATTCATTAAGCTGGTCTTCCTACCTCCTTGTACTACAGCAATACTACAACCGATGGATCAAGGAGTAATTTACTGCCTGAAATCACATTACAAAAGAATTCTTTTGACTCGGTTATTTAACTGCCTTGAAAATAAAGAGAATTTAAACATTTCATTACTAGACGCTATAGTAATGATCAATACTGCTTGGACACGAGTAACTTCAAAAACTATTGAAAACTGTTTCCGCCATGCTGGTTTTCTGCGTAATGCGTTATTTGATGAGGATGATGATCTTCCGTTATCACAATGGATTTTAAAATATGCTGGTGATGAAGATGATGATAACCTTCCTCTTTCAACGTGGATAGATAGAAATAACATTAATAATCCATTTAACAATGAAGATTTGACCAGATATACAAATGTTGACAGCGAATTAATAACTACTGAAGCTCCATCTGATGCAGAACTTATAACAAATTCTTTTGAAGATGATTTACAAGAGGTCATGGAAGATTCAGACATGGAAGAAAACGCAGCGAGACTACCTACCATTGGAGAAGTGTATAATGCCTTGAATGTTTTATCAACTTATATTACCTTTACAGATGTAGATCATAGTATAAAAGACATGTTTAATCTGCTACAAAGTAA
This sequence comes from Melolontha melolontha, assembly GCA_935421215.2. NCBI lineage: Eukaryota > Metazoa > Arthropoda > Insecta > Coleoptera > Scarabaeidae > Melolontha > Melolontha melolontha. The sequence goes on from OW285239.1 coordinate 66,299,397, forward strand.
GATTGAAAAAGATATGTTAACAAAAAAATTTACTCAATTAAAAATCACGAATTATTTTTTGTCTGAATTATGTTTTTTAATACTACAGTTATACTTTCTTAATGTATGTATTTACTATGTTTATTTAGTTCTATGTGAAAATTAAATATGTTTGTATGAATTAAACTCTAGTGAATATTATTTTAAATACAAAGTATGAAAAATACTAAAAATCGTTTATAACGAACACTTGCTTTAAACGAACAATTTTTTTTCATTTTGCGCGTTCGATATAACCGAGTTCTACTGTATTTACGAATTAAGATTCCACCATTTTTTAGGAACACAAAACTTAGCCTTATTACTTATTACCGGGGACAAAGTTTCCATCAGCTACCATTTCCTTTAATTACTACAGTATTATAGGATCAACTAAATTGTATTTGATTTGCTTTTTTATTCTTTTTTGATTAATGTACGAAATTAATAACATTTCTTCATTTTTCTCTTGACGTACACGTTTTATCATTAGGTAAAACGTATTATATTTTGATAATCTGTCAGCATTAATATGATTGATTATAGCCCTCTTCGTTATTATTGAACGATATATCATCAAATATCAAAGTTTGCGTCACAGATTATTAGGTTAAAAATTTAGAATTTTTCTCTGTAAGAGTGTGTAATGTCTAGTATAGCAAAATCCGTTAATAACGGCCACCAAAAAAAAAGAAACAATATCGACCGTTATATAAAAGCAGCCGTAATTGTCAGGGTTTTCGTCTTACAAATAAAATACATACATAATTTGTATTAAAGATTTTTTCTCTTTTTATTAATTAAAGTAAGTATTATAAAAAGCGTTCAAATAAGCTTTGCCTCTAGTAGGCCATTCCTTTAAAAACGTATGATTATTAATAATTTAAATTTGCATTAGTTGTCAATTAGACAGATGCATAGTTGACAAAAATTGCTTTGTAATTTAAAATTGATTTAACATGGTTTTTACTATACAACACAAATCATTCATGCTAGAATGTTATTTTCGAAACGGACGTAAGATTGACGGACAATGGCAGTATTCTCTTCAAGATTGTTTAGAAGAATTTAGAAATGAGTTCCCTAACGTCATCTTTGATTATGACAGTTTTCGGCACACAGTGACACATTCCGTTATGGTTTTCAGAGAAACAGGGAGTGTTAAACAGAAAGAAGGCGCAGGTCGGGCGAAAAAGCGTACAGAAGAGCTAGTTAATAATGTAAGAGAAATTATAAATAATGCACCAAGAACTTCCGTACGAGCATTATCACAACAAGTGGGTGTGTCAATTGGCACATGTCATACAATTTTGAAAAAGGACTTACATTTATTTCCATATCACATGACCTGTTATCAAGAAATCAAGGAAATCGACTATCCCAAAAGAATAGCGTTTAGTCAGTGGTTCTTAAATAATTTTGATAATGACCTTCTTGACAAAACCTTTTTTTCTGATGAGTCATGGTTTTATCTGAATGGATATGTGAACTCACAAAATATGAGGATGTGGACTAATGAGAAACCACATAATTTTTTTGTTGAAACCGCACTTCATCCGCAGAAAATTGGTGTATGGTGTGCGATTAGTCGAAGGAGAATTATTGGCCCTATTTTTGTTAACGGAACCTTAACAGGAGAAAGGTATCGACAAGAAATTATTATGCCATTTATCGAACAGCTTGACGACAAAGAAATAACACAGGGTTACTTTCAACAAGACGGAGCTAGAGCACACACAGCAGGTGAAACAATTAATATTCTGCAGCAATTTTTTCAAAATCGGTTGATAAGTTTAAACACTGAACATGAATTTCCACCAAGATCTTGTGACATTACCCCATGTGATTTCTTTTTATGGCCATTCTTAAAGAACTCAATTTATCAAGTACAGATACCTGATCTTGCAGGCCTTCAAATCAGAATTGCTGAAACAATTAATGGAATTGACAATGCGATACTACAAAACACTTTTTCCTCCATTAGAAGAATATGTGAGAAATGTTTCGAACAAGGTGGTGGACACATTGAACAATTTTTATAAAATTTTGCTTGTTTGTTGGAAATAAACATATTTCATTCACTTAAAAATGTTCGTTTTATTATTTTGACATTTGTCATTTCAATCAAATATCTCATCTCATAACCAACAAAATTCCTATTAAAATTAGTAACAAGCTAAGACATAATCATAATTTCCAAGGGCTACTTTGAGGTAAAATTTATTTGAATTCTTTGTATAAATACACATACGTATATGTATACAGTTCATAAAGTATAAGTTTTCAGTTCGTACTGCCCAAGTATGAACCGCAAATTGTACTTTATCTCTTTCTAACACACATGAATACGCGCTGTAATACTACACACGTTTGTCATTTTAAGTTAAGACGTACGTTTTTGAAATATGATATTAAATAGAAAGGATAAGTTGTCCAGGAGATAGTCTTATGATATTCGGCTTGCTATCAAATTATTTAAATACTGCTGTTTATTGACTTTGTTTCCGGTATTCTGACTTCTAGGTTAAGCATTCTTCTAATTTTAATATTTAGTTTGTCATCAAAAATTACAAAATCTGTTCTTTTCAGAACAATACTGATAATAAATAGTAATCAATTAGTGGCAATGAGTACGAAATTGTTTGATTATCACTTTGACATTTTTTACCTATTTTACTCATTATTATTATTTTGACATGTAGGTTATATATATTATTTCTTTGGATATATTGCAAGTGACATACTAAAATTTTGACAATACTGCAAAACATGACGTTTATATTTTAGGATGAGAAACGATTATTTCCGCGATTGAATATTGACTTCATTTGACTCTGCAGTACTGATTTGAATCACATGCTTTGAATTTGGCCTTGAACTGAAAACTTATACTTTATGAACTATATGTATATATATACGTATGTATATATGTATATATATAAATGTATGTAATATGTACAAAACACTTCGCTCGTACTAAATGAAGTAGATTTTGGAGTTTCACTTTCGTCTACATCACTATTATCAGATTTATGTTCTTCATTATTATTGCGCAATTCTTCAACAATTTCCTCTGAAGTTAGGGCTCTCTGTAGGTACATAACTATCAACAGAAGCAAATTCATCTAAATCCATAATTTCGTTACGAACTGTAGGAAAGAATTGGGCAAGGGATATTTCGTCATCTTCATCAAAAGTTGTATCTTCTTGGATAACATCAGAAAATTCGGCCTTGGAAAAACATTTCTTAACTGTAGCAAGAGGTGCCTTTTTCCAAGCAGCTATAATTCACGTTAAATTTATGATTTTTTTTTAGAATTTTCAAAATCACATTCACTGTCAATAAGCGTTAGGAGTCATTTAATCCAAAAATTTTGGTAAATTAATTTGAAATTCTGAATTATTCCTTGATCTAAGTGCTGACAATGTGATGTGGTGCTTGGTGGCAGGAAAACTAGTTTAACATTTTCTAATGGAACATTAGCATTTGACGTGGCATTATCCAAGATAAGAAGCACTTTCTTATTTTGTTTTGCCATTTGATTGTAAAATTTATGCAGCCATCTTGTCATAATTTCTGTTGTCATCCAAGCCTTTTTGTTAGGAACCCCTTCTAAGGGTAACTTCGCAATTATTACCTTTAAAACAGCGAGGACTTTTTACTTTTTCCGATTATTAATGGATCTTCTTTCTCACCTTCCATATTTGCACACAGTAAGATAGATAAACGTTGTTTTTCTGCCTTCTTCCCTCAATAATTCTCATTTTTTAATCCAAATGTCTTATTAGGCATGGCGGCAATAAAGTACTGTTTCGTCAGCATTATAGACATCTCGAGGAGAATAATTCCTTAAAATCAACTGTAACTTGGTATTCACGTTAGTTAGTTGAGGATACATTTAATATCCTTTTGTTATATTTTAATTTCAAATTTTTTTTATTGCAGGTTTATTACTTTATTATTTATACATTAGACCGCTTGTGTATTACTTAGTTTTATGTGAAGGAAGTGTTTAATCTGGCCATCCATTCTTAATATCATGTTTCCTAAATATGTATCAATAAATTCCACTACTAAACAATTGAATTTATTCTCAACTGCACACTTAGATTTACAACCAATACTTAATTAATAATAATATTTTAAGATTAGATTTTTAAGACCTTATTGTAAACCCAGGTACTGTTGCCAGTAGGTACAATTCATAAAAAATGATCACATGGAAAATGTCACCATTTGTGACGTCAACCAATACAATGTACAACAGATAAGTTCCTTACAGATAGCCGATGTCGTATAAAAACGTAAAATCGTGCAGGTTGGGTTGGGTTAGATTGGGTTAATAAAAATACCAAGCGTTTTATAACAAATTTTAATATATATATATATATATATATATATAGCTCTACGAGAACAAGTGGAGAAAGCGAACAGATCGTTATGCCACATGATTGGCGGGCACACTCTGTTTGCGTCGTAGGGTTTCATCAGGGTTCTATTTCGACTAAAATACCATGTCAAGTTTCGTATTCTCTTCAGCTATCTGTTATAACTTATCTGTGGTACAAGCAATACGCGCATTTAATTATGTAATAGTTTGATGGGGTAGTGGTGGATTGCTACTTACTTTCAATACACTATTAACACAACAGTCTCATTCTTAACATCATAACGAGGGACAATCTCAACCAGGGTCTCACACTAACAAGAGACACTAGTCTCATCAACAGTCATACCTTAACAAGAAACACCGGTCTTAACAGCAGTTTCATGCCAGTATAAGTCGTCGTAGGTTCGAAAATAAATGTATTATTAGTGTAAATAAATATATTTATATGAAAGTTTATTTATTAATTTAATAACAATCACCGAAGATAAAGTCTGGTTCGTGATTTTAGTAACAGGTGTTGAAGCATCACCACCAGAAACCGGAGCCATCCCAACAACCATATTATATTATAATATAATAATTATATAATTAATAATAATAATATTTTATCTCCATGGCTTTTGTATGTTACATATTAGCATATAATCTTTTTGCTTATATTTTTATACTTATAGTATATAACGTTAAACTAACACAAATAAAACTATAAATTATGTGATATAGAAGGTAAAAATAATGTTATTTAATTTTTTTGATAGTAATAAATTACCAAATTCATGTTTTGTTCAAATATCAAGTCTATTAAATATTATAAAACATGTCATAGAATATATAAAAAATCTGTGCAGACTACGTAAGAATCAGAAATGAGAGAACCGGAAGCTTTAGACACAATTTGTTATTTAATAGTTTCCATAAGAAAGTTGCACACTGACGATCCCATCCATCCGAGAGCGAAGGCATGATGTGTCGCTGTAGCAAATCTTTGACTTGAGCCAATAGGTGAATAAACTCAATCAATTTTCAAAAGCGTAATACACCTTAGGCAATTCCATGTTATTCAAATTGGACGAAACACGCATAGTGGAGCCCTTAACTTTACAATTGTATACACAGACAGTTTGCAATTGTAGTTTAAAAGGCAATTCTGAATCAAATAGTACACCCAGGTAGTGACAGTTTTCTTTTCCCAGGTTATACTACTACTTGTATACTGCGACGGTATAGGAAACTCGGAGCGCGTGTAACTAAACAACTCTCGTTCGTATTTAATTCTAATATGATACCAATTTGCAATTATATTTTAATTATCTTGCAGAAAAGGAATGTTGTTGGTGTTACTTATTTCGGTGTATGTATGTAAATTATTCTTATATGCTAAAACTGCTGAGAGTGACCAGCAGATCGTTGATAAACAACAGAAAAGAAGTGGTTTCATGATGGGTCGAGTCACTCTGGGTGTTGCAATGAATGCATTTCTTATAGAATATCGCGAATTCGGTTTTATAAATATGAATTCATAAATATGAATTCATGAATTCGGTTATAGGTCGTCCTCAGCAGTACGCGTATTGTTAAGACTGGACAAACATTTAACAAAGTCATCTTTAGTAACCATAGGAAAGGTGAAAGATGAACAATACGTAAAAGATTCATAATAGTTCGAGCTCTCATTTTGGTATCGTGGGACTTGCGGTCGTGGGACTTGCGGTCAAGTAGATTTTTAATTACAAGCAGTGGGACTTGCGGTCAATTTTATTTTCGCAGTGGGACTTGCGGTCACCTCATTGTATATGCACGTTTAAATAATGATATACATTTGCACAATTATTATATAGTAGCAAAAAGTGAAAAGTACAACTTTCCTTAATTCTTTGTAATGTAATAACAAAAAGTTAATAGGTAAATTATGGTAAACACAAAATAACAAATGAGAAAAGAAAAGAAAAAAGAAATCTGCAAATCCGATGAAATTGTAATCGTCCAGAAATTCTACTTATAACACTCAATTTCAATGTTAGGACAAGTTAGGTATAGGGATTAACCGTTTACAACTAAAAACGTTTTCGAATTTCCAAACTTATACGCATTGATAAAAATATTAAAAACAGAAGCCAGCCATGGCTCGTTTTTAATGAAACGATGTGAAACGCCCATAAATTCTACTTATAACACTCAATTTCAATGTTAGGACAAGTTAGGTATAGGGATTAACCGTTTACAACTAAAAACGTTTTCGAATTTCCAAACTTATACGCATTCACAAAAATATTAAAAACAGAAGCCAGCCATGGCTCGTTTTTAATGAAACGATGTGACTTACATTTACAAGCAACGAAACAGCGCAAGGTGTACGTAAAAGTGGATGAAAGAATTGGAAAGTGTTTGGAAGGTTTTAAACAGACAAGAGATATAAAAAAATGTCTGTCAACATTGGCATACATCGCAAAATTCGAATAAACAAAAATTTGTAAATATTATCTATGTATATAGTAGTAAATAGTATAGTTTTCATATGACAACGGCCAAAAACGCCAACTTTTAAACACGCCAGTATTCAACTGCCAGTCCCAAGCCTGGATTAAAGTTTGAAGGAAAGTTGTATTTTTCACTTTTTGCTACTATATAATAATTATGCAAATGTATATCATTATTTATACGTGCATATACAATGTGACCGCAAGTCCCACTGCGAAAATAAAATTGACCGCAAGTCCCACTGCATGTAATTAAAAATCTACTTGACCGCAAGTCCCACGACCGCAAGTCCCACTGACTCCTCATTTTGAGGGGGTAGTCCCATAACTGACCGTCTTATTACCGACCGCAACAAAATGTTACCTGTTTCGGTGCCATAACTGACCGCGATCATTTTATTTTGTGAAACGAACCCAATCTATTTAGGTAATAGTCTCATTACTGACCGTAAGATGAATTGACCCATGATATAATTAAAAATTCATTTAAGAAAGTCGTATGGAAAATTACTCCATTAGAATCACATTTTTGGATATGTTACTAGCATACCTATTCTTCTTATCTCCCCCTCCCCCTTTCCTCGCCCCGGCTAATGGCTGGTTTAAGCTGTAGTTGTTATTAAGGTGTAGTCGTTATTAAGTTCTAAACAAGTACACAGCCGATTTTGTGAGTGTGAGTTATAAGTGCAACATGGATATTCTTGAATTTATCGAAAGTGGCAAAGGAAGATGGCAAGCCCTCTATAAGGGATATAAATATTGACTTAAAAGGACAAACAAAAATGGTACGAAGAACTGGAGATGCGTGAATTCCAACAATAACAAGGAATGCAGTGGCAGTATAACTACTGATACGGAAGATAAAGCAGTTATGTATGAAGGTAAACACAACTGTTCCTAAGCTCCGAATGCAACCTACACAGATGTGGAAAAATACAAATCCAACTGTAAAAAGCGCGCTAGGGAAGAACTGACATCAATACCAAAAATTTTTGAAGAAGAGTTCCATTAATCCAACAATTCCCGGTTTTAATTTGTCACCGAAATGCCCGATTATACATCAATGAAATCTACTTTATATCGTCAACGAAATAAAGCTCTAGGTGTACCAGTTTTACCTAAAACACAAACTGAACTTTTAATTGGTACTATTTGAGGATGGACATAACTTTGTGTTATTTGATACTGTAACTGATGAAAGAATGATATGCTTTGGAAGCCAACTCGCTATAGAATCGCTTTCAAGAGCAAAAATCGTTTTTGCAGATGGTACTTTTAAAAGTTGCAATAAACTGTTTCACCAGTTATATTCATTGCATGTAGACTTGGGTAGTACAGACCGAGAAACCAGAGTTAGGCCAGCGTTATATGTATTACTCCCTAATAGAAAGAAATCCACATATACGAAACTGTTTTCCCTCATTAAAGAAAATATTCCCGGTTTTTATCCGAAAATCTTTAAAATGGATTTTGAAATTGCTGCAATATCAGCTTACAGAGAATGTTTTCCGAATTCGAAGCTAAACGGTTGCAATTTCCACTTTAATCAGTGTTTATGGAGAAAGGTTCAGGAGCTTGGACTAGTGAAACAATACAAAGAAAATTTAGAAGTGCGAACTCATATTAAATTAACAGCTAGCTTGCCTCATCTACCACCTACTTTGACTCACGAAGGCTGGCTGCATGTTAAGGAAAACTCTCCTAACAATGAACAGATAGACAGTTACAACGATTACTTTGTAACGCAATGGTTAGAAAACGAGACAATTCAAGACATGTGGATATGTTACAATCAACGACACCGAACTACGAATGTATGTGAGTCATGGAACAGCCGCCTTAATAGAAATATTGGAAAATCCCATCCGAATATTATAGAGCTAATCAAAACTCTAAAAAAGGATGCTACTCATTATGATATTTTACAACAAAGAATCGAACATAATTTATATTCTAAACAAAGAGCTGGAAAGTATATTTTATTAGACCGAAGAATCGAAGAGACTATGAAGCAGTTAGAGCAGACAAACAGAATTGATATTGCGCTACGACAGATAGTACATATAATTCCATTATAAGGCAAACTTAAGATTAGATTGTAAATATTCTGTACATATCATTTTTGAATGACGAATGGCTTATGCTGAATACTGTAAATACTTATGTACTACAGACGAATGCAAAATGCAGAATCTTTAACCACGCCGAAATTTGTTACAAATTCTGCCAGGCCTAAGCCTGGATAAAGTGGGAAGGAATTTTCTTATTTTTACATTTTAACATTGAATTTCTTACTAAAAGCTTGCCTCACCTCTATAATTAAACCCTTATTAACATTGACGGTCAGTAATGTAACTATTTAATCTTCCGCAATCCCTATATAAATTTGACCAAATTACCGCGGTCAGTAACGACACTCGGATACTCGACGGTCAGTAATGCGACGGTCAGTGATGGCCCTAAGTCATTTTGAGAGTACACATTAGAACAGGTGTTTGAGCAAATAAATACTTAGTTAGAGACCTTAAGCGCATATACTCATTAAGAAATACAATATTTTTTCATAGAAATCCATTTGCAACGAAAATTTTCTTTATTTTGCAAAATGATTTAGATCTCTTGTGTAAACCATGCTGAGGAACATAAGATGAAATATTGTATATTATAAAAATACGACAAAATGGTAATCACATTCAAGAAATAATCAATTGACCGAATATGTAAGCAAGACTTTCAAGTTGATTGAAAGAGCAGAGCAAAGTGGTGAATCTTCCGACACTAGTGACAAATCAAAATGTTGAACTGCAACACTGCAATTACAATTCAAAAAAAGAGATCCAAATATATACTGTTCCATTTTTTACATCATTGTGTTACATTTAGAAAATCCCGAATTGTTTTGAATTATATGTTATTTTGGGTTATCCACATTACATAAACTTGGTAAATCGCCAAACTAAAGGAAGCCTTTAATTTAACAAACAGGTTCCTAATATAGAAATAAATATCTTCAAATCATCGAAAGATTTTGAAAGAGGTAGGTATATAAATAAGTGCAATTAGACGAGAAACAATACCAATTTAGGAACAATAGCAGAAAGCTGGTCCAAGTGAGACGAAGTCCTTAATCTCCCAAATTTGCGCAACAGTTTGAACAAAATCAGCAAAAGAGAGACGGACTTTTGACTGGTCGAGATATAATATCCTTAGATGAGTTGAATTTACCTAAACGAACAGGATTAAGAATTTACTCAAGTAACTCATTATGTTCGTCATCATAGACGTCGACCTATTCTTCTTGTCTTGTTCGACCTGTTCCTGTTTTATTTATTTTTTTTAAGGACGATGATGATAACATTATTAGTAGACTACCTCTCTATCAATTCGCCGATCATCTCTTTCGCATTTAACAAAGACAGTTGAAAGAAGGTTATTGGGATTAGTAGATATCGCATAATTTTCATTTTACGTTGCAAACTTCGTACCTTAAGTTAATTATCAAATTAATCAGTTTCTGGTGTTATGTCTTTGGTCTTACTATACAACTTCTTCAAAGTATAGGTGTTGTTTTTAGCTATTTTAATGTTATTAAATTTATAGTGCATAGTTTTTTGGTTTTGATATTCTTGTGACTTTAGTTTTTTTCTATATGTTTCGTTTCTATATTTTTTATGTTTTAACTTTTACATATACATGTTTTTTAAAGGTTAATGTGACACTTTATATCTATAGTTACATTCATGTTTTAAATTTAATGAATTTGAATGTCCGTGTACGTCACTTTTACACACTAATTTATTTAATGTTCTTGTTCATTAATCTTGTAGCTCCCGAAGAAGCAACAAACTCGTTGCGAAATATAGAGATAATTAATAAATGAGTTTTAATTGACAGACCGCTTGCCCGTTTTTAATTTATTTTAAGTTATATATACATATATATATATATATATATATATATATATATATGTATATATATATATATATATATATATATATATATAAATATAATAACTTCGTGACCTTGGTATGATATGGTAAACCTAATCAGTAGGCGATTAAAGGTCTGTATATTACTTCAAAATATATGTATTTAAAAAACTCTACATGTTTCGGCTGTATACGCCTTTTTCAAGAGAATACAAAATATGAATGACAGGATATAAATGTCAAGCAATTAAGTTGCTATGGTTTGAATTATTCAAAGATACATTCTAGTAATAATAATAAATCATGCCTTAGTATTCCAAAAACTAGATAACAAGGTGTGAAAATATGTGTTGTTCGCTGCTAGCAATTTGTGTCTCCTTCTGGGTATGAACTTGTGTGTTGGTTGCTACTGGCAGCTTGCGTCTCTCTATGGGTGTGTGGTTTTGTGTGAGAGCGTAAGTGTAGGGTTTTGTATGTCGGTGCGTTCGTGCGTGTGTTTAGTGATCGGTCGCATGAATTTAGAGAGGTCGGATAACCAGCCGGCTGGTTATCCGACCTCTCTAAATTCATGCGACCGATCACTAAACACACGCACGAACGCACCGACATACAAAACCCTACACTTACGCTCTCACACAAAACCACACACCCATAGAGAGACGCAAGCTGCCAGTAGCAACCAACACACAAGTTCATACCCAGAAGGAGACACAAATTGCTAGCAGCGAACAACACATATTTTCACACCTTGTTATCTAGTTTTTGGAATACTAAGGCATGATTTATTATTATTACTAGAATGTATCTTTGAATAATTCAAACCATAGCAACTTAATTGCTTGACATTTATATCCTGTCATTCATATTTTGTATTCTCTTGAAAAAGGCGTATACAGCCGAAACATGTAGAGTTTTTTAAATACATATATTTTGAAGTAATATACAGACCTTTAATCGCCTACTGATTAGGTTTACTATATATATATATATATATATATATATTAAAGGCATTGTGTGTATATAATGCATGTTATATATTTTGTGGTTATCATTGTATACTAGTCTTGATAGAACATATAGACGTCTTAATTTGATAGGTACATTAAAAAATATCTTAATAATTTTTAGAATTTGCCAATGGCATGAAAATTATGGTTTCCAAATTATGGTGTTTATTCAAAGAGACGAAGAAAAGTCTGAGAACAGAAAATTTTGAACCGACTTTATAATATGATAATGAACAGTAACAGAATAGTCCCTTTTATTGTAATTATTAAAATATTGGAGGATACTGGGGTTGGAATTCTGCGTTAATATAAGGTAGATTTATATACTATACATTTTACATTTCATTCCCCTACAAAAATCTTCATGTACGTTACACATGTATAGAATAACCATTTAACATTTATTATATAAGTTAATAATGTATATTGTCACATTTTATAAAACTTTGAAATTATAGACTGCGCTACAACAGTAGTATAAGCTTAAGCTGACTTTCTTGAAAGGAAATATCGTACATACATTACATTATTCTCATCTTCTCAAAATGAACCTACGCAGGTAATAAATATTTAATCAACGTAATCAGCATGTAACATCGATGTGTCATTGTTTTCAACATTCGAAAGCAACAGTAAAAAAATGCGAGAACAAAGAACACAAAAAGAGAAGCTAGACAGATATATTAAAGAAAGACTTAGTGGAAGTAGAAACTTACGTATACAGCATAGAAGAAAAAAATAAAGAAGAGCGAAAAAGGGCAGAAGTTTTTGTCCCCACTTTGGATGAATGTCCAGAGCGCTTCTTTTCTCATCTTAATAACACAATGAAGAAACTATTACACACCTGAATTTAAAAGTCAATGCGTGACCTTGAGAGTGTCGAGGAATCCGGTCCAACTAGAATATCAAATGAGAAGAGCATACACCTGGTGGGGTTTATACACATCCACAAGTACATGTATATATAAGAAGAGGTGTGCTGCTGCATTAGTGTGAGTATGGAGATACATATACATATATGTGTATAAATATACGAGTTGGTGCTAGGATCGGACGGAAGGAACGTCTGTTTTGAAATTATGCCAAAATATATACCATGTCAGTATGTTTATTTCTAAGGTTCATAAAGGTGTTGATGTAGTTGTAAGTATTTATTTCATTACAAGCAATGTCGACGGATATGTACTTCATTTAGAAATAAACTACATAAATATACATATAGATATATGTATGTATGTCACCAGTACAATACTTACTAGTACAAAACACAAGATAATATGTTAATTTGAATTATGTAATAATGTATTGTAGTTGTTACACCGCTAAGTATTAATGTTTAAATTTATTTTATTATAATTATGTGTGTCTAGTTTTTCATATATTTACATCTTTCATGCATATTTTTAGCATGGAAATTGTTTCAAAGTTATTCCGATTTTAAATGAACCTAAATAAATAAGTCTCACCGGATAAAATCAATTACTAGAGAAAAGATTAAGGAAAGTATGGGTTTAAAATTAACAAAGACAATGTACCTACATGAGAACAGACAGAAAAAAAAAAGTTGTTTAGGGATACATGTTTGCGGAAATATAGACTACTTTGAGAAGGTTAGAAAATATGAATATTTGGCGATAATCGTAACAGATGAAAATAAGGAGAAACCAGAAATATAAACAAAGAATAAACTAGGGAAGTAATGCAGTTGAGGCAATGAGGAAGATGTATAAATGTATTTCAGAAGCAGTCAAAATTAGAATATATTGTACAGTGAATCTCCCTACAGTACTGTATTGGTCCGAATTATGAATGATTCAACCATGTTACATTCAAACTGTGAGATGGTTGGATCATGAACGTTAGGAAAGAACCGAGTAGCGTACAAACTAGTATGAATAGGTAAAGAAGGAGACAGAAAGAACAGAGGTCGTCCTCAGAGGAAATGGTTGGAAACAATATTAGAAGACCTTATAAAAATTGGGATAGAAAATTGGCAAAAAAATTGAATGCAAATGAGAAAAGATGGAGAAAGATAGTAAACAGCATTGAAAGCAGGAAAAGCTAGGTCTGCAGTGCTGTTTTACGAGGTGCATTCAAGTTCTAAGGCCTCCAATTTTTTTTCTCCAGACTGGAAAGAGATAGAAGCATGTGCATTGTTTTAAAATGAGCATGCGTTCGTTGTCAATACGTCACAGAGATGGCAGCACTGTACGGCAGATGGAATTGTAGCGGCAGCGTCGAGAATGAGAACTGTTTTAGATACTTAAAATGGCTACGTTTTCCTTACTTGAACAGCGTGCAATCATTCGTTTTCTGAATTTGCGTGGTGTGACACCAATTGAAATTCATCGACAGTTGAAGGAGACATGTGGTGATGGAGTTATGGATGTGTCGAAAGTGCGTTCGTGGGTGCCACAGTTTAATGAAGGCAGAACATCGTGTGACAACAAACCGAAACAACCTCGGGCTCGCACAAGCCGGTCTGACGACATGATCGAGAAAGTGGAGAGACTTCTTTTGGGGGATCGCCGAATGACAGTTGAACAGATCGCCTCCAGTGTTAGCATTTCCGTGGGTTCTGTGCACACAATCCTGCATGACGACCTGAAAATGCGAAAAGTGTCCTCCAGGTGGGTGCCACGAATGCTGACGGACGACCACAAGGCTGCTCGTGTGGCATGTTGCCAAGCAATGTTGATGCGCAACCAAGGCATGAATGGGACTTTCTTTTCGTCGCTTGTGACAATGGATGAGACGTGGATGCCATTTTTCAATCCAGAAACAAAGCGCCAGTCAGCTCAATGGAAGCACACAGATTCACCGCCACCAAAAAAATTTCGGGTAACCGCCAGTGCTGAAAAAATTATGGTGTCCATGTTCTGGGACAGTGAGGGCGTAATCCTTACTCATTGTGTTCCAAAGCGCACTACGGTGAAAGGTGCATCCTACGAAAATGTTTTGAAGAACAAGTTCCTTCCTGCACTGCAACAAAAATGTCCGGGAAAGGCTGCGCGTGTGCTGTTTCACCAAGACAACGCACCCGCACATCGGGCTAACATTACGCAACAGTTTCTTCGTGAAAACAACTTTGAAGTGATTTCTCATGCTCCCTACTCACATGACCTGGCGCCTAGTGACTTTTGGCTGTTTCCAACAATGAAAGACACTGTCCGTGGCCGCACATTCACCAGCCGTGCTGCTATTGCTTCAGCGATTTTCCAGTGGTCGAAACAGATTCCTAAAGAAGCCTTCCCGCGGCCATGGAATCAAGGCGTCGACGTTGTGAAAAATGTGTGCGTCTGCAGGAAGATTACGTCGAGAAGTAACACCAGTTTCATAGTTTTCGGGTGAGTAGTTAGAAAAAAAATCGGAGGCCTTAGAACTTGAATGCACCTTGTAGATGTAAAACAAGTAAAGTTAAATGCAGATTGCAAATATAAAAAGTATTCCTATTCACGTTTATTATCATATTGTATATTGCAAAATAAATGTGAGACAATAACTTTTTTCTAACTGATGAAGAATTTAAACTTCAGTACTCCCACATTCAGAAGGAGTTATGCAGTTGTCTTGATAGTAAACCAATATACATTGCATTTTTTAGCATATGTTTAAACATAAAAAAATTTATTCAGAAAATTAGGTATAAGTTAAAACAATGCGTTCAACATACAAATATATGTTTATTACAAGCATGATATATCCTATTATATATATAGCCAAATAGGATTTAATGTAAATAATATAATATATTTAATTTTAAATATAGTATAGTCGACATTTGCTTATAACTACCAAACATTTTGCTGGGACATTGAGTTGCAGAAATCCAAATTTGCAGTTGTCAAATTACCTAAGATAAGCTTTTAGAATTAAATTGAATATAATTTTATTGTAAAAATTGCATAAAATATAAAATTCTGTCAGAGCATTTCATAATTCCAGGGTTCTGTTTATTCACATAGATGAATCTTGAACCCATAATTAGCTTCAAGTATTATAAGCGAAAGTGTTTAACATATTGCATGGCTCGCCCATGACATATAAAGAAATCTGACGTGGTATCTATCATACATATGTAAAATTTATCCTTGAATTATTGAATACCGGTTTTATAAAATATAACGGTTACTTCCGCTATATTTTATGTTTTTATAGGTAAGGGAAAATCGGAAATCCAGAAATATTCAAATGAAAATTTTTAATCAACCTTAGAATATGAAGAACCTAAATAAATCAAAATGAAAATTTACATAATATAAATAATATTTTATGTAAATTCTTACGGGTGTAGTAATACATTCAAAATGTTCATTTAATTATATTTTCAATTATATCAGAACGCAATGACAAATGTTTCGCGACCTACTAATCCTGTGTTGATCTAATTCCTTGACATTTTCGCGAACGTATTGAAAAAAGACCAAAAACACATTATCTCTAATCTATTAACATTAAATCAAAATTGGAAATGTAAATATTCTAATATATATATATATATATATATATATATATATATATATATATATATATATATATATATATATATATGAAAGATGGATAAATAACATGTTATAATAATAACATTTGGAAAAATTAACTAAAACAGCTTGAAACTTAGACAATTAACCTTGTGCAATTTAAAAATAAACGTGTTAAATCACAACGGGAGCCCACATTGTAATGGTTTACATGCGATAAATTGAAACAACAAAATAACTTTCCAATAAAGTTAACGGGTGTGAAAGAAATCCATAAATATTTAAGTTTCGTGAACAACAAAAACCTTTTTATGTTCTATAATAAGTATGACAAAAATGCCTATTATAAATAATGTGTAATTTTATTATCAAGTTATTGTATTGATCTCTAATTTGTTTCTAATGTATTTTCTATTAGGAAGGATAGCCAGAATAATATTTTTCCATTGTAAATAAATCTGATCAGTGATCATTATATAGTGATGTGATCACTGATATATAGTCCCTATACAAAACTAAGGGTGTGTATATATAACATGTGGCCGCGTGCGTCTGCACTATAGCGAAACTTGTAGTGTAAGCAAAACACACAGAGGTGTCCGTGTGTTAGAACGGTAAAGAAGTAGACGCAATGTTCCAATGGATTACAAGAGAGCCTAGTATATCGCATATCCCTATGATGCACTCGTATTTGTCCAATAAATTCACATTTAGACAGTGTAGTCGCGCAAGCGCATTAGCTGTCGCTCCCGCATATGGGTGTTAGTTGCAATGTTTATATCGTCAGGGGAACTACTCGCTCACAATATTTAATAAACCGCGTTGTTGGTGTACGTAACGGTCATTTAAAAAATGGAGTATTATACACCCGAGCAAAAACTCTTTATGATTAAACAATTTTACGGTGGTAATTCCGCGGAAGTAACTCGAGCTTTATTTGCAGCTAATTACCCTGAAAGTCAAATTCCCAATGCAAGCACCATTCGTAGGACAGTTAATCGGTTCGAAACTACATTTTCTATAGTAACTAATAAAAGTAAAGTTGTTCCGGATAAGAATATAAGTGATATAGAAATTCGAGTATGTGCTTTAGTCGAAGTAAATCCCACTATGTCGTCTCGATAAATTGCCCGGGAATTGGGTATCAGCAAAACAACGGCTCAAAATATTTTACGTACTAATAAATATCGTTCATACAAATTTACAAGTTCACAAGTACCTTTTCCCGATGATTATTATCGCCGTATGCAATTTTGCGAAAGAATGATAAATAAATATCACGAAAATGAATTCTTATAATACGCCCGCTATCGGTGTGGGATTTCAAGTTGGCACGCCCATTATAGTCGACCAGTAGTTACTAATACATGCATCGCGCTATCGATGGCGGCCATACGGTATATATATATATATATATATACGAGATAAAAGTAATGGGGTAGCGGCCGGGTAATTAAAACAATATTTAATTTTGTTTACGTTTCGGTTCTATATATAGTTGTTTTTCAAAAGCTAAAATTTATTTAAACGTTACAAAAGGTAAAAGATGATATTATAACAAATCTACTTACATTAAATAATTTTGGTGTTAATATGAAGGTCACCTTTTATATTTTTACAAAATCTGGGAAGAAAACAAAATTTTTGGTCTTTATAATTCGCCTTTATGGTCTATACACTTCTGCATACGTACGAACTAGTTCTCAAAACATTTTTCCACTCTGAAGGTTGTATCTCAGAAACATGGTTTTCAAAGGCTTCGACTGCTTCCTGAGGTGTTGAAAATCGCTGTCCACGCATTTTTTGTTTCATAGTTGGAAACAAAAAGAAATCATTCGGCGACAAGTCAGGTGAATATGGATAATGATACATTATTTCAACACTTTTCTTCTTCAAATAGTCAACTGTTAGACGTGCTGTATGGAAACTCGCATTGTTGTGATGAAGAATAATGCGACGTTTTCGGTTGTTCTTCCTGATTTCGTCTATAACTTTTAGCAAACAAATTACTGTATACCATTCAGCGTTAACAGTTTTTCGATCCTCTAAAGGAATTGTTGCGATGTGTCCTGTACAGCCGAAGAAACAAGCGATCATTTTCTTGGAAGTGGTCCTTGCAGGAACAACTTTTGTGGGGTTCTGTTCGTCTTGGAACACCCATACAGTAGATTGTTGCTAGGTTTCCGGCTCATACGCATATATGCATGTTTGGTTACCTGTGACGGATTTTTAGGTTCCTACGTCGACTTTTTTGTGCATCTCTTTACATCAATTGACACGAGCTGCTTTCTGTGCTTCAGTCAAGTTATGTGAAATCCATCTGGAACATATTTTTTTTACAAATAAATGTTCATGTAAAATCGAATGAATTGCAGTCTGCGATATGCCAAGAGATGTCTCTACCTCACTGTAAGTCACATGTCGATCGTGTTCTAACATTTTCCGCACAGCATCTATGTTTTTTTGGAATTACAACAGTTTTATGTCGACCTTTACGTGATTCATCACTCACTGACGCACGACCACGACGAAATTCTGCAAACCAATTGTAAACTGTATATAATGGTTATATAATGGGTAGGTATATTGCTGACAAGTTATTTAAGTCTGTACGGCCTTTGATTGAATTTGTATTTTTTTGTATGTGGATGATCTCGAGTATATTTCTTGCTTTGTTGTTTTTTTCAGTTGTAATTATTGCGGTTTTATCGAAATTGAAAGTGTGTTTTGTTTGTTTGATGTTTTTTTAAGGTCTGTACTATTGTTTGAAAATTTGTATCCATTTAAACGTTCTTGTAGATATTATACCCGAAAACAGTTTACCTGCTAATACAAAGTTTAGTTTTATTTGGAAATGCAAAACAAATACGGCACAATATGTTAACACCAAAAATATTTAATGTAAGTACATTTATCATATCACATTTTACCTTTTTTTTAACATTTAAATAAATTTTAGCTTTTGGAAAGGGTACTATGTATAGTACCGAAACGTCATATTAAATATTGTTTTAATTATCCGGCCGCTACTCCCAAAAAACATTACTTTTATCTTATATATATATATATATATATATATATATATATATATAGATAGAGAGATAATTTACTAGCCCTTCATTTTAACATATCATTTGATAAATTCTTGGAATTTTCGGCTTTTATATTAAATATTTTCAAATTAGTATGTTATTTTGCGATGTAAATGTTAATTTAAACATTGCTGTCTACAAATTACAGTGCAAATTATACGAAGTTTTATTTGAAAAATTTTCGTCCACGTTGGGGCGTAAACCCAAGTGTACGGTTGCCGGACCGTCGCTCTAACTAGCCTCGAGGACCTTGGTTTTAAGTTTATTAGAAACTCCTTATAAGGCACCGATATTAACATCGGTGCCTTATAAGGATACTGATCTTGTTAACTGTAGTATGATACTGCTTCAAGCCAGGTACGCCATCTGGTTAATATAGGTTCAGGTGGTAGTGGAATTCCTGGACAAAAGTTCATGAATTTGCAAATCCGTTTAGGAGATTTGAAAAAAGGCTTCTTTGTGTCACCTATGATAAGGTCTACTTTTGAATAGCTATGTCTAATGGTGTCTGCCATAAGATGATATGCATATAGTAAACATGTTACGCAAAGGAAATGCGGATAATCTGTCTTTAGTAATCTTCCAACTTTAACCATGGTTGCGCCTTCATCACTGAAAAGCATTCCTAATTGGCTACATTGTATACCAAAGATTTTAATAGTGTCTTTTATCAACTGTACTATAGTTTTTGCCTTCGTTTTTGGAAGACGTTTACAGCATAAAAAATGGTATGGACAGGCCATTCGGTTTTAAAGTACGCACTAAATCATTTATTACATTGTTTTTGTTACCATCCGTTATTTCGCCCACGTTTATCCATAATTTCTTATTTTTTATAATATTCCATACGGTATTTGTAACATGAAATTTCGCGTGCGGGGAATGCCTTCGCAGTAGGCTTCTGTTTGGTAATTTCCAAGCAGGAGCAAATTTTTCCCAAAATGTACAGAACGCCTTCTTCTCCACAGTGGTTGGTGGAATATTACACACATTTAACATGAGTATAAATTCTGTCAAGAAACTCCAGTATGGTATATCATTTTGTACATTTGCTTTATGTCTCGCCAATTGCACGTGCTGTTTACAACCCTGCTTGCGGTAAACTATTAAGTTCACATTGCAAGCGTCACATTTATGGAATTGCCGCGGTATTTTAAATCGGGATATCGATGAATATATGTAACTTCCGGTAACCCTTAACGATACACACTCGAGAAGAACTAGTACACAACTGACTATCTTTAGTAAGATCACCATTCAATATTGACAGTATAAATTGTCATTTACTAGCGTGTTACGTCACAGTAGATACTACTGTTCATTCAACGTATGAATGAGTCTTATTGAGATCCTTGTGCTTGGTAAATTACAAGAATTGATGCTATTGATAGACGCGAATCAAATTTATGGAGCGGCATTTTCTTGCCGCTAATAATCCGAAATACATAGGAGGAGTATTCTGAAATTGTACACGACCAACTCCTGTAGCTATGAATGGTTTATTTCAAATGAGCGCGAAAGAATTTTATTTTAAAAAGTTGTTTTGCATTGAGATACAATTAATGGAGCATTTATTATGTACTGATACATCAAGAAGGGTGTGTTTGGGTATTTGAAGTCGACCAAAAAAGTAATGTTTTCTCAGAAGTAGAGGACTGGTGAAAGCTATTAAGCTATAAAGATAAAAGAAGATTTCTGTCCAAAAATCTTCAAGATCTGGGAAAAAAGTGTTTAACGATATATCAGAAATAATAAAATTTCCCGTGGGAAAAAGTAAATTTAACTAAAGCTTATTGATGTACAAGATATAAAATTGAGTTTCCTCTTCCAATAAAGTAGGAGTTTGTAATGAACTTTGCCGTGCAAGTATCTTAAATTTCAGTCGTAAATACTTAAAGAATTTATACACATTGCGAACTTAAGAAGTAGATACTATTGCTAAAAATGAGCGCAAAAACTCTGGAGCGTTACTTAACTTCTCTTATACTAAGCTAAACTAAGTAAATTTTTAAACGGAGTATAGCAGTCAGATAGAGAGAAATCATTAATATATTTGTTGAACAATTAGTAATATATTTCTATATAAATTTTTAGTAACAAATTGTTTGCAAATGGCACAGCTTCTAAAGCATATAAGTGTGAACAACGATTAGTAACGAAGACAGGATCGAAAGCATGTAAATACTTGAATATTGGTAACGTTTGCTGAGCTAAATTTTATAATTTTAATCGAAACTTATTTAATTTTTATGTTAATTTTGTCAAGAACATCGTCAATATGAGACTATGAGTTACAAATAGTTTTTCTCTATAATATATATTAACATTAGTTTAAACTTTGATAATTAACATTACTTATTTATTTGTTGATTATCTAATAAAAGTCAAGTTATATACATTATGGCCTTATGATATAGTTATGTTTGAGGAAGGCTTTAAGATAATGGAAAATTACAAGATTTTCGTATGCTTACCATAAAAGGCTCAGTACAAGCATACTTAGCGATTTACCTGAAATAAAAATAAAAATAATTAGATATATATTTATAATTTATATATAATTTAAAATTCTTTAAAAAAGGCAGTATTTGCCGAAACATGTAAGAGATTATTTTAAATATATACATATTAAAGTAAAACAGACCTTAAATCGCCGACTATCTAAATCTACTATAATATACAAAGGTCAAGAAATAATTATACACTGTGTCCATAAAGTATGGACACAAGCCCGTAATAACGTTATTGTGCATTATTTGACAAAATGCAAAGATATATCGATTAATGTTTTTTATTAGCTATATTTAGATGCTACTATTTTCTTTTTTCCGTCGACCTTGAATAAGTTATGACGTCATTGATAATTTTTTTAAATGTCAACCCCATTTTTTTTTGTGGATTTTGAAAGCTTTTACAATTCTTTATTCGATGATGTAAAAATTTTGGTATGTTACATTAGAAAATTTTTGAGTAATCATTTGCGTCCATAAAGTATGGACACAAGCCCGTAATAACGTTATTGTGCAATTTGACAAAATGCAAAGATATATCGATTAATGTTTTTTATTAGCTATATTTAGATGCTACCATTATGTTTTTTTCCGTCGACCTTGAATAAGTTATGACGTCATTGATAATTTTTTTAAATGTCAACCCCATTTTTTTATGGATTTTGAAAGCTTTTACAATTCTTTATTCGATGATTTAAACAATTTGGTGTTAGTGTTACATTAGAAAAGTCTATGCGACACAACCGGAAACTTTGGACGTTTTACGACAACGCATCATCTACGAAACCAGACTAATCACTCCCGAATGCCGATAACTTCTTAAGACGCTCCACGGGCGCATACATAATAACTCATGTCTTGCTTTTCCCTGTTTTTGTTGACTATCTGTTTTTGGAATACTAAGTTATGATTTATTATTATTCAATTGGAATGTATCTTTGAATAATTTTATCCATAGCAACTCAATTATATGACATTTGTATACTGTCATTTATATTTTATATCCTTGATAAAGGCATCATTGCCGAAACATGTAGGGTTGTTTTAATATATATATATATATATATGTATATATATATATATATGTATATATATATATATATATATGTATATATATATATATATATATATATATATCCGTGGTATCTGTGGTAACAGTTTGCTTTTTCACTATTTCAGATTCCAGTGAACTTATTTCTCCCCATCGCATCGTCGAGCTTTCAACCGACTCGGTGCTGTCATTTTTAGGACGTTGCTTGATTCAAATCAAGTTTGTTCTTAAAAGAATTTTAGTTATTAGGTAGGATTGGCGTTTTCCAATTAAGTAACATTCTGTGTTTCTAATCGCTACATAAACTAAACAATTACAACAATATGATTTAAACGTATTTTTCACAATTTTGGTACTTATACTACTACAATATTACAGTTTTCTGAGTTACTATATCTTCCAATTTTCTTCCATTTTACTGTTATTGTTATCAAAATAGTATCGATTTAAAAATGTTCTTCAAGCCTGTTTGTAGTATTGAGCACTTAACGAAAATAAAATTTTATTTTAATTAACATTTTTTTAATCATCGTAAAATAAGCAGTCAAAAACATTATATTCGCAGATTCCTTTATGTAATAACAAGTAATGTATTTATTTTATATGTCTATATATTTTATTCGGTTATTTATAAAAAAGTTGTACACTGACTTTCTATTACTACATTTTAATTTAATGGACTACAGTTACTATGAAATAAACTAAATTATAAATATTTATGATGTCGGTGTGTAATCGTATCGTGAATAGCAACAATCTGTGTCACGACTAACATTTTTATCATTGTATTGAAAAAAATGTTGTATATGTTTACATACCTATTTAGAAAAAGACAGCCATGTTAGTTAACGGTAAAACAATTTATTCTATTAGCATATAAAATAAAATTTAATAGTTCGTTCGATATTTATTGTTGATTTGTTTTCTTGAGTTATATAAAACTATGTCAGCCATATTCATTTTTCCTTTTAAGCAACTTTTTAATAAAAATGATTGGTTGCTACGCAACACAGAATTTGATTAAAATGGACAGTGCATTACATGGATATTGCGAGTCAAAAAGGCTCATCTATTGTGCAATGATTTGTCACATGAACAAGAGAAACACAGAAAAGTATAAAATAGAAATAAAACTACGGTTCAAATCTTCACTTTTTAATATTTAATCGTAACACGACAATTGTTTCGTCAGCACAGTGGCACTCAGGTACTTGCAGCTACAGAGTACGTTACCAACTAAATTAAAAAAGAACAATTTGTTTTGTAAACAAAAAATGTAAACTAAGAAAGTCATTCTTTAGAGTTGCCAACCAAATAGAAATTTGTTACTTGCTTTATAAAACAATAATAAATATGTAGTTGAATTTATAATAAGTAAAATAAGCACTGCCAGAAAAATTGTAATTTAAATTTCTTTATTCCTGATTGAAAAAATAACAAAAAAAATAATGTACCGTACAAAATCTATGTGTTTGGGTAACAATTGGCTTAAGCTGACTCATGATTTTATCTTTTTAAACAAGAAAGCTATCTTATAAAGTGCATAAGATAGTGTTATAAAATTAATTTATTATATTGTTAATATTTATTATCTGAATATTATCTTAATTATTTGTTTACATTCTTACACCCATCTAGATAGAAACAACCAGAATGAACCGGAACTTGTTAACTAGCCAGAAGCTATGAACTTGAGCTCACTGTATGATGCTAAGGATCATAAGACTTTTTGTTCTGCTCCCTCTTAACCAAAATAGACCGTCAATTATTACTCTGGGAACAGACATACTATATATTGAATCCGCACAGGTACTGAGATGGAACTTCCTAAAGGCAAACTGGAGTACCTTTAAGCAAAAGGTTGATCAGTGTATTTCGACAATTGAAAACTATCCTAAATTCGTATCAGCACTGATTAATGCTGCTAAAAACTCCATTTCTCATGGTTATAGCAAACAGTGCATCCCGGGGTGGCCAAACGATCTTGGGGAACTTTGCAAATGATATTGTGGAAGTGGCGACAATGCACTAGCTGATCAAATTCTTAGTCAGCTAGATGAGGTTCGGAAAACTAAAAGGTGAGTAATGACCGAAATCATGAGTTTTGCTCACTCTAGTTGAAAAAGCTGCTTAGATAATCAGGTTCGGCAGCATTACCCCCAAACAAACTTCGCCAATGGATTCCAAAGTTATAGCCGAACGACTTCGAAATATTTCCAATAATCTGCCTGTCGATTGAGCTTTTGCTAGATATATTAAAACAGAAATTAAGGATACCTTTTCTAGTCTCCCTTAGAATTCGCAATGGTCATCTCTTTTTCCCACTGAAGAATTAATTCGGCTATTGCCCGGTTAAGTTTTTGTTGACAATGTCTTTCTTGAATGTATCAAAAATCTTGGAATGTTTGAGAAGCTTTTATCACAATATCTTAGATTTTGGAGACATTTTCGGGAAAGCAAAAATTCTATCAATATTAAAACCTGGTAAGTCCCCGGAAGCTCCTGGAAGCTACAGACCTATAGCTCTCTTATCTGCTTGCTATAAATTTATAGAACGGCTTATCTACAACAGACAGCGCCCACTGTCGACGAGATCATTAATAACCAGCAAATCGGTTTCAGAAGAGGAAGGAACTGCAGTGACCAAGCCTTGGCGTTAACAACGCACCTTGAAATAGGTTTTCAGGACCTGAAATCATCCGCTGCTTTTGTTGATCTCTCCAGTGCCAATGGCACAGAATTTAAAGGATGGAGAATTACATCTTGCTAAAGATCTATAAGCTTTAGAGGAATATTATAAGAAATGGCGCTTACAACCAAACCCTTCAAAATTTAAATTATGTGCCTTTAATTGGTGCAACAAAGAAGTCAAGAGAGAACTGAATGTTGAATTTGGTGGTAGTCGGATCAACCATAACCCCCTCCCCCTAAATATTTTGGCATAACGTTAGACCGGTCTCTGACTTTCGAGCTGCACCTCTATAAAACTAGTCAAATACCCGCAATAATATATTACATAAACTTGCCAGCAATTCACGGGGAGTGAATGGGGAGACCTTGTGAACGATAGCCATTGCATTGGCTCACCCTCCTGCTGAATACTGTGCTGGTGTCTGGTATCGAAGCTATTACGCCAAACTAGCAGATATTAAACTTAACGATACAATGAGAATCGTCGCCGATACTGTTAGATCCACTCCTAGTCTCTGGTTACCGATTTTTTTTTTTAATTGCCCCACCTGATATATTTCCAACAACATAGATCTTCCCATATACAATTATTTAGAGAGCGCCTCAGGACCCGACTGAAGTCTAGGAGACCGATTTAGCTGGATACGGAAGTTCAGCATCCCATCAATGTGAATGATTGCTGGATAGCCTTCCTCGAACAACACCCTGGATTGAGGAATAGAGATTTAGTTTCTAATCCTTCAGAACCTCTGTTGGGCATAATCCTCTCACGTAGGCAATGGTCTCAATTAAATAGGTGTCGCACAGGCCACCGAAGGTGCAACTCAATGTTGTATAAATCGAAACTAGCAGATACTAGCCTCTGCGCTGGCGGAAATGTGGAACAAACTATTGCCCACAAAGTAAATAACTGCCCCAGAAGAGGTTTCCCAGTGGCATCCATGAACTGAGTAAGGCAACTCCTACAGCTTTAGACTGGACGAAAAATTTAAATATTAGTGTAGAAATTAGTTTTATGAGCTTTTTTTTGTCATATATATTTTTCGATATTATTAATAAAGATAATACTAATTTCAATGTTAACAGTAAATTATTTTAAAACCACTCGTATGATGTTAAAAACATTAAATCACTGCAGGTAGCAGGTAGTTTTAAAGTTTAGTTGGCCTTCATAGTATGTACCGTGCCTTCATAATAGGTTGTAACCCACGTGACGTGTTGCAATATTGGTTGCATACATTAGGATTGGCAATCCTGCATAATAAGTTCCTAAACTCAAATGTTTTGTTATGACAGTTTTGTACGTGTTGTGTATTGTGTCAATTAGATTTTCTTTGCATTCATTTTATATTTATTTCGCGTTAAAAGAGTCAGTTTCTTTGAAGAGCTATTGAAGATATTCTAACTTTTGTGAAGGTTAGTTATCTATTAATAACATTTAATGTATGTATAAATAAAATAATTTCATTTTAGGTTATAACCTCCAAAATGGCATTTACCGTCGAACAAGATGCATTCATTTTAGTGGCCCATTATAGAAGTGCTACACAAGATGCCGAAGGCAATTGGAGTTATTCACTTCCAAGTTGTATAGATAAATTTATACAACGCTTCCCAGATTTTGACTTTGATTATGATTCATTTCGACATCGTAGACATGTTATAACACATCGTTTTGAGGATAAACATTGTATTTGTAAAGGGAAATCGACTGGGAGGCCCACCAAATTAACTGAAGCTGTTGTAGATGATATTCGGCAGCGAGTAGAACATAGCCCTCATAAATCAGTTAAAAAACTATCTCAGCAAACAGGTATTTCATATTTATTTTTAATTGTACAAAGTTAACATTCAAAAAAATGTTCTTGTAGGTCTCTCAGTTGGAACATGTCACAAAGCATTAACAAAAAAGATACATATGCATCCTTATAAAGTTACTGTTGTTCATCAGTTACATCCAGTGGATTATGCTTTAATAATCGAATGAACGATGATCTCCTAGATTTAACTTTTTTTAGTGACGAAGCATGGCTACATCTTACAGGATACGTAAATTCACAAAATTATAGATCTTGGGCTACAGAAAATCCACACCAACTAGTAGAAACATCATTACATCCTTTAAAAGTAGGAATATAGGTGGGAATGTCGAGAAGAAGAATTATTGGGCCAATTTTCTTTTACGATACCATTACTGCAGCAAGATATCGAGGAATATTAAATGAATTTATTAATCAGCTGCATGACGATAAATTAGAAAATGGCTGGTTTCAACAAGATAATGCACCTGCTCACACGGCCAGAGACACACACCACTATTTGACAGAATTTTACGACGATAGACTGTTTAATTTATGGCCACCCCGTTCTCCCGATCTTACTCCGCTTGATTTTTACTTATTTGTACATTTGAAAAATAGGATATATAGAAATAGACTACATAATTTACAAGAACTAGAAGCAGCAATTGTGCATGAAATAAATAACATTACGCAGAATGATTTACATAATGTTTTTGAAAATTTAAAACGTAGGGTGAATATTTGTTTGCAACAAAATGGTCATCATTTCCAACATTTATTATAAATATGTTATTGTGAAAAAGCTTTCAGTACGTTAGCTCCTCATAAAATGTGTTTGTACAGAGGCAAAATTGACAATTTTTTCATTATTAACTGTAAATAAAATTTATGCTATTAAAATGATAATAAACACTAGTGTTTTAATTGAATACACATACAACTAAAATTTATTTTTATTATTCCAAGAAATTACTTACGTTTCAATTAAAATAAAATTAAAAAACATCTGTCAAACTGTTTTGAACTAGGAATATTTGTATAGGAGTAGTACCAATCTGTAATGTTGGTTGCATACGTATCATGTTACAACAAATAATGAAGGCTCTGTATAGTGTAAGTTAATATGTGTAAAACTCCAATGTACATTTTATATTTCTTAAAACAGTAGAAAATGTAAAAAAGTACATTCAAATTTTAAGTATCAATACAACATATATAATTATCATATTTTACTGTTTTTTACACCTAGTATTAAAATCAATATATTTAAATTTCCGCTATATGAACCACATCACTTGTTCATGTGCAAATCTGTATTTGTTTTTCGCCTCTTCAAATTTACGTCAAGTATCTCTTCTTCTTCTCGGGTCACAATTTGTTTGGAAAACGGTTTTGATGTGACAATAGAGAATTGCAAATGCTTTTTGATTAAATTTCGATTCACGGCCACGACTATTTACATAATCTAGCGAAAAATTTCAGTCATGAGTATTTTTAAACTAACGTTGGCGTTTTCGGTTTCAAATAAAATTGCAAAAGTTTTTTAAAGAATCCATTACCTTTTTCCTAACTAGAAATGATAAAGCATGCAATGTCTAATTTGTTTTTCATACGCCATTGCCTTTTTCCCATATCTTAAAAGTTTACACAGAAAAACTATAATTTTAGATTCACACTTTTTGTACATATAACATGTTTTTATGTTATGTTGCTTAGATCATTACCAAACAGCTTTACCAACGCACGCTATCAAAACGACATTAGTTGTTATTAGACCTGATAAATCTTGAAATTTGTGACAATATATTAATGCTCTAAGGATTAACTAATGCCTTTAATTTCTATACAATTGATAGAATTAGAGAATGTATTTGTATTTTTTACTTAAGTATATATGCCGAATATATACAAGAATAAAATATAAATATCTACAATGGGCTAAATCAAACGCATTAATATTAATTTGATTTTTCATTAAATTTGTTCCACGAGAAAAAATAAACATGAAAGTGCGTTGCCTTCAACTTTGACATTTTATGCGAACCCATTGCGATTGTTTGCTTACCAATTATCATATTTAATTAGTCGGGTTTAAATTTACATACATTAGAAAACTCACGTACACAAAAGAGCGGAAAGGATAAAATTACTGCGTAACATTTAATGTTTTTTTTCTCTTTGAATCTTTAGGCGCTATTTACATTCCTTTACAGGATTAGAATTTGAAGAATAATAATTACTTAAATTTCGCCTATATAATATAAAAACATGCATCCAAAGATATTTGTATTAGAAGTTCTGGTTAAATATCTAAATAAAAACATCTCTGCAGCAATTTAGTTTAACATCCTTCACACACACACACACACACACACATATATATATATTAATTTTATCCATGACAACTACAGATATACAAGTTTGACATTGATATACTGTAATTTATATTTTTAATTTCTTTGAAAAAGACACTATGT
This sequence comes from Melolontha melolontha, assembly GCA_935421215.2. Taxonomy (NCBI): domain Eukaryota; kingdom Metazoa; phylum Arthropoda; class Insecta; order Coleoptera; family Scarabaeidae; genus Melolontha; species Melolontha melolontha. The sequence continues at coordinate 66,329,323 of OW285239.1, forward strand.
GTCGAAGCATGTAAAGATTGTTTTAAATATATACATATCAAAGTAAAACATACCTTAAATCGCCAACTAATTTAATCTACTATTTACTAATAACTCGAATCCATGTCCTATTGTAGAGCGTTAGTCTAGAGAACTAAAGGTCGTGGGTTCGAGTCCCACCTTAGGACAAAATTTTTAAATAAAAAATTTTGTAAGGTTAGCGTTGTAATTGTAGACAGCAATATTTACATTTCACATTACTTCACGAAATAACATCTAATTTAAAATAGTTAATACAGCCGAATTTCCAACATTTCAAATTATATGTATATATATATATATATATATATATATATATATATATAGGTATGTATGTATGTATTCTTTTAGGTTTCCGTGGGTAGTAGTATGTGCTTTAACTGGATTCTGGGTTTCCTTCCGCGTTTCCACTGTTTGGTCTTCGTAAAGACCGGTGCCGGTTTCTGAACGACGTTTCGACAAAATCACATTTGCCATCTTCAGGTATGCGATAACTGTCTGCTTCTGCTTCCGGTTACTCGTAAACTGTTTACGAGTAACCAGAACAGGTCCTCAATAAACTGGCACAAGACAATACAGTGTCGCTGATATGGGTGCCAGGACATGAAGAAATTAAAGGCAATGAGGTAGCCGACAAACTGGCCAAAGAAGGTACTAATAGGAACTTCATAGGACCAGAACCTGTATGTGGAATCAGTAAGGATTCCGCTAAAAGGGAGATTTGTTTATGGCTAGAAAAAGAACATAAAAATCAATGGAGGTTAACGGAGGGTCAACTCCATACCAATACACTACTAAGGGAGCTGGACGGAAAGTTTTAAGCCAACCTAATTCGTAGTAACAAAAAAGAAATTAAAATAATTACCGGGTTAATAACCGGACATTTTCCTTTAAGGAAGCATTTGTACAGCATGGGCTTGGTTAGCGAGCCCTGGTGTAGGAGATGTGAAAAACAGGAGGAAACTAGCCTTCATGTAATATGCATGTGTGAGAAACTGCAGGAACACAGGACAGAAATATTTCGGGAGAGATCTATTGGATCCTTCGAGTGTACTCAAACTTCCCCTGAGGAGGACACAAGACTGACAGAGTGGAACTGAGAGATCTATTGGGGATAGTACAAAGAGCAGTCTGCTCAAGTGCCTGGACGTGCTGGCGTCCAACCCAAAACAGAAGAAGAAGCAGTATATTCTAATATCATCACTTATAATAATGTACACGACCATCTATTTGGAAATCGATCTAGTGTTGATATGCACCATCCCGTACAGTCTTCTTGAATTGGAGTCAAATTGCGGGTAATTCAACCTACTTTCAAATGTTTATGTAAGATGATATTAATTATCTTCCCACCAATCTTTAGAGTTGCTTAACTACTTCTTACAGGTATATTCCGATCTTTAATAATTTTCCAAGATCAAAATTATTTTCGGTAACGGTGTCTCAAGTTTAGAAACTCGATGCATGTCATTTAAAGAAAGCCAAATATGTTGAAATTCAGCATGGTTTCATTTTGGGTAGATTCACTCTCACCAATCTGGCGTCGATTGCCTAATAGGTCGTGAAATTTTGAACAATCGTGGACAGGTAAATGTAATTTATACTGACCTGTTAAAGGTATATGACTTGATTCATCATGAAATTTTACTGCATAAGCTAGGTTATTTTGGTCGCGTTCCTGCTTCTATCAGTCTTCTCCGATCTTATCTATTTACTTACTGCTCCAGTGATTTTTTTAGCTTCTGGTATCCCTCAGGGATCAAATTTGGGTCCCCAGCTATTTGTCTTGTTTGTAAATGATCTCCTTTTCCAAAAGGTGCCACATACAAAATTTATTCCAAGATTTCCATTAAACTTCGGTAGAATGTGAGTAAGTTAGTTGTATGGTGTGACCGCTTTAAATTTAAACTAAATATTGACAAATGCTGTGTGGTTTCTTATACACGATGTGCCTTGCAAATCCCTTTATTATATTAAAAGCAATATCTTAACAAGTAAAACTGAAATGAAGGATCTTGGAGAGTCTTATTTGATTCAAACTTCACATTAGTTCGCATGTAATTCATATTTGTTCTGATGCCTTGAAATCTCTATATTATGCGCGTGTCAAAATACGTTAAGGATATGGCTTTGTTTAAGTCATTGTATGGTTATGAATTAAGCAAAATTGAATACCCCTCATTGATTTGGTATCCCGTCTAGGCTTGTGACTCCATTCCTTTGGACCATGTTTACCTTAAGTTTTTGAAGTTTCTCTCATTTAAAAAAGTCTATCTTTGGAGACTACGCTAAAACAAAAATGTAAACTAAACACCTCTCGCAAAAATGTCACCATAAATATTATCCACACAATGGTACACAAAATTAATTAGAGCTCTTACTAGCGCGTTAGTTCTAGCTCTTGGTGGGTAAAAAGTAGGATTAGATCTTGCCGTTATTCGAGGGGACGCATACGAGTTGCGCCAAAGTACCTGAATTAATCTTAGAAATAAAATTTTAGGGATTATCCGACCCCCAATGAACAAATGTCATTAACTAGGTCCTTAAATATTTTGCATACGAGTTGCGCCACATTATACGGGTTACGCCAAAGATACACCTCGAGGGTTCAAGGTGAAAATAAAGTAGATATAACATACTTTTAAAGTCTAATACAATTTATTTATGTTATTCTTACACTTTGAAACTCTAAAATAATTACCAGTAATTATAATTAAAACAAACTGAAATATATTAATTGATGTTGCAGACACTTGGGAGACTTTGTGAAACATAATAAAATTTGTGAAATATAGCCAAGTGTGTTATTCCTACAAAGTACATCAATAATGAAATATATATATATGTATATTACACCTACATCAATATTATATTATACAGAGCTGGGCAAAAATTTATGAAACGCATTTGATAAAATCTATTTTACTAATTGTCTTATGCACATATACTTCATCGATTTTGCTTTACATATGCTTGCTTGTTTTTTATGTCAGTTCTAATTTTCTTCGCAAACTTATTTGCTGTATTAATTTTAACGTGTAAATTTACAAAGTATTTCAACAAAATTTATAATGTTCGGATGTGAATTATAAAAGAAATTGCCAGTTTGGAATGATATGACTCACATAGTATTCACTTCCATGATAACTAACTAACTTGACGAAAAATCAATATCGTCTATAAATATGCAGAAATATTTAAGCAAAATATTTAAAGATCTAATGATATTTTTAAGTACTAGTTAAAGGCTTACTTTTACCTGGAACATTTACCACCCTCGAGGTGTATATTTGGCGCAACCCGTATACGGATTTAATAGGGATTACTAATCCCTAGAAACTGTGGCGCAACTCGTACGCACCGGTTCGGGACACGTGAAAAGCTATAGTTTAATATTTCAGGCGAATCTGTTCGACTATCAATCAACTTACACATAAATCGCGCAGCATTAACCCCTCGACAATGTTTTAAAGATTTGAAATTGTCTGTCTAGAAGGCGGTTGTAGTCAGTATTTCTTTCGGAATATCTACTATCACATCTGAAGGCAAGGTATTTCAGAAATCTCCTTTGAACCCGTTCCAGTGAGGAGTCATGCGTCGAGTAGTAAGGAGACCATATTACTGAAGTATAGTCCGATCTACTCAAAACAAAAGCCTGGTACAGCGATTTCAGAACAGTTAAATCCTGAATCAGTGTTGAACATAGGGCACAGTCAAACTAACACAAAGAATCGCCCTGCACTTTAAAAGGTGTTCACATATACACTGTGTATACACAGTGTATATATGCACAACTTGTAAAGTGCTGCACGGATCTGTGTATACACAGTGTATGTGTATACACTGTGTATAGACAGTGTATACGTGGACATTTGTAGAATGCTGCGCGATTCTGTTTGGAAGTTTTGCTGTGCCCTCTGTTAATACTGTGTTTATTAATGTTACCTACTGAGGATGGCAACTTAGTTGTCGAAATACGTATTTAGGATACAATTATTAATTGTGGTAAGGAGTTTTATAACTTTTTTAAGTTTTTTTTCTCTCACTAAAAGTTGACGGACTTTATTAGGAAATAGGTACATTCCAGGATAATTGGCTTCTACGCCACAGTGTATTATCTCTGACCACGAGAAGGGAGAAAATTTGTGGGAAAATCTTAAGTAAACTTGAAGATGCGTTTGCGTTGGTTGGGTAGCTGATAATACATACATTCATACCGTAGTAATGTAATGGAATTTGTTAATGCAGATTTATGCTTGTTTATGTAAAGTACTCTGTTATTGGGTCCAGTCTGTTGAGCAATAAAGGGTATTATAATTACTATTATTAAGGTTGTAAATAACTGTTAATGTCAAATTGACGAAATGAGAACAGTTCTTAATATTAATGACAATAAAGAATATTGTTATTAATACTATATACCATTCATTCTAAGAAAGAAGTAGATGACGCTGCAATCTGAGTACAATTTACGCAGGAGAAATTTTGTAATAGAACATATGGATGCTGTCATATATTGAGGTTATATGCCTACATATCTTATCAAAAGATATTTTTTTTACGTTTACGTTTGTTTATTAACATATTTATTATCAAGAAAGCTTATACATACTTTAATAATTTTATTCAAGCAAGAAGCGGCAAATATATACCAATACAAGGTATTAAATATATATAAAATATTTCAATCAATTTCTTATTTGTTTGAAGGTGTTCCATCTAAAACAAAAATGTGTGTAAATATAATGTGAAGTACGTGTTAAAATTACCTCAAAGGAAATATCTACTTATACTTTCATTTTACTACCGAACAAAATTATTGTAAAAAATCCTTGATGCCTCCATTTTCTGCGATAAGCATCTTAATAATTTGTTTTTATGTTTTAGAGCAATAATGGGTTGCTCTTAATAACCATTATAAGAAATATGTGATATTCAGGTGATAATTGTGCACACAGAAGATGTAAAACTAATAAATTTAACGGATTAATAGTGACAGTGATATATATTAAAATTATAATAATACTTATGTATCTCTTAATATTAGTGCTTCCTTAGCAAATATAGCATTTTACAAAACACAGCTAGTTTAATGATGCATATAATGAGAGCGATAAAGAAATTCATTTAACTGCACATCATTTCACATTTTTCTAAACTTATAAAATATATTTATTTAACAATATTTTTATTTTACCAAAAAATACAGCACTTATTAGAAACAATCCATATAATTTAAATTATAGTTTGAATTATTACCCAAACCGACAAAATTAAATTTTTTTCTTGGTGGCGAGAAACTGACAAGTGATTTCGGATATAATTTATGTGCTGATTCAAAATATACCTGGACTTTTTTCGTGGTAGCTTTAGTTTTTGAGATCCATTCCGTTTTACTAACAGGCAAAAATAATGAAATAATGGTATCTTTACACAAAATATCCTTGTTTTTTTTTGTGATCAGGACAACAGAACTAAAGATTAGCACTTGGTTAACAAAAATTGACCCTTATGAAACGTCATGGTTCTAGGAAAAGAAAACATAATCAACGAACCTTTCGTTGCGAGAGAGAAAATCATATTTCCACCGTTGCATATCAAGTTGGGACTTATAAAGCAATTCCCGTAGGCCTTAAATCAATATGGACTTTGCTTTGGGTACTTAATACGTAAATTTCCTGAGTTCAGCATGGAAAAACTGAATAAAGATGGCCCTCGGATAAGACAGCTTAGAAAAAATCACTTACCACAGCAATGAACGAGATTGAATTTAATGTTTGTTATTCATTTCTTCAAGTAGTTCAAAATTTTTTTGGCCATCATAAAGCAGCGAATCACACAAAATCAGTGGAATATATGCTTTCTAAATTTAACATTCTTGATTGTAACGTGAGCATAAAACTTCACTACCTCCACAACCACTTAGATCAATCCCCACAAAACCTAGGTGATTACAGTGCAGAATAGGGTGAAAGTTTTCAATAGGACCTTCAGACGATGGAAGAACGATATCAAAGAATATGTGATACCGACATGATGGCCGACTACTGTTGGAGTCGGCAGCGAGACGGTCATACTGAACTCTATGCTAGAAAATCGTATAGAAGATTCTTTTTAGTAATAAGCCATAAATGCATATTTATATCTACTTTGTGAATTAAATACCTTACTTTTTATTATTGGTTTTTTTATGAGACTTTTTCGAAGTGTACATGAATTAAAAAGAAGATGATTTTTTTTCTAAAAGAGGTCAATGTACCTGAAAAACTAGATCTGATGGACAAGATCTGACAGTTGTTTTGGATTCTACACCTAAAAATTATCTAGAAACAGTTCAAAAAGGGCAGGGACCAAAATGTGTGTTGGGCTGTGTTATAACAGCAATATGTTGTAGTTATTAAAAATTACTCATTTTTGAGATGAGAACCTGAATCTAATGAAAATTCTAAGGACAACCAAATATTTACAGTAAATGTCAAATTTTCTAGCATATTGTCAACAATATTATCTAAATCATACATTTTGTTTCTTTCTGTGATGTTATTTTTCCATGCATCAGCATCAACCATATCTAATCCTTCTAGCAATATATTTTCTACTTCGTACAATTTAAATGACTTATTACTGGCCGCAACATGATGTTTAACTTGAGCCCATACAAGTTCGATAGGGTTCAGATTACAGTGATTACAGGTAAACATAAAACTGTACAACCACTTTCTCTAGTAGCTATTTCATCAACCACATATGAAACTGTATGGCAGGATGCATAATTTTTACAAGTTCAAGAAATTTAAACTTTAGCATGGTCTTATCAACCAAAATTCCTTTTGTTAAAAGCCATTCTACAAGTGCGTCCCCTTTCCACGATGAAGTAGGTGGCTTTATTGTTTTAATAGAATAATAGGGCGCATTATCCATTACTGTAATACAATTAATATCTTTATGATAATCTTCAGTTTTTTTTTGATACTAAATAATAACAAACTACTATTCACCAAATCAGTTCCGCTGCCAATGTGAATCACAATAAAATTAGTCGCTTTCCTTTGCCAGATGGATTTTTCAAACTAGTAGAAAGACCTTTAACAAATGCTTGCGTTGGATTAATTACCGTTGTATCTTTCCATATTTTTGCTTTTGTGTAACTTGCATTCACCCATGTTTCATCTAAATAATAGATTTTTCTGCCACCTGCACAAAATTTTCTTATATTTGTCAAATAACGATGTCTCCATAAGATAATATCATTTCGTTTAATTAACATGTTATTTCATATATGTTTTTGAATCTTAGTTTTTTAGGATTTTACAAAGTGATGTTTGTGTTATAAGAGGTAAACTGGCATCCCCTCGAATAACCTTAGCCTCGAATAACCTAGAAATAAAATACTCCTATATGGTTTACATTATAACTTTAAAATTATATTAATTGCCTCACATATTTATGTATAAGTTGGTAAATCATTTTAAAGAAAACTAGATGCACGTGTCTTCTATCTTTTGATGTTTCGTCTAATTTATTGTAAGCATCTTGGTAACTTCACTTGTGATTATGTGAAGAAAAAGTTAATAAAAGTGATAAAATATCTTCAAAAAATGAGTATTTTACTTTATGAATCTCTATAATGAACTATTTTTAGTGAATATTAATCATAAATAGCATAATAAACAACTAATAGAACACGCAATTCAAGATAGAGGTAACTAACAGTAAAAGAAAATTTGACAGAACAAAATAAACTTTATTTTGCCTGTGTAAATTCGGCCCCTTTTTTAACCAATCACAAGTGTTTATTTTAAACTCTATGTTTTCCAACGCTTATTAGAATGAATTGACCATAGCTGCAGTTAATTTACGCTATAATTGCATTTGAAAACTTATGATAATGAAGGGCAATAGAACTGAAAAATTAATTTCAAAAGAAATATGATCGCCTCCACTATGCTTTTTACAGAAACAGATATAGCTTTTCTAAGTTTTACCTTATGGAAAGGAAAGAAGCTCAAGGATTTATTGGAGCGAATAATGAAAATAAATTGATCTAATTTATTCATTTTGTACTTTAAACAATTTTGGGTGCTATGTATTTGTAATCAATATTAAAGAAATACGCAAGAGTTGCTTGACATTTATAAGGTATGCTGTGAAGGATATGCCTGAGAAGTAAATATCAATTTGACATTTACGTATATTATAATGTTATAATGTTATTATAATGTAATCAAACTTGTTTTAATTTTTGATACATTGATTAAATTAATATTACGTTAATACTGTCATATTGTACTTTTAAGGCAATGAATATTGTTTTGAAATTGAATATTAATTTCAAAATTTTATATATATATTTTTATATTTTATATTTTTCATTAATTGAAATACAGAGAGAAGACAGAAAAAGGGAAAGAGATGACTTTTATATAATGGGAAAAGTTAAAGCGACAGAGTTAGGTTAATTGTTCAAGTTTCGTAGTGAAATTTCTTCAAGGCGTGCCCATTTTATTATTTCAGCAATTTCAGCATTAGTTCTTTTAGATGTTATATCGTCTCTAAAAATAGAAAATGTCCGTGATTAAAATGTTGCAAAAGTGCACCATACTTCGAATGTATAGATTTTTCAATCGGCTCTGTGGAGAATATATAATATATTCAAACTTATACGAGTTCCTTATTTTTTATAATAAAAATTTGCAATTTGAACTTACATAACAGTAATGTTATTATCAGAGAGCGGACTCGAGCGATTGATGATTCATATCCCATAGGCGTTTGCCTTGTATTCGCAATAGGTTTGTATCTGTATGCGATCCGTGTGTTTCGCACAATTTGATACGTATGGGCACCTGCATAAGTGGCACATACTTACATATGCAGTTAATATGTATCTGTCAATGCACAACAGAGCGAATGTAATAAACGGTTTGGTGACCGGCAGCAACTACTGCTGAAACAAAAGTAATGCTGACAAGCGAATTCCGTATCGAATTTTGAATAAAAGTAATTTACAAAGAACAAAACTCAAAACTACTCAAAAATTTTCTGTGAAACATTGAAAGTGTAAAACATTACTATGCACAACTAAAATTTGTTCAAGGTGTTCCTATGTTATATTAGTTCTTTTAGATGTTATATCGTATCTAAAAATAGAAAATGTCCGTGATTAAAATGTTGCAAAAGTGCACCATACTTCGAATGTATAGATTTTTCAATCGGCTCTGTGGAGAATATATAATATATTCAAATCTGGATTTCTGCTAAATATGGCAACAACTTTTTGTCTCAGCTTTGAAAAATTTCTTTTTAAATTATGAAACTAACTTATTAACATTGGGAAAATGACCTCTGATGTATTCGCATACTCTGTGTAGTGCATGTGCTGTACAGGTAACGTGTACCATATTGGGATAAGATTGCTTTAATAACTTCCCTGTTTTTAACATATAAGCTGCCACATCAGTTAAAAATAATAGCATTTTGTCTTTACAGTTGTTATCCGATGATAGAATATTATGAATACTGGAGCTGGGCGATACCGACGTTTTCGGTATCGGGTACCGATACCAATCGAGGTATCGATACTTAGCGATGTATCGGGTCTGTGCACGGTATCGATTCTGAGTACTAGAATCGGTAAAGTATCGATGCTTTGGAATCGATACCTTGGAGGAATCGATACTTTGGAATCGATACCTTAATTCGATACCTAGAAATCAATATTCATAACCCATTTTCTAGGTGTCGATTGTTTGATATCGGTTTCAAGAGATATAAAATTAATTTACCGAGTCTACCATAACTACGGTATGAAATTTGCAATATTGTGAGATTTTTTTTTGTAATAATTATAGTTACGTCATAATAAGGATATTTGCTACACACAATAATAACATCTTTTAAATATATATTATATAATATATATAATGCATATATACTTAAAAAGTTATTGCATCCTTAATGTACATTTAAAAAAATGCACAAAGGTAAGCTACCCGATACATGGCTACCCGATACATCGCTACCCGATACATCGCTAACCCGATACATCGATACTTAGCGAGTACTGGAATCGGTAAAGTATCGATAGGTATCGATTCTTTGGAATCGATACTTTGGAATCGATACCTTGAATCGATACCTTGATTCGATACCTAGGAATCAGTATTCATAACCCGTTTTCTAGGTATCGGTTTCAAGAGATATAAAATTAATTTATCGATTCTACCATATCTACGGTATGAAATTTGCAATATTGTGATATTTTTTTTTGTAATAATTATAGTTATTATGTTTATGTTATAATATGGATATTTGCTACGCATAATATATAATTCAACAACATCCTTTGAAATATATAATATATATAATGCTATATATACTTAAAAATTCTTTACATAAAAAGTTATTGCATCTTTTATGTACACTTAAAAAAATGTACAAAGATAAGCTACCCGATACATGGCTACCCGATACATCGCTACCCGATACATCGATACTTAGCGAGTACTGGAATTAGTAAAATATTATTGATAGGTATCGATGCTTTGGAATCGATACCTCGCTACCCGATACATCGATACTTAGCGAGTACTGGAATCGGTAAAGTATCGATAGGTATCGATGCTTTGGAATCGATACCTTAGAATCGATACCTTCGTTATATGAGGTATCGGGGAATCGATACCAGTTATGGTATCGGGTATTGGACGATGTATCGATACTTCGCCCAGCCCTAATGAATACATTGATCCATTACTTCTGCAACTGTTTCACCGTTTACGACTGGCAGTATTTTAGTTGCAATTAAGTATAGTTGGTATTAAGTTGTCGGATGAAGAATACCAACAGCTACATTTAACACATATCGTCCCATTAATCCGTTGTTTCGACTGCACCTACCCAAAGATAATGACCAGATAGGTTGGTCGTATTTTTTCAATGGTTCTCACATAACATTTTGGTAAGTGGTCTTAACGTATAGTAGATTCATCTGGTATACGACGATCAGAATATTTTGTAAGAAACATCTTGACGACCGGATTGTTAAGCTTTTTGAATGGGGTATTGGCCGCCATGAAAGCTTCACAGAGTTCTTCGTTAAAAGTGTCAGGTGCAGATGGTCATATGTTATCTCGATGAGTTTTCGAAGAAACATGTCTCTGCACATTACAATTTTGTGCACGCCTTAAACTTAATGAACAGGCACTGCAATATATCGGTATCTTTATGCAACTAATTTGTATGGCTTCTAATCCATCCTACCATGGTTGCCCTACGAGAATTCTTCATAGTTAATGAAAATAAATAGAAATACTAAGGACAGAAAGAAATGGACTAAAAAGAAGAAACAAAAACTACTCCAAAAATAAGGTAGTAAATTAAATAATATTTATAAAAAATTATAGGAAAAATATACAATATAACAATATCAAACGGATTTTTTAAAATAATACTAAACGTTGTAACCAAATAACACTGAAAGAAACGAAACTAGAAAGAATCTCTTATACAGGAGAATAGAAAATATACTATCCCAAGAACAATAAATACATATATGTATATACATATATAACAGCATGTAAACACTAGAATACACTTTACAAATTAGCGGATATAATTTTTTAAGCGATTATTTCAACGAAGTCAACGAAATAATATATAAATGTATATTCCATCTTACACGTCAATCTTGTTTCGGATTTATGAAGGAATATACACAATGTACTATTCATAACGAGGGAAATAACAACATCTGCTCGACGAATAGAATCGAGCAACCAAATAGTGGGGCTGTTATAACATGCATACTATACCTGATACCGCCACAACGTTTTATCGGGGCAATTGGTCATTCAATCGCTTCAGTCCGCACTCTGGTTATTATGTTCGAGAGCACTGTAACATGTACAAAGAAGAAGAAATTTTGAAGAAACGTTAAGCCGTCTTGATATACAAAAAACGTGCAGAACCACTTAATTAAAAAAAAGCTATCTTTATCAGTCTAGCTTTTAATTCACATGAGCAATTTTACACTTTGTATTTTCTACAGCAATTATGGCTGCATAATGCAATGTGAATGTCAGAAGAACGTTATGTTTTAAAGCCACATTACCCACATTACCCACCATATATTGTGTATTTCCTTATGAAACCTTTTAATATGATTCTGCTAACTTACACTCTTCTGTAAGCATTTTTAATTTTATTGTGCCATTTGTACAGTTTACGTGCGCCTACCAAATATTTTCTTCTATTAACAATTTCTATTGAAAACATTCCTCGTAAGTTCCTAATATTTATGTCTACTTAATCCAGTCATCATGTTCTATCTCGCAATTTTGTTTTTAGACTATCCTAAATATCATTCGATTGATTTGTTTTGTTTCGTATCTATCTATTATGTGAATTACATCTTAATCATAGTTTGCTTTCGTGCCTTGTTGTAATTCCTCGTATTAGTATTTTTAGTATAACCTTTCCTATGTCCATTTTGTCTTGATTACAAGTAATAAATCATTAATTTCCTTTCCAATTCCTATAAATTACGAGTATATTTGATTAGCTAACTTAGTATCTCAAGTTTACAATCTTTCTGGGTTTATTAGTAACAATCGAACCTCTTTCCTGCTGAGATTTAACGGTGGCATTCTCATTAAGGATTTGCTTTCATCATATGGCGCATAGGTGGCGTTTCGATTCATTAGCTGGATAAACGACTGAAACTGCCAATTTAAATAACCATTTTTTTAGGTATCGATTATTATTTGGATAGATGGTCATTTTTGGACGGTATATTACCGGATTAAGGCAAACCATTTGCATTGGAATTGACTCAGTGACCCTTCAATTTAGAGCTATGTTTTGTCCGTCATCTTCAAAACTTGAATTAATCGTTTAATATATTTTCTTGTTTGAATGTTTTTTTCAGGGTTTTCCTTTACTTTTAATTTTATCTTTTAATATTAGAATCTATAAATTATCTCACTGGAAATGAATCAATGTTTTCTACCGGTTGATAATCACACTATTTGGGTTCTCAGTGAATAATTGTTGGGAGATCGACCTCGATACTGGAGAATCGTATTGGAATTGACCATCTATAACACCGGCTTAGAGTGTGTCGTCAGAGTTTATGTTTTATGTACCATTTTTGATATTGTCTATCGTCAAAAGTTTGTCTTTTGAATTAGCTAATTAATTTTATTAGTTAATAGCTAGCTATTAGGGCATAGTCCTTCGAACACCACTTTAAACTTTGCCTTTTAAATTTTAAAATCGTTGAATTAGTGTAGCAAAAAGGAAAACTTTATGTGATTACTTATGAAAGCTATCAATCGGCAGCCAATATCTGACTTGTCCATCTGTTTCATAAAACCATAAAAACCGCAGAATCTTTCACGTTTTTCTTGCACAACTGGCAAGAAAAATTCTTCTTCTTTTCTTCTATAGGAGATTTGTATTATTTAATTAAGAATATAACTTCCTCGTATCGCCGATAACTTTATTTTAATAGAAATGTTTTTCTTTATGCTGTTATTTTTTTCTTTGTTTTCGCTGTGAAATTTACTTGAATGATCGTTTTACGTAATCCGGGGACGGTTCCTTGTTTTCTGGTCCGCAGATCTATATACAAGGTGTCGCACACAATTTCTTTTAACAAGGTGGCACCTTCAGATAGGTTCTTTGTATTTTCGTTATTTAGTTCAGTTTTGTATGTCAAGTATACGTAAAAGAAAAAAAAATGGAAAAAGTTACAAAAGTTATAATTGAATAGACTTTCGATCTAATCTAATACATAAAAATAAATGTTATAGAAAATAAATCACCAACCTAACTATACCTATATTATAGGGGAATGGTATTATCAACAAATTATTTATCATTAGCCTATGGACAAAAGCAATAACAATTAACAAAAAATCAAAAATATAAGAATACAAAAGAATTCGTTTAAAATAAACGTAACAAGAAGAAGAAATCTTCACGAGAGTTATAATATCTAGTGCGATGTACAAATTGCATTGCTCAAGATCAACAGTATGATTGAAAGAGAATTTAAAGAACGACTAAGTGAGAGTGGGCACCTGTTCAAATAACATCGACTCTTCACAAAACAAACATGATAAAAGTCAAACACACACAAACAAGCACGTATATGTAGTACACATAATCCGATGCACCTCATGAGCACAAAATGAAAATGTTCGGACATAATCAATCATTAAGTATAGTTTCAATCAAAGTATCATTACCGATCTAGCTGGCAGACTTAAAGTGTATACATAGTCGAACCCGGGCAAGTAAGTGGCTGTTGTTGCGCATGGTATCAAGCTACGGAGTTAGATGGAAAATAATGTAGAAGAACAGGTACACAGGAATGCGAGGTCATAGGTGCTTGTAGTACAATGTTCAGACAGAAACTTGGGTCACGGACCTCTAGGTTTAAACAAAAAATTTATATATAGAGACTTTATATACATATACATATATGCGTATACATATACACACATACAGTTAAAACGCAGCCACAACAGAACCTATAAAAATTTATGGTTTATTGCGCCATATATAATACAAACATAAAAGGGAGGCTTTTAGACGACTGAAAAAGCATTCAATGACTCTACAGCAGAAAAAAAGAAAAATTTAACGACTTAATTTGATAATTATAAAATGTGAATGAATTGATTTTTGTTTTATTATTTGTTGGAAAAATTATTAAATTTTCAATAGTAATATAGGTTGACAAAACATTCTAGCAACGAATACTCGACGGGTTTTTTAAGTTCTTAATTATATGTATGTAATATGACTTTTAATTGGAATAATAAACAACATACTGGTGGTCGATTTGGGAAATATTCTTTTATTTAACATTTATGATTATAAAGACGGCAGACTATGTGCCCCACACTGTTAAATTTAATAATACACATAAGGTGTATTAGATAAAAATGTAGATTTTACAAAATTAGGGCAACTTTTTACCAATACTGAAGATCCATTGTACAGATACAAAGAGCACTTTAACTATGCAAATATAACATCTCTCAACGTCGAACAATCCATATCAGTATATAAACATATTATTATTAAATTTGACAGTGTGGGCACATAGTCTGCCGTCTTTATTATGAATAATAATTGATATCAATGACTTGCAAAAATTATAAAAAGATGAGAAAAAGAGATTATAAAAATTCTATAGTATACTACCGTAAATCAAACATTAGTTTTCTTTTTAATATTAGCGGTTAACGTTAATGATAACAGATGGATTCGTATTACCCCAATAATGAAAATTATAGGAAAATATATCTTCATTAATCCAAAAATGTACGCGCATTAGAAAGGAGCTTTACCAACGAAAATTGAAATGCTCAGCATCATTATTAGCTTCCAGTTTATATCGAAAACGAACTGAATCTTTCTGAAAATTGAACCCGGTGAGCTACGCGTAAAAATATTTGTTTTCATTCCTACAATTTTTGTTGATGTTTTGTAGCCTTAAGTTACATTAAGGAAACAGATGTTAAGATAGGGATTCGAACCCACGCCCATGGTTTGCTGGACCATACGCTATTAAGGACCGTGGTTCTGAATACATCGGGAAGCCTTAAGTTGTGAGTTTAGAAATATTAACATCTGTTTCCTTAATGTAATTTAAGGCTTCCCGTTGTACTCGGAACCACAATCCTTAATAGCTTAGTGGCACAGCAATGGTCCGACAAACCACGGACGTGGGTTCGAATCCTACTTAAGGGCGAATTTTTTCAATTAAAAAGTTCGAGTAATTAGCATCGTAAAATGTAGAAAGCAATATTTATATTCTCAATGTTATGTTTAAAAAACAAAAATTTTAAATTTAGACTGTTAAGAGATTCAAAAGCTTTACACCTAGAAATAGATGAGACCTAGGATTAGGAAGCTGAAAGAGATTTAATAAGCGTTTTTAATATGTCTAGAAAAATAATGTTTGATACACATTTTTGATTTGTGGGTGTTACTGAATAATATTTGAGAATAGAAATAAAACTACAGCTTTAATCTTCACTTTTAATCATTACTCGTAAAACGACAATTGTTTCGCCAACACAGTGGCTTCCTCAGGTGCTTACCTCTAAACCCATGTACATAGAGCATTTAGTGATTCATTCAAATCAAAAACAAGTTTCATTTGCGTAGTTATAGACTAATAGCCGTCGAAAACCTTTTGAGATAATTTAATGATGGCCGCAGGCTGCGTGTATACTTAAAATACTTCTAAAACTAAGTTAATAGCATTAATAAGTGGACAGTTTTTCTTTAGTATCTAGGATTAGAAATAATTAATGGCAAAAAGAGTTGTTATATTTTGGTGTAGTAATGAATCGAACGTATTCATAGGCATTTCCAAAATGTACAAAATAATTAGTAAAATCCCTACCGCAAAATATGCTAATGAATGTGCATATACAGAGAAACATCTGGTAATATAATTAATTTTTGTTTTATTGAGTTTGAAGGGTGTAAAGATAGTTTGGCTGGGCGGATTGATGTATAAGGTCTCCAACAGCGCCATTGTGTGAGTACACATGGTAACAGTGTCATTTATCATTTATTTATTTATGTATCAATGTAAAGGAGATGATTTTCTCATGAATGGTACCACCGGGGCCGAATCTTGGGTTCGTCATTATGATCCCGAAAAGAAGCGGCAGTTAGTGGAATATCGTCGTCCTGATTCTCCACGTGTACGAAAATTTAGAAGAACTTTATCAGCGCAGAAAGTCATTCTCACCATTTTCTGAGATGCAAAGGGATTCTTTCATCTAAAAAACTTTAAGATCACTTAAGAATCGTGTGCATAGATAACGCGGAAAAGAACAATTTTTTTCTTGCAACACGGCAACGCTAGACCGCATTGCCACAACGAAATGAGTGTGACAACAGTGATGAATCTGGAGTTCACACCCTCCGTACAGAAGCTCGGGTTGCTGTTAGCAATTGGATCAACAGTAAACAATAAAGTTGTTTTCATGAACGGAATGAAGAAATGGATTCAGCGTTTGGAGAAATGTGTGGCACTAAATACTGATTATGTGGAATAATAATCATGTACAGTGGTAGTACAATAAATTTACTCAATTGTGATACTGCTTTCATTATTTTCTTTTCTTATTCTTATTTTATAGAGTTGGAGACATTAATACATTAATACCCAGTCGTATATATAAAAATCTGAACATATAACACTGGTAATGTTTATTTTACTAAAAATTAGCTATTTGTATCTTAAAATATGCACATCTATTTTAGCTTAATGAAGCCACTTAATAAAATATATAATTAAAAAAATGACTTGCGGGTTAAATAATAATAAATTTATGAAATTATTAAAAAAATAATAATAAAAGTGTTTCTTTAAATTTATGGCCATTTCGTTCGTTAGATATACCTAATTATAATAAATTTATTTTTTGTTAACAATTTAACCAAAAGATGCACAGCGCCTTCCTACCAAATGAGGAAATTGTTTTAAAGAATTGCATAAAATAAGCCATCCAAGCCATTCTATTACAAATCTTTTATAATTAATTAAGTTTCGCATACGATTACTATTATGTCAAGGAGGGTTTTTCAAATAAATAATTATATTCTATTTTTGTTTGTTCTTTGAATGTAGTGCTTGCTCATTAAAATACAAAACAACCTTATAATTGACTCTATTTTAATCTGTCAATTATTCTTCGCTTTGAATGTCATAAACCTGTCTAAACTTTAATTGAATTGATTCGGCTTTTACTTGATGAAGATCCATAATTAAAATAGAAATAAAACTACGGTTCAAAACTTTATTTTTTAATATTTAATCGTAACACGACAATTGTTTGGCCAGCACAGTGGCTTCCTCAGGTACTTTATAAAAAATAAGATTCCACTTTTGCGAATCATTTATTAGAAGAAAACCACATTTTCAATAAAGATTTTCAAATTCTGCATTTAGAAAATAAAGGCAATAAATTAAATTTACTGGAAAGTTTAGAAATCAATAAATTAAAACACTCACAAATTTTACTTAATGACTAATTAGATTTAAATAACTCGCCTTTGTTACATTTATTCACTTAAAATCTGTTTAGACGATAATTGAAATGTATATTTAGTTTATTAAAACAAATTTTATGCGTAAACATGTTTAGTACCCTATAATATAACAGTTAGAGCCGACCAGATGAGCCACATATTTTCACTACCAACAATACTGTGTAAATTCACAGATTTCTTTAAAAACGTTATAAAATAATACCAACCTTCTTGATTTTATATATATTTTTTTACATTTAGTTTGTAACGTACTCTTTAGCTGTAAGTACCTGAGGAATCCACTGTGCTGGCGAAACAATTGTCGTGCTACGATTAAATATTAAAATGTGAAGATTTGAACCGTAGTTTTATTTATATTTTTGTTTAAAATTAGTTTAAAATCAAATAAAAGCTTTTCACAAAATAGTGCTTGTACAACTCGTTTATCTAGTAACATAGTTTATATGTATATGTAATTATGTTTTAATATTGACTATAATATTGTGTATAATGCTAATGTTGTCGTTCATCATTTTTAAGAAAACTAATACATTATATGTTATTTTTCCTTTGATCCAAGATTTTTTCAACTTGTAAGAAAAAATGTATTTATATCATTTATTATGTATTTGTTATTACGTTACTGATTATTAGGATTAATCATAGCAATAATTTGGCTCTTTCAAGAAAGTCTATATATGACAATAACGAATTTTAAATTCGTTATTCAAATATCAATAATTCATTCAAAAATCAATAATTTTAACTAACTGAAAAGTAATAGTTTCATGTATGTTATCATCAGTAAAGAGAAAGAGGAGAATATTGAGCTGCACGTTAGGAGTGTAGAATCCATATCAGGAACTCCGCAAACGGTCTCGATCGTAAGTATGTGTTTACTTAGTTCGAGGAAACGACCATTGTTGACGCAGTGATTAAGTTTATTATAAACACGGGTTTATTTAAAAAAGAATATAAAAGGTAAGTGTTTCACTATGTTCTATAACTTACTACTTAATATTTATTTTATTGTATGCAACTACTATCAAACACACGCCTATGGCGCGCAATTCAATATCGCTTGTTTCGCCTCTTTAATTATTATTATTAGTTATTATTCTCATCTTGGTTGTTCAATAGATTTATTCAACTCGTACAAATTAAACAAAAACATGTTTAATAATATCAATAATATATTGTGGAGAACACAATAGAAGTACATACATATTTGTGCAAAAATATAAAAAATATGAAAAAAAATTACAACTCTTACTGCATATAGTTATGCCACAAAAGACGAAGGAAAACTCGTGCTGTCCATTGTCTAATGCCAATATCATGAACGCCAAATCAGCCAGCATCATGCACTTGGGAGTCTATAGCAGGCCGAAACGTCTGGATAGCAACTTTCACACAAATATGTTCTTGTATTGTGATTGATATTATTAAAAATGCTTTTGTTTAATTTGTACGAGTCGAATAAATGTATTTAACAACCAACATGACAATAAGAAATGATAATATATACATAAAACTATTTCTTTTGATAATTGAATTGATTTAGCCTTTCCTTGATGAAAATTCATAATTTAAATTAAAATGGAAATAAAACTAATGGTTAAAATCTTCACTTTTTAATACGTAATCGTAAGATGACAATTGCTTCGCCAGCACAGTGGCTTCATCAGGTACTCACAGCTAAAGAGCACGCTACAAACTAGTTTGTAACATTCAAAAGTGAAGATTTTAACCATTAGTTTTATTTCTATATTTCCTTTGAGTTAGTTAAAATTATTTTGTTTGAATAGTGATTTTAGATCTCGTTATTGTCATATATAGCCTTTCTTGAAAGAACCTTTGCGAAGAGCGAAAATATTTCGATATTAAAAACGTTTTTGTTTTATGCAAATGATGAGGTTTTACCCAATTAACTTTCTATTTTTTTTAACTCCAATAGTGCGGCAATCTGTCTTCATTGACAATTGGCGTTTATTATAACTACAAAGGATATCTTTCAATAAGTGTGCTGCTTAACTATGCATTAACAATTGTTAGTTCGTTAAAGTTAATTATATAATATTATAGTAGTCTGTATCCTAAGTAAACCTGGTTACTAAGTCAGATGGTTTGAATTTCTTAAATTTTTGCACTGTTTCTGTTTAAAAAAAAAACAGTTTTCCCTGATTATTTCTTGCACAGATGGAATTGATAGTTTTCGTTGAATGATAGAATTAGGAACGTAGCAAGGAGCATCGATGATCACCCAATCAAGTCTGTTTTAATTTGTTTTTGTCGTACAAATTATTATGAAAATTAAAGCATGTTTCTCTAAAATCTGCATGAAATACTCGATCTTTAGCTAATTATATAATTATTCAAATAAAATGATGTTAGACCAGAAAAAGATGAGATTAGAATTACTCGTTAATGTGAATTAGAAATTTATGAAAGAAATGTTTATAACTCTTGCAATAAGAAAAAAATCAGAACATTTTTATTCTCTAAGGAGCTCATTTTGATGGTTAGTTGTGTCAGCCAATTCTGAATTCCAAGATGGATGCCATATTTATTAAGAAAATTGTGAAAGAAATCCATACAAACACCTGTTAATATAGTATTCTGTAGTTAAAACAAAATGTTGACTATCAATTCATTGGGGATGACTCCGGTTTCTGGCGGTGATACTTCAACCCAGGTTATTAGAATCACGATCCAAATGTTATTTCGCCGTGCACAGGTTAAGGCTGTATACACTTAAGTTTCTGAATCTTCGGTGATTATAGTTAAATGAATAAATGCATTTTCATCTAAATATATTTATTTACACTATATACATTTATTTTGGACCTACAACGACTTATAATCTCTTAAAACTGCTGTTGGGAGTGGTGTCTCTTGATGTGATGTTAAAAGGCTGTTGTGTTAAGACTGCTATATTGTTATCTTGCAAGTAGGTGAAAATACATCACAACCCCTACAAATTATTACATAATTAAATGCCCGTATTGTTGTATATTGTATTAGTTGACGTTATTACGGGGAAATTTTCTGGGTGATAAATTCGTCGAAAGCGGACCTACGGGCAACAATACCAAGGTTTACGATAGAGTCCTAAAAATTTAATCTTATTAATAAATAAATAATAAAAGATCATTACTAATTAAGTATTTGTTGGTGTTGTAAAGTATGTAGTTCCGGATAAATTCCATTGTTTGGTATTGTACCTATTTAGGGAACGTGAGCTTAACAATAGAGGATTAAGATTAAATATCGTGTTGAGGATACATTTAGTATAGTTTTGTAATATTTTAATTGCAAACATTTTTTATTGCTAAATATAAGTAAATCTAGGATATAGAATTCGAATATAATATTTCCAATTTTATAAATATTTAAAGTCTATTTTCGAATTTAAACCACTGTATAACCTAATTTTATTATCATATTCAAAATCTAAAACTTTCTATACTTTCTAAGAAAACGATATCTTGTACATTTACAAAAATTTATTTATTGCTTTATACATTAGACCGCTATTTTATTACCTTGGGTTATAGTAAGCAAAGGGTTTAATATGTATACTCATTCTTAAGATGACGTTCCCTAAATATGTATAATAAATTTTATTACTTTACAAGGCACGAGCCAGAACTACATACTTAGATTTATAACACCAATTCTTAATTAATAACGACATTTTATTATTTATTAGTTAAGATTTCAATTTTAAGGCCCTATCGTAAACCTTGGGTATTGTTGCCTGTAGGTAGGTCCACGATTTAATAACACATAAATTGTACATTATGACGCCAAACAATGCAATGTACAACGAACACACGCATTTAGTTATGTAATAGTTTGTAGGGGTAACGGTATATTCTGAACTACTTGTAACACAGTGTTAACACAACAGTCTCATTCGTAACATCATAACAAGCAACAACACAACAAAAAATAGTATAAACACAACAACAGAACAAAACAGTCGTACGTCAAGATACACAATCTTACATTAAACATCAACATAATAATCACACTTTAACAATGGACACCAGTCTCAACAGCAGTTTTATGTTAGTATAAGTCGTTGCAGATTTAAAAATAAATGTATATAGTATAAATAAATACATATATTTAGATGAAAGTACATTTATTCATTTAAACACCGAAGATTTAAAAAGTAAAGTATATACAGTCTTACTACCTGTGCACGGACGTGATTATAGTAACTGCGATTGCCGTTAGAAACCGGTTACAATCAAACATTTGGTTGAACGAACTGAACATCCCTATCACATCTACTCACGTCCATTGAATTCGTTCACTGATATCCCTAGGTAATAAAGCAAGCGGTCTAATGTATGAAGTAATAAATTGCAAATATAAAGGATGCCACTTCTTAGAACCTAAAGGAAGTTTTATAATTTGAATATGATAATAAAATTCTGTTTATCCAGCGGTTTAAACTCGTAAATGAACATTGAAAATTTATAAAATTGGAAATGTTATAGTTGAATTCTATATTCTAGATTTACTTATATTTAACAATAAAAATGACTGAAATTAAAATATTATGAAAGGGTATTAATGTATTCTCAACAGGATTAAAATTTTATATGGTCCATTTGTAGTTAACGACCGGACCAAATTTAACGACATCATTTTGTAGTATTCAGCTAATATTGTAGCATTCTAAAGTTTTTAGATTCTTCCAATATCTCCGTGTGTTCATTTACAAGAGAGGTTATTACGTAATGAAGAAATCACTTATTTGTAATGTCATTAGATATATTATTATATTTTTATTTCCGAAGATATTCATTTTAATGAGAATCTGATAAGACTCCGATTTCATATAAGAACATTATTTTGAAATTTATGCGCCAATGTTGACAATCCTGGTGACCTTTGCTTCTGCATTGAAAGACCTTTGCTCGATTATAATAGAAAATTACAAATTAGATAAGAGAGAAATTTATAATTACTTATATGTAATTTAAATGATAATTTGAATAAATTATATTTTTTAAATACAGAAGCATACGTAATGGTGTCAATATGTTGGTTACATCATCTTATATTATACAATTAAATTTTTTGTAGACTTAAACCTGGGTAATTAGTAAGCATATAAATTGGTATTTATTTACAAATTTCCGTAATGATATAACACTTAATCATAATATTAGCTTTCTACAAAACCTACCTGGAAGAAACGTTTCTTTTGCTTTTATAATAAGTTGATTTATTTATTTTTATTACGAATTCATGCCAATACTACTCATATCCGAAAGATCAAAAAGCAATAAAGAAAATATATTGAATTTATTTTGGAAAGCTATGTTCGAATTTTGATGGTAAAATCTTTGTATTATTATTGGTGGTGCACCATTGGTAAATATCCAACATACTGGTTTTTGATAATAACTGATTTTCTCCATGGCCATAGATTTCTTTTTATTTCGTTATGCAATTTTTGACAAAATAGTAGCAATTTCTTTAAATTTCTTGTTATTGGAATGGGCAAGCGTAACTATAGGTGTCTATCTATCATGTGTCCGCGTCTATCATGTGTCTGTGTTTTTGGGACATGTTTTTGCGGATAAATAGCAGTTTAAGATAGCAAAAGATTTTATTTTCCTAATTGAAAGAATGCGAACTTGATACTCGAAATTTTAGTATATATATTTTATAATTCATTCTAGATGTTTATGTGGTACTCTATGAGACTTATTCTTCTTCCGCTCAGCCTCTTTAACAGGCCATGGCATTTTGCTAGAAATTATGTTTCGCATTTTATCCTAGTTGTTTACAAGCTTAACAAACCATGGAATTGAACAAAGGTTTATAGAAATGTTATTTCCTACAATTTCAAACGTGGCTTAAGGCATATGCAATGTTTTGACGAGACTAACCTTTCGAATTCTTAAGCCAAAAAGTATTTATCGCGATATGATTGAAGAGGGCGGCATGTTGATGTAAAGGGTATTCAAGCAACCATAAAAATTTATGTAAACGCAATTAAAATCATATTACACAAACATTTGAAACGTGCGTAAGATACGTAAGCTTTTTTCTGATAAAATTCAACGCAATTTGATTCCAGTTGAAAAAGAAGACTGTATGAGATGGCGCAAATTTGCACTAGAATGCTGAGTATGGATCCTCTTATCTATTGAACAATATCATTGCAGGTGATGAAACTTGAATAGACCGCTATAATTCCACGAAGAAACAGCAATCGGCAGATCGGATTTTTAAAAATCAGTCCTCCAATAAGTTGTTTGAAGAAAAAGCTAACACAAAAAGATAATCGCCACACTTTGGTAAACTCTCGGTGTTTTGAAATCGCTTATTTGTATGTTTATTATTTAGTTTTAGTTTTATACACATTACCGGTTGCTGATGTCTATTAATGAATTTACTTTTACGTGGGCGCAGTAGTTCTTTATACCGTGTGCACAACGTCGTGCGATCGATGGATATATAAGAATGACTGGCCAACTGCAAGTATATTCGCCTTGCTTGAACACAATGAGCGACTGATAGGAATATTCAATGTGTTAGAGAGAGATTATTTGATTCGTACTTAGATCGTATGTAGAATGTGTTGGATAAAGAAATGGAACGCCCGTACAGTTAGACAGTAGAACAGATTGAATATACTCTCGCAACCCTAACCACATAAACTCACTATTCGTCTTCGTCTTACTACATAGTGGTAGATCAATCACTCCCCGGCGTTCATACGGTATATTTACGAGTATATAGAAATCATTTTAAATTAACATTTTACATTTATAGTGAACCCAAATAAAAGAAAATTAGTTACTGCGGAAATGAGTAATACAGATTTGGAAACTATATAATTTAGTTAAACACTATATATATAAACATATATTAAACACTATATATATAACTATATAATTTAGTTAAAAACATAGTTTAAACACTCAGAAAACTAAAATTGATCGACTTGCCCACATCTTTTACTCCGATTTTTTTTTGCGATTTCAAAAGTAAGACTAAAAGTTGGAATTATATTTATTGTATTCAATTAATTTTAGTTATTTATTAGTTTTTTTTTTTTTACCTAAATTTAAAGTAATTCCATGGAATTTTTTGAAAAAGTAGGAATTCTTTAGGGTGTGGTGGGGACATTGGTAACACTGGAGTGCCTGTAGTAAATATAGACTGGTAAGTTCTGTCTCCAAAGAGTGTATTATTGGAGAACGTATTTACTTGCAATAATATCTAGTATTTAAATTAAAGAACCTTTTTTTTAATACTGATAGAAATTTTTGTCAAGTATAGTATTATTGTAGATTACAAAAATACATGTCGTATTAATAGATTTTGTGCAAGCTAACTTTCGTAAATTGATTTGATGATTTGGTCAAATAATCCTAATTCACAAAACCCTTATTTAATTAGAAGAAAAACAAACAAAAAAAATGCATGCCGGCTAGCAGATGTTTACTTACATTTTGAATTGAAACGTGAATAATTTTATGTAATTATGGTAACAATTACATAATTATAATTGGTATCATTCGCCGTACTAGTTTCCACACAACAGTCAGTACTGATGTTAAAATGATGTCTTACGCGGATGTTTCACTCAAAAAAACGTTGTCCATAAATGGAACTGGAAGTAACGTTTTACATTGAGCAGTAAGTTTACGTCGTGTAAAACTGCAATATTAACACAACATCTTACAAAGGATTTCAGGGCATGATAAAAAAGATGCATTCACTTACAATAACGTTCTTTATAGTACGGCAGCATTTTATATATAGACTTTAATCAAATAATAAAAGAGAGGAAGAGACCAGTTTCCTCTTGTCCTTTAGAGATTCGATTGAAACGAATTCAATAGAAAAAAGAACAGATGTTAGTGCATGATGTCCAATAACGAATTCCACTGTGGTCTTTTATTTATTATTTAATCGTTTTTCCTCTTACTTTAAAAAATTAATAAAGTTATTTTTTAAATGATGACAACATATTTCAGGTATTTTACTATTTAAATGCTTTCGGTTATAATTTTTTGCTAATGTTTATTAGTGCTTTAATATATTCAATGTATTAATAACGTTGTAGTCATGCTATATTTATACCTGTACAGTTAGTATATACGATATAAAGAACACGAAGAACAAAGAAAACAGTTACAGTAAGTAACGAAAATTTAAAGACGTCTGAAAACAATATCAATCTAAAGCGAATAAACTGTTACTTAACCCGATTTTAGAAAAACATCGAAATACTATAAGATAAGATATTATAAACTCATCATCACATTGAAAATAGGATAAAAGTACTAAGAGAAACAAAGAATTTAAAATTAGAAGTAAGAAAAACAAAATAAATAGACACATAGAGAACAATTAAAACAATGCATATAGAAATAACAATAGATATATAAAACTATTTAGAGTAGATTATAATACTTAAAAGAGATAACAGAAGAAAGTTTAGTCAGATGAATCGAGCTTCAGAATAACAAAAAAAAAAAAAAAAATAATAAAAATTGCTTTATTGTTTTTCAAAATATTCTCCGTAATGATCGATTCCATATATTTGAATTAATTTCCACAGCATTTTTCCATTCATGTACTTTGAACGAATCCTGCCGTCGAAAATCGGTGACTACGTAGTGTACGGGAACAAAAAGTATTCATTGAGCGTCAAATCAGGGCTGTACGACGATTTGACCTATAAATTTGATGTTTTGACAGGTCAAATAATAAATAAAATTGGTGCCGATGTGTGAGCGTTCGCATTGTCATGGTTTAGAATGATCCTATGCTATTGGTTGCTTTTCTTATTGCTCCAAAGACTTTTGACAAACAAATGGTTTGTAAGTATACCATTCCAGAATTGACCGTTCTGCAATCCTCTAGAGGCACCGTACTCACATCTCCATTTAAAAAAAAAAAAAAACGGGTGACCATTTGCTTTGAAGTGCTCTTTGCGCGAAATTTTGTTGGGTTTGGCTCAATTTGGAATACACACACCATCGACTGCTGTTAGATTTCGGACTCATTCGTATATATCCAAGATTCTTCCGCTGTGTAGATGTTATATATATACCTTCTGGAGCACACGATTGTATTTATTTTGGGCGATTACTAAATTATGCGTTATTTAACACGAACAAATCTTTTCCACGGCTAAATGTTCATGCAATATTTTATGCCTGCCTATTATACTACTAATGCCCAGAAATGCCTCAGCTTCACGATCATCTTGCATTTTATCAGTTGGCGCACAGCATCGATGTTTTCTGACACGACAATCGATTTTGGATCACCGTGTTTAAATTCGTCCGTGAGCATGTTTAGATGGTCCTTTATCGCCAAATTGAGTTGATAGATGCACTGTTGAGATAATTCACGTAAAAAGTAATTTTTTGACTGAGATGAAATTTTAAAGCCCAACAACAAAAACAGCAAAGCGTTCTGATCCAAAGTGTCAAACATTACAATAGATACGTCGACCCCAGCAGCATTACTGTTGCCAGTTCCTGATACTTAAACACAATATTTGAGAAAACATGATCTTTAAATGAAAAACTATCGTTGGTATGATAAAGCGTTTTAGCTTTCCTCTCTATATACTTAAACCAGCAATATTCTAACATCTTTATGCCTTCCGGAAAGTAGGCAAAACCCTTCAAATCCTTAGCGAAAGCTGTCGCCGCAGACCAGATCTCCCAACCTACGGTGTAAGGTAAATTGCTCAGAGTTAAATACCCACTGGGGTACATGTGATCTCGAACGCTGCCCTGGGGGCACCAGGCAGCACCCCCTTGTATTTATGCCTTGTGTCCGTAATGGATGCTCTGCGGGTATTAATTTAAGACTTTCTCCGTACTCGTGGGAACAGTAGGAAACGAGATAATAAAAACAAACCTATAAAGGCGGAGCCCGAAGAGAATCCTAAACTTGAGGAATCTACTGAGACTCCCTTGGTAATGAAGACTGACGAAACTCCAGAAACAAAAACTGAAATATAACGTGTTGAAACTGAGGGCGTTGTAAAAGCAGAGAAGGCATTTCTTCGAGGTACGAAGGAATTAAAAATAAATTAAAGAAGTTAAGAAAACAGGGGATAGATCCGAACAAAATAAAGCTTTTCCTTCCTCAAAAAGAACCTCAGGAAGTACCTAAGTCAACAGGGACCGTTAAAGCCAAGCGTGTCGTCTGGGGTTACCCTGAGAATAAAGTAACTAAGCGCACCGAGCTTCCTACATCGAGGCACTAAGTCTGACATAATTCCTAAGTATTGGCTGATCAACTTAGTGACTGGGGGTAACATAGGATCTATACAAGAAGCATTGATGATGGTCATAGAAGGCACTCAAAAGGCGCCGATGTTTGAATCCTCCCGTCTTATGAACGGCTATTATGGAGTAATCTGTGTGAACTGTTTGCAAACTTGTGAAGAGCAAGGAGCAACGAGTTTGAGCATTTCTGCCAGAGACTAAAAACAAGATATGACAGTAGGCTTGAAAGGACTCGAGAGGCAAAATCCAAGATTTAAAGTGGACCAATGGATTGTCCTCAGTACTAGGTCTTCCGAAAAATGCCTGCATGTACGCCTTCGGATTGATGAGGAGTTTGAGGACATGCCGGTAAGGACTGATTGGAGACCTTACTACCGCTTTCAGAGGAGCTTAGTAACCCTCGAAACAAAGAAATCTCAGAAACTAGCGATGCAGGACGAGGGTACTCTTGGATAACATCAGGCATTAACCTCTGAAGGTCAAAATGTTGAAGATTCTCCAGATAAAACTTCAACATAAGAAAAGAGCTAGAGCGGTGCTTTGCCAAAGGCACTGACTGAAGATATTTATATTTTTTTCATCCGGGAATCATGAATAAGAAGAAGTGTTTCTTCCTCCTGGTTTGAAGGAAGTCGGTATGTATAGACCGAAGTATGTGTTGAAATAATACAATATTTTTTGTATAACACTAATATATTTACAAGTTTAATCTTGGAGTTCCGTTAAATAAATGCAGTATCTGGTCTTAATACTAAAGAGCGAGAAAAACTGGCTAATAAATAATATTGCTCCTATTTTACATCACTGAGATCTTAGTAGGAACTGTTTGTTAGATCACTGAGACCTAAGCTTTAACTCGAAGAGATCGTACTTGTAACTGTAGTGAGCTCTAAGAGATCTTGTTTGGAACTGTTTCTTCATTCCCTTATTTTTCGGCAAGAAAGTTTTGTCCCCGCCAGTCAAAGAGAGGGAGAAAACAATGAATAGAGATGAATAGAATATAGAAAATAAAATACCTCTTAAAGTAATAAATATGCAATGCACAGAGATAACAATATACTTCGCAGAATCACCTCGAACCAAATTATTCAACCTATTATAACAGGAAATATGTACAATAAAACTTATTCTATTATATTTATGCTTATTCAAATACATTATTTACATAATGAATGGATTAACCAGAGGGTTGTGCCTGTAATAAAATAAATAGTTTTTATGACTGTAGAAAATAAGACAATGAAGAAATGTAATACCTGACCAGTCCTAAAGTAATTAACAATATTAAAGATATCTGAACTCCAAGACCTTTTCTATATATAATATATAATATTTACAATTTAAAACTAGGATTAAATATAAATATACCTACATCTAAATAAAACTAAAAATACAAAATTAAATCTATTTTGCCCGAACAAGAAGTAAGGTGAGAGGACTACAGATTAGGGGTAGGGAGCTCTTGGTTGGTGTCTCAAATACTAAAATTAGAAGTTGTATCTGTCTCAGGGCCGATCTGGACGCGATGCCTATCATAGAGCTACGAATTGGACCTGATGACAGTCAGGATTAGACTGAGTGTTGTTGGAGGATTACTGGAGATGATAATTGCCTTTCTATATCAACTCATTGACTCTAAAGTACTACCAGGGCCCCTGATATTGCGGCCTTTTTCAATATATATATTTTGAAAACCTTCTTCATGGCCAAAATTACCGTTGAAATGATATAGAAGGTTGGGTTATATGAAAGATAATATAGGTAATTTGAAAAGTAGAATCCAAAGTAGGTATTCATAAAAATTGACTTGAATTCAAAATTCTAAATTGAATATAATTTTAAAAGTAAGAAAAGTCTAGGGAAAAGGATTTGACATATGCAAGTTTCACATACGCATTAAATGAATTTTGAAAATAAATTAAATTTATTAGTATACTGAAATTGTTAATTATAGCTCTTTGTGAAAATTTTAAACGTGCTAATTAATAAAATGCAAGATTATTTTTTTATAAAATTGTAAATGTTTTGCGATTAATTCAGTTATTTAAAAAATAATCTTTTGATTTTATTTGGGTCGAAGTATTGGATTTTAAAAACTCTCTTTTCTTTGTAGACGATCGTTTCTAACAGTAACTTGAACACATTTGAAATAAACGCTTAGCTAATCACGTATTTAGGAATAAATATCCGTAACCAGCATATATTTTGGACAAAAAAAACTAAATAATTTATTTACGACCTGTGTTTTCTCACGTTCAAAAAATTATCTTTGATACTACTGATATACATTTTTATTTTTATAACGCACTTAATGGTAATTATTCTCTCACGCAACAAGACAAAGGAATATAAAGAAGAAAAAGAATAATGGATGTGAAACGGATAAACTGTTTATAAATATAAAAACTAGAAAAAATGACCGGACGGAAAAGGAAGGAGAATATATAGTATGTGAATTAAAGGAATGCAAAAGAGAAAGAAATAATCGACATTACCATTATCAAGTTGATTAATGATGCAATACTAACAGAGACTATATAATTATATAAAATAAAACATTGCGGCGGCAGCAGCATCAACGTTTGGAAAAAAGAGCAGCAGGGGAAACGAGTTGTTGTTGTTTTCCCCTCCCACTTAAAACAACATGTCGACACGATTAGGGGTCAACGGTCACTTAATTTATTATTTTCCCATAATAACGAAAGTCGTTGAAATCGTTCTAGAAAAAAATATGGCCGAATATGACCGGGGATGATGGGTCATCTTACGAACGAAATTCATATTTCAGTCGATCGAATAAGGGGATCTAAAATTACAAAGCGATAATGTCTAGTGTATATATTGTACGTAACTATACAAGTACATGATACACTATTGATGTAGTTATAGGTGTATGTTACAAGATGATTAAATAGTTAAAATTATAAGTAAAGTAGACTTGAAACAAAATGTCTTGAAAATTCCTGAAGAAAAAGTAATTTTAATTCTTATTAATGTGGATCTAACAATAGTTACTATAAGCCAGTATGAGTTCACTATAAAAACAGTTTTAACGGTAGATTAGAATTAAGACATTAGAATTTTTTTAGTCGTGACGATTTATACACAAACTCAGGCTCAAATAGATGACTGCAATGTAACTCAGACGCTTGCACCATTTAGTTTTGTCAAAATCACGGACATGATTCCTACACGTCGTGGAGGTCAAAGGACATTTACATAATTGTACAAAGGAATATATATATATATATACATATAAGGTAAACTTAATAAGTCGGCGATTAAAGGTCTGGTTTACTTCAGAGTATATATATTTAAAACCACCCTACATGTTTCGGCAATACGCCTTTGTCAAGAGAATACAAAATATAAATGAACGAATGAATAGATTTATATTTTGTATTCTCTTGACAAAGGCGTATTGCCGAAACATGTAGGGTTGTTTTAAATATATATACTCTGAAGTAAACCAGACCTTTAATCGCCGACTTATTAAGTTTACCTTATCATACCAAGGTCACGAAGATATTATATTTTTATACATATATATACCGTATGAACGCCCGGGAGTGATTGATCTACCACAATGTAGTAAGACGAAGACGAATAGCGAGTTTATGTGGTTAGGGTTGAGAGAGTATATTCAGTCTGTTCTACTGTCTAACTGTACGGGCGTTCCCTTTCTTTATCCAACACATTCTACATACGATCTAAGTACGAATCAAATAATCTCTCTCTAACACATTGAATATTCCTATCAGTCGCTCAAAGTGTTCAAGCAAGGAAAACAAGCTTGCGACTGGTCATTCAGTTGCTCCTTGTCAGCCGTAGGGAGAGTACGTATAGAAATGCTAACAAATGTCCGTCGTAATTTTTATAACCGATTGGGTTACTGCTCGGCTCAAGAGGGTGGTTTATTTGAGCATTTACTAAATAATTAGTTTTTCTTTTTAGAATGTTCTTTTATTTAATAATTAATATTTATTACCAATAAAGGTATTTTAGTTAAATTTAATATTTTATAGGTAGTTTATTTAAGGAAACAATTTATTTATACTGGTAAACACTTTATTTATATTCTTGCAAGAATAGTTATTGTTTTGAAATTTTATGCTATTACAGAATACTTTTTATTTTAATTTTTTTCAATAAGAGTTACGGTTTTGTTTCATAATTTTATATTATTTATGTGTTTTCATTTGAATAAGAATTTTTTAAGTTCAAGCCACAAAGCTATGATGAAACTTATTATTGAATATTTAGCGATGAAAATAGAATTATAATTATTATTATGCAGTAAACAAAAACTCTGCACTTTACGGCGAATTGTATTTTATGATACTTTCAACTATATTAGGTATATCATTTTATTTAAATTTAAATGTTAAATTTAAAGTATTATGGCCGAAGAGACATAAACAAAAGTATCCGTTATTGTAGGGACGTTGACAGCCGGCATATGACTAATAGTGCGAAAAGCAACGGTGTAGTCGGATAAAATATCCAAATTCGTACATTAACCATTAATAATATACTACAAATAATTTTGTAGTTTGTTAAACAATTAAGTTATTAATTTGGAATATTTATTTTGATACATCATTTATTAATAAACAACCATAACGCTTTCTTGGTTCACCACAATTAAATACGCCCTGTAGGAGTTTAACGTATGTAGCCCCTCCCACTTGCAGTTGGCCAGTCATTACTTATATATCCATCGATCGCTCGACGTTGTGCACACGGTATATATAGTCGGCCATTTAAGGTATGTTTTACTTAATATGTATATGTTTAAAATAACCTCTTACATGTTTCGGAAATTACTGACTTTTTTTAAAGAATTTTAAATTATAAATGACAGTATATTAATGTCATATTTATATATGTGGAGAGTAGCGGCCTGGTAATTAAAGCAGAATTTATTCAATACTTACGTTTCGACGGTATCCATAGTGCCTTTTTCAAATTGTAATTCTATTAAATTAAAATTAGCGAGAGCACGATTTTTCTGTTAAGTGGGCAATATTAAATATTATTCTGTTAAAATAAAACTTAAACTGTTTGTTACATATTAAGGCGGTTTGTTATCTCACATAAGCGTAGAGTGGGCGTATTACTGTAGAGCCCAATCTTGCATGAAGGAGTGACTGCAATATCATATTAACGATATAACCAACGGTAGAGACGGAGATGAAGCCATCGTCTGATTTCAATGAATATGCAAACGTAAACACAGTTCCTTATGTTAGAGTATAAACGGCATTTTCAATTATGTATTTCGTTGACATATTTATGATAGGCTATCGTTTCAAAGGGCTCCCTATTATTAAAAAGAAATAATTTCCTAATAGTATGCACCGAAAAAACAAATTCTACAATATTGTTAATAATAAAAATACTTGTTATATAAACATAAACAAATTAATAATGTTAAATGCGTCCCAAAAATTAAAATAGAATATTGCCAAGAAAGATAAGATAATAAAAACTAAATTTTTTTTGAGTGTTATCTTGATGAAGAAGTTGAAAAATATAATATCACAACAATAGGAAATAAGCAGATGTATAATTAAAATAAACTTCCTTTATTTTTGCGAAGAAATCTCCATTAAGATCACTACATCTATCACATCTGCTCTTTGTTAAAAAAGCGCCCGTTTAAAACATCAGAAACTTATTACAATATTTGTACTTCAGCTATAGACTCTGAAATGTATATATGATGTATAAATGATTTACAAATAAATGTACGTATGTATTTATATCGTAGTAAATAAATAATTAAACCATCTTGAAAAAAAGGGCGATGTCAAACTCGTCTCAATATTAGGCTACATTACTAATCGCAGTACCTAACTCGTCTCATTCTATTTTATGTACCCTCAGGGCAGTGTCCATCTCGTCTCATATGGTGGTATAAGCCGTATACAATAAAACCAATATTTTGTCAAGAACTTTATTAATATATACAATTCAGTTACATATACGCTAGTTATTTACATATTAGGTGCATTTATACATATATATTTTGTCAAGAACGTTACACACACTCTAGTATGCATATACATTTTAATTGCATGTGTTTCCATAAAAATGTGATATTATTTTAATAAAATCCAAGCGTGAAATTCTTTTGCTTTTGTAATCTCCAATTTTCTCAACTAATAATTCATGCTTCTTTTTTGATTTGGCGTTTTGAAATCTATAAGGCAAGTGAAAACTATTAAATTTGATGTATGTTTCTGTCTGTATATCTGTTAGAGTTTTAATAAAAAGAAATATCGATGGATGTGTAAAATAAAATGAATTTATTTAGATGAGAGTGGTAAGATTCGCAAGCATTCG
Source organism: Melolontha melolontha (assembly GCA_935421215.2). NCBI lineage: Eukaryota > Metazoa > Arthropoda > Insecta > Coleoptera > Scarabaeidae > Melolontha > Melolontha melolontha. The sequence continues at coordinate 66,364,047 of OW285239.1, forward strand.
TTGTTTTATTTAATGCTGCGGAAGCTTCAGCCCATACATGCGGTGGAAACAGTGATTCGTGTGACACATAGGTATCCAGCGGTGGCTCGTGCATCAAAAATGTGGGGGTTGCAAATTTAGTGAATACTAATACCTTTTACAGTAGGTAAACAAGGTAGGTCACTAAGTATGTTTTATTAAAAGTAATTTTGCTAAGGTACATATAAAGAAGAAAAAAGGCTTTTAAAACTCACTGATTCTGATCCTGATTTTATTGAAGCAAAAAATCCATGCGACGATCTTTCGCAGTCGCAAATTTATCTTTCTTGAGAAAGCAAGTTCAAAAGCTCCACAAAAACGTACACAATTAATTATAATGTTCACTACATATCGATTGTACTTAACTTTCTCGTTGTGCAATGCTATATTTCTTCGATATGCACTATCCATCTGAGCAGCAATATCCGCATTCCCAAAAAGCGATAATTGGACTACATTTTTCATATGCCTTTGTGATATACTGTGTTTTTTAATTCGATCGCTTGAATGATTTAAATCAGTTAAACCCATTTTCGTCCATAATTCTTCACCTTCAAATAGTAAGCAAGGAAAGCAGAATAATGCATTTTTTATACTACAACCGCAAATCCACAAATGTTTATTATAAATATCCTTATTAAATAGTCTATTAAAAGTTCGCGTCTTACTGGAAATCGTTTGTTTCAGATTTAAATTCGGAACAGGTCTGCCCAACCGCTTTATTTCAATTTTTTCGGCGTACGTTCTTTTATAGAACGGATCCACTATTAAACTCTGCACTGAATTCATTATTATTTAAAAATAAAGAGCATAAACACTTTTAAACACACAAATACAACTTTTTTATTCGCTTTTATACCGTTGCACCGTAAGCAAGAAATATGTCTAATGTTTAGGTTGCACTGCTGCTGCAACACTATTGTCATTTATGGAGATATACCCGAAAGACGTTCGACAAAGTTCGTCAGCCGTATAGGGATATATACGTTCGTGGATTGCAATGAGTCTGCAAACCAAGTGTGTTATTCTCTCATTTATTTAACGTATTCATATCCAATTAGATATACCTATTATAAGTAATTTATAATAGTTCATTTATTCTGTGAGGTAGTACAAATTTTTAATTTAAAAAATGTAGAATTACGCTTTTTTTCATTAAATTAAATCTATTAGTTTTGGTGGTTGCGCAAACTTGCAAACCATAGCAGAAACCGCCACTGTAGGTATCTACTAGATAATTTGCAAATTCTCTAACTCTTTCGTCTGCAGGCATTGTTTCGGAAAGGTCAAAAACAAAACAATCACCGACTTCACTTCCATCCAAATATATAAGTCCATAACAGTAATGTAACCACTGCCCTATTTCACTGTTTTTGCTCTTATACTCAGCAGTCAAGCCTAAGTTTTGAATTTTTCTCCACCATGACTGTGCGAGGTGGAAACGACAACCGGTAATTTTGGTTTCCGGCCAAACATCTTCCACTGCATTATGTATAGCTTTCTCAAAATCCAGAACAACTTCACTTGGTCGTAATATAAGATTAAAAATACTACATATACTTGATACAGTTTCAAAACATTTTTTATACGTTACTTCTCTTTTATCTTTTAATAAGCAAAAGACTAGTGGTATGTAGTGACCATTAAAATATTCATGTATCGTAAATAATTCTAGAAAATACTTTGGACAGTATTCGAAAGTGCCGTCCATATATAATATTTTAGATTCTGCTGCGTATTTTAAATTACTACAGCACGAAAAAATTATTATATTTTCCTCCTGATCATTGAAAAGAAGAAAATCTTCTCCACGTTTAGTCTTTGCATGTAAATTTTCTACAACAGTATGTACTTCACTAATGTCCTTAGGTAAATTTGGTAGCGTTTTCCTTCTAGCATTATACATACTTTTTTTAATATATTTTAAGTCATCAACTTGAAGATCAGGGTGTGCATCATTAATACACGAATGAATTATTTTCGACGGTTTCTCACAAATATCTTCTACGGCTTTTCGTTTTGCTGTTGCTGCTACACTGTGTCTTTGCAAAATGTGTTCGCTAATTGCCTCATGATTGTGTTGACGATCACTAGTTGTTATTATTCGGCCCCCAGCTTCACAAACGGTTTGAAGATATGCTTTGCACTTTCTGTTTACACATCTCCACTTTATTTCACCAGACGCAAGTGTTCTATATTCATTAAATTTGTGATTATCGAGCACAATTAAAGTTTTTCCACGTTGACTTATTAACTCTGACAAACTAGACATTTTACCAAAGTATGTATTTTAAATCACTTTACGTACTACAACAATTTTGCGTGTTTATCTATTGAAACTCGCCAAAGAACTGTACTTGCATCTAAGATTAAGAATATGTATATTATATAGTACACCCAAAATTAAAAGAGCCATTAACGTTTATTACTTAGTAAAATTTAAAAATCATTAACGTTGCATACTAGGATTACCTGATAAGGAATATTTGCCCCCCACGGTGGCTTAATATGAGACGAGTACCTGAGACGAGTTGGATACTAGGATTACCTGATAAGGGATATTTACCCCAACGGCGGCTTAATATGAGACGAGATGGGCACTGCCCAAAAAAAATATCCAAAAATCTAACAAGACCTTTATATCAAAATGAAAACACAATCATAATGAAACTGGAATGTTCCTTTGAAAAGCTATCAATAAATACAAAATAATAGAACAAAACTAAAGAAGTCAATTCTATAAAAAATATCTTACAGAATAATTGAAACATACATGAGTGGGTAAAACCCCACTAGTTTTGTATAATACAAAGGTATTTTTAATAATATAAAATATTATTCACATGAGATTTTTAATAATGTTTTATATTATTAAAAATACCCTTGAAAAATATCATACAAAAATGTTTGATATAAACATACAATTAAAGTACACGCAGAGAAATGCATTTTTAGAACAAGAAAAAATATTGTTTTACTACTATTTTCTTGGAATTAGAAAAGAATTTGTTTCCTTTAAAACTGTTTCCTTATACTAAGGAAAACAGTATTTCTCCAACAAAACTAAAAATTTCTTGAATAAATGTTTCTATTAAGAAAAACATCTATTTGGTGGAAGCAAACTTATTACATCATTTCTATTTTTAGCGATTGCGAGTTTACGTATAGGCCCGATCAGGGGTGCAATGTTAGACGTCTTTGTACACAAGTAACACAAGTTCACTGCATTTGCTACCTTTGTGTCGTTGTTTATGTGTATGAATTATTATATTAAAGTGATAGTTATCAATATGGACGAATTTGTGAGTGATATATTAAGAAAGTGGGAATTACCACCACCGAAGTTGAGGATGAGTTTTCTTTGACAAATCGTCAGAATTTTTCATTTCATCCTGTATCTACTAATTGGTAAGAAGTAAATGGCAATCATTTTAATTTATCAGATGTAATTTTAATAAAGTATATTGATAATACGCCTCAGTTTGGTTTAGTTACGAAGATTTTAATTAACAGTGAAAATACTAGCATCTGTTATTTTACATATAATAAATTAGAAACATTAGATTACACTATGCATTATAGAGCATATAAAGTTAAGTTTACTACAGAGGAGAGACAAATCTCACTTAACGATATATATTCCAGAAAAACAACAATTGTTCATACTTTATTTTTAAATGAATCCTATGTAACATTATAAAAATTTATTACTGTGTTATAGAAATAATAAAATATTGTCGTATATTTATATGTATAATTTTCATCTCTCCTAAACCTTGGCATTTTAAAAATTACGAAAATAAAAATATTAGCTCCTTTTTATCAGAAAATTATCATTACAATGCATATATTGATTTACTAAATCAATTCTGCATTTAATAACGGTTTTATATTAATAATAAATTTTTTAACATCGATACTTGAAAATTTGATACTTTTATTTAATTCATACCTAACTAGGAATACTCATTGTCGGGGAGCTCTCAATTAAAAAGTGGAGGCATTAAATTTGCATAATACATAAATATAATAGTAATAAAATACGTCTACTATTCATTATATAATTTTTAAAGTTATACGAAAACTATTTTTAACGTATCCTCGTATATAAAAATCAAAACAATTTGGTAGTTCTATGCAAAACATTCTCATTCTCACATAAAAAATATTTTCTTTCATTAAGAAAACGTAGCGTCTTGCCATAAGAATATTCTGCGACAAAACATACTTCAAGTAAGAATACAATGGATTTGATTTACGAATATTTTTCTTAAGCAAACACATTTTATATGTTTCATTCAAATAAGAAATAGTTTTGAATGAAGTAAATAATTTCAAGAATATATTTATCTCTCCACAAGATAATATTGTCTTGTGGATATACAAAACAGAGAATTTCTTGAGTCAAAGCAGATTTATTTGATACAAACATGTATTTCTCTGCGTGTACTACGGCTCTAAATTTCTACCCTTACGTGCAAGTATAGGTAACATAGTGTCTATATAAAACGTTTTCAGTTTAGGAAGCATGTTTTCGCTCCAAAATTTGTCGTCCTGTTCAATTATAGAGAACTCCATTCCCTTATTGCTCTAAATAACGAAATAGCACCTTCTTTCTTTGGTTATGCTAATTGTCTTTGTGCATGATAGTAGTAAGCACGTTTGTGGTTCAAACAGAATTCGCCAGATTTTCTGCTGAAGTATTGTAGATGGCCATTCTCGTCCGCTTCAAGAGGACAATATCCAATCTATTTGTACCTATTTTGGACGGACACTTGATTTCAACGATAATATCATGTCCGATAAGACCATCCGGATTTGCACCTAAATAAGGGACATCTTCGTATATAAAAAAAACCCACTCTTTCACACGTAATCCTAGTATTCTCTCCAAGCTCTCCTTCGCAAAATGCTCGTAGTCCCTTCCCCATTGTAGAGCCGCGCTTTTACAGGGTATTTTATCAATAATTCGATTAACCAATTTCTTAGGATGTGTGGTTTTTCTCTGTTTACATACTTCCCCGAAAAACGATGCTGTAAGCTGCAAGCTACGGGCCTTCATCCACAACGGATTAACACTCTGTAGAACGTTCAATATCACAGACCTCCTCTGTGGTTTTCTTAAGATTTCGCAATATTTCTTCTCGAGCATTTTCTATCATTTACTTCCATGAAATCGCAATCATCTATATCACCATACTCTTTATCTGGTCCGGAACATTGTTTTTTTTTTTGTGGTTTTCAAGGGACATAGATCACTACGCCTTTTCTTTGTCAATTTTTTATATTTTTTTGTGTGTCAGCAAAACGCTGAGTAAAGTTACCAGGACTTCCATTAGCCAAACCTCGATGCAAGACGGAGTAGTATCTTTCATGACAATTGAAGGCTATGCAAGCCGCTCTCCATTGCATGTCGTACAACTTTGTTATAGCAAAATGTATCCGTTTACAACCAACAAATTTGCAAACAACTGAGTTATAGGTCTCTGCTGCATTATTGTTCATATTCAGTAGTAAACTATATGCATTTTGTACCAATCTGTTGCATACAACAAATGTTATGTCCTTCATCAAGCCACAATCTGTAAATCCAGTAACATTATTATGTTCTCCATCTTTGGTCCCGTTGCAAAAGTAAACGTCACAATTCTTATGTTCACCAAAAACACGCTGTGGACAATTCAATATATCTTTTGTCAGTAATTGAGCTTGCTCTGTGATATTCAACGGATTTCTTTATATCGGTTTGGAGTCTTAAGATACTTTGTTTCAATAGCTTTCTAAATTCAACAAGTACAATCTTATTTGAGGAACTTATCCTTTTTTTCGTCAAATCGCATAATTTGCCGCAAAAGCTCCTTAATAAGTGGTTGGTAGATTCTAGTTTAACCACAATAACATTACCATGTGATTTCCTTTTCAAACATTCCTATACACGCTGATATCACCATCGTCCACTAGACGGATGTACTTCACACCATGCATTTCTATACTTCTTTGGAAGCCCTCCACAATTATATCTGCCTTCATCCCCGTAGATGATCCAGACCAATTTTTCGAGCAAAATGGTCCGTTGTATTACTTTCTCGTGAAAGGCGATTTTCTCAGAGAGGACAGTTATTATTATTTCACACCAACAAATAATAGCTTTCCCGTTCTTGCACCTACGACACAGCCTACACCAGAAGAAGCATCATAATTCGTTTTATACGATCTCTTAGACCAGACTCCATCTGCGATAACGGTAATTAATGGAATACCGTTTTTGTCCACTTCACCAGCTTCACGTGCCAATCGAGCTTCTTCAATATCCGCATCTTCCATAGCTCTCGAAAATGATTGCACGATACATTTCGTCACCTTATCAACATTTATTTCGTAAACTCTACATGACATTGGAGCAATATCCATAAGTGCAAGTTGTTGTTCCATTTGTGAAAAACTCCCTCCAGTGGAAACTGTAGCCAGTATAGCTGCGGTGTTTATATCTAAATTATCGCTAACATTGTCTGTTCCAACTTGTTTGGTCACGCCGCACATATCATATTTTAGTGTAACCCTCATGTTCGTGGGATAAAATTTCCATGTGAGAAACATTACAAGAAAATGGGTTGTGGTCGTTTGCGTTTTCGATTTCTTTGATAAAACAATCCATATTGAAGAACTGCCGGCCACCTAACTCTGGTTTGGATTCCTTCGGTTCGGTTTTAATAGGAACATCTTCTTCAGAAATACTTTCATCGATATTTTTTGCCAAACTAAAAATGTGTTAAATAATTATTTTAAATAATTTCACAGGCGACCAATTTGCTAAAGTATTCCCTGGTGAAGTTGAGCGTACGTTCTTGGTCGTTATTATAGAAGCGTCTTTTGATAGATGTCTGGCTTGATGTATTCTGTACGTTTGAAAACAAAATCACAAAAGACATACACACATTTTTATGAAATATATTCTTATAAGGATTATCTTTTATGTTATACTTATATATCTGTAGTTGCCGTGGTTAAAATTATTCAAAGATACATTCAAGTTTAATAATAATAAATCATGCCTCAGCATTCTACAAACAGTTAGACAACAAAGACGGGGGAATGGCAAGCCATGAGTTATTATTATGTCTACGCCCGTGGAGCGAACGAGAAGGAAAACCACGAAAACCTACTTGGACAGCCTGGGCAGGGATCTAAACACGGAACTGCCAGCATAAGCAAATGTACAGATATTTATATAACATATGATAGATATTTATATAACAGTAACATATATTAAGATGATAAATTGAAGATCGTTACTTTACATTATTAGGTTATAGTATAATAATGTAAAGTAACAGTCTGAGAGATATGAATTTGTTAAGAATACGTAGTTACTGCATATATTTCAATATTCAAAACTTTCTACACAAATAAGTGTATAAGTTGTGAATTAGTAATATAGGTACTTGATCAAGAAAAAATAACGATGTATATAATAAGTTAGAATTTATATAAGGTATATAAAATAGCAAGAATAGAATGACTATTGTCTAGTAAAGTCCAAGACTATTCCAGTTCTTCTGTTCTTTTCATTTTTCACCAACTAAGATAATAGAAGATATTTTAGTATATGAAGTATACATTCTAGAATCTATTTATATTCATTGTACACGATTGAACATAAATATACACTCATTCATTATACGAAGCACACAATAGAGAAAAAGATATAAAGATATATTGTTGAAGTTTTCTTATCGAAATTAACAAAGCTTAATAACTTAAAGTTTGAGATTGCTATCGATATAAATAACGTGTATTCCACAAATAGCTGTTTCTCCTTTTACGGTATGGGGTTGTCTTTGTTTTCTTCATCTCCTTCCCTCTTCCTTTCACCCCGTATCATCGTTATCAACCCATCTCACTTGTACTATTCTATCTTGTAGTATTCTCGTCGCAGTCCAAGTCTTTTATGTTTCAATATTGGTAGGCCTGGTTCGCCCATAAGAAAGAAGCTAAGTTATATATTATTGTACTGAATTCCATTTCACGCATACATGAATGTTTTGTTTATATTTTCATTCGATTGTTTTGAATCGAAAAGATGTAATATATTTTCGAGCAAGTATCTGTCTTTTCTTATGAATTATTTATTTTCAGTTCTGCTCGTTGTTCTTCCACTTCATCGTCTTTATTTTAATAATATGAAAGGTGGACGGTCGCAAAATCTACTCATTGTGTTGTCGTTCAATATTGAGATTTCTTTTATATTGGTTGGTTTCCTTTTTGTAATACGTAACTACCATTGCACAGTGAGTTGATTTGGTCATGTAAATTAGGTGAGTATATATTTGTATTTGTATATGTATATATATATGTATATATATGTATATATATGTATATATATGTATATATATATATATATATATATATATATATATATATATATATATATATATATATACATATATATATATATACATATATATATATATACATATATATATATATATACATATATATATATATATACATATATATATATATATATATACATATATATATATATATATATACATATATATATATACATATATATATATATATATATATGTAATTATTCCTTGACCTTTGTATGTTAGAGTAGATTAAATTAGTTTGCGATTTAAAGTCTGTTTTGATATGTATAAGCAAACGCCAATTAAGTTGGCGCGAGGAGGGGTAAGTTCGCGCAGGATTTGAAGTAGTGGGGAGATTTGTATTTGGTTTTACATCAAATGTCACGAGCTTTCACGAGCAAAAACGGCTTCTGCGCACCCCCTCCTCGCGCTTGCTAATATATTTCCTAATTGGCGCTTGCTATATATATTTTAAATTTCTTTGATAAAGGTACTATGTGCCGAAACATGTTAGAGTATTTTAAATATATACATATCAACGTAAAACAGACTTTAAATCGCAAACTAATTTAATCTACTATATACATATATTGTAATGATACGCCACTCGTTGTGTCACCTATATGCTTAAAGCCCCTCAATGTGATATAGCAAAATGATATTATAAAAGCAGTTAAATATAATATAATACTTACTGTGCTCCGGTCTAACTCAGTATTTTATATATTTTAGAGCAATATAACTACTTAATCTCTTTTTTTTTTTTTTAGTCGGTTCCAGAAAAACTCTACCATCATCACTACCATGCATACCAATAAAAGAATTTTTTTAAAACAGATAAATACATCTAACCCATGAATTAATTCTATATAAATATACACTGATATTTATGCAACCTGCCTAAAATATGTGTTAGTAAAGTTGCATATATGAATTGAGTATTAGTTTTACACACAAATTATACATGAGAGCCAAATTTAGTTATTATAATTTAAGATATACATTACTTGAACATAAAACGTTGACTTTTAATTAATATTTAGATCATATGAAAGGTGAGTTTATTAGTATTTGTGAAAAATTATATTTTAGTAAGAGATATTGAAAATAGGAATATTTAATAACTTCGCACGTGTACCTGTGATTAATGCTTCTTTCGCTTCAGGTATTCCGGTCATGAAAAGCAGGTATCCCGTCTTGAACTCAGCTGGTATGGATATATGTAAACAGGTATTGTAGACTAAAGGACTAGCAACAATGAGATTGGTTTGAGAATATATTAGTTTCTACTAGGTTAAATTGGTTATATGATCCAAGGTAAATGTAGATATTTATATTATAAATAGCAACTTTCCTATGTAGTTATTGTAAGCCTCACTGGCTTATTTTATTTTTTACATCTAAATAAAACGAATATTCACTGTTTAGATGCCATTTATTGTACGGGCACATACATACACTGACTAACTAACATCTTAATACTAAAAGTAACTATATAAACGGCATTGCCAACCTTTACATAATAAATGTTACTGTTTACACCTCGGCCTATCCTGACAACACTGATCACTTGATCAGGCCGCGCCAAATTTAAAAGTCAAAGTATACAATAGTCAGATGTTAAACACTAGTGGATGTGGATGGATTATTACTTGACCAGGTTTTCATACGTGATGAATCGTAAATACCTTCAAATGGTGTATGTGCTAACTGAAATCCATCGACATCCTTTACAACATATCTGACATTACCTAAACACTTAGAAATAACATATGGTCCCTTAAATTTTGGTAAAAGCTTTCTATTAATACCTGGCGTACTGATAGTATTAGTCAGAACGACATGATCACCAACAACATACCTATGGCTATCTACGCGCCCTTTATTATAATAATATTATAATACGCGCCCCTTATTATAATTTTCTACCCTCGCGGCTGCGTTTTCTCTTTCACTATCTAAATCTCTTCTGGCCTCTTCATCGTTTAGTAATTCTCTTAAAGAATCAATTGTTTTGCCCTTCTGGTCAACACCAAACAATAACCTGCTAGAAGTGCTCCTTGTAGATGTGCTTATTGTGTTATTAAGGTTAAATTCAACTTGATCCAATACTTCATCCCATCGATCAGGAGAACAAGTCATTTTCGCTAGCATGGGCGTTATTATCCTATTGATTCTTTCAACTTGACCATTGGCACGAGGTGTGCCCACAGCTACCTGAATGTGCTCTACTTGCCAGTCATCCATAGCGTCTTCAAACATCTTTGACGTAAAAGCTGAACCGCGGTCTGAAATAAGTCTGCTAGCTCGACTATAGCTTCTGAAATACGATTCTATATGTTTTAACGATTCTTTCGTATCAATTGACTTGCATGAATACAATCTTGTATACTTAGTAAACCCGTCGTCTATTACTACTAAAACGTGTTTCTTACCACTCACAGTTTTCTCAAGCGGTCCTAAATGGTCGACATGAATCGTATGGAAAGGTATATTTCCCTTTTCAATAGAATGTAAAAACCCTTACCTTTTGCCTGTCCCTGGTGAATACACAATACCTTTGAGACAATTGTCAATATAATCTCTTACCTTCTCTCTCATCTTTGGAAACCAATAGCTTCTTGTAATGAGTTCAATAGTTTAATCTAAACTAAAATGTCCCATCTCGTCATGATATTTATTCATGATGTGGTACTCCATCATCATAGGCACTACAAACAACAAATCATCCTTGGATTTTCTGTAAACAAGTCCATTCCGAAGCTCGTAAAGTGAACTCTCTTGTTTCTCTAGCGATTCTCTCACATTCCGAATATATGGATCGACATCTTGCTTATATGATAAATTCTGATCCAATGTATTCTCTTCCAAAACCAATACCGGCTCAGCGCATCTACATGTCCCATGCGCACACCTGCACGATGTTCAAATTGGTAATTGAAATCCTGGAGGAATAAAACCCAGCGCATTATCCTAGGAATTACATCCTTATTGGCAAACGTCTGTTTTATACTATTGCAATCAGTAACAATTTTAAATTTAATCCCTTTTAAGTATATGTCAGACCTCTTTAGTGCATTTACAATCGCTAAACACTCAAGTTCATAACTATGATACCTTGTTTCACATTCGCTCGTTCGTTTACCATCCTTCCGTCGTTGCAATAGGATGACTCCATACCCATGTGTGCTAGCATCACAGTGTAATTCGATTTCTGCATCAGGGGAATAAACTGCCAATACTGGCGATGCTGCGAGTTTTGCTTTCAATTCTTCCATTGCCTTCACCTGCAATTCACCAAACCTAAACACAGTATTCCTTTTCAAAAGGTCATACAGAGGCTTAGCAAGTATGGAAAAATCCTTTATAAATTTTCTAAAATAACTTACAAGGCCAACAAAACTATGTTTCATATCTGTAGGAATTGGATACTTGGTTACTGCAGCTACACCAGCCGGATTGGGTTGAATTCCCTTTTGGCTCACAATGTATCCTAAATATTCTATCTCAGACTGCAAGAAACTACATTTATCTATTCTCAAGTCAACTGCTGATTTAACTAAAATTTCGAAAACCTGCTTCAAAATATCCAAATTATCCTCGACTGTTTCAGTAGCTATCAGAATGTCATCCAAATAAATCATCACTTTACCATCAGTAATCAAATCTTTAAATAACTCACCAACAAACCTAGCAAATATTGCAGGACTATTACAATATCCAAAAGGAAGCTTTAGGTACTCATACTGACCTTGAGGGGTCACAAAAGAAGTAAAATGTGTACATTCCTTATCCAATTTTATATTGTGAAAGGCATCTTTCAAATCTAACTTACTTAACCATTTCTTACAATGTAACCCACCAATTTGATCAGCAATATTCGGTATCAGAAAACGATCTTTAATAGCAATTTTATTTAAATCGCGAAAATCAACACACAATCGTTTAGTACCGTTTTTCTTATTCACTAAAACTATAGGAGATGCATAAGGCGACGAACTTTTCCTAATGATTCCCCTACCCAATAAATCATTAATAATTTCATTAACAGCATGCTTATCAACATAAGATAATCGACGCGGTCTATAAAAGAAAGGATTGTGATTTTGTTCAACTCTAATATTTGCAACAAAATCTGCATCAATACTGTCACTACGCTCAGGCTAAACATAATTCAAATTAAACATGTTAATTAATTCCAATCTTTGCTTAAAACTAACATTGCCAATATTTAGTTTTGTATCTGAAATATCATTGTCATACAGATCAATAAGCAACAATTCATCTACAATCCCAGGATTACTCACATTTTCAACAATAACATTATTGCCATTAAACTTAACATTAATTAATGAACTAGAAATAAAATCTCTACCCAGTAGACAATCATAACATAACTCATTAAATCATTACTAACGACATGAAAAACAATAGACATAACAATATCATTAATTTTAACATCATGTGTATACAAACCCACAATTTTCAATTTTGAGTTGTTAATACCAGTAAAACTAATCGGACATAAATATGGATTCACTTGATTGCTAGAAACATATTCTTCTTTTATCAACGATATTCCACTACCACTATCGAGAATTGCCAACAATTTGAATTCTCCATTACCAAAATTAAAACCAATGGGTACCTGGTAAGCAGGTGCGATTCTTGGTTCTTGCTCTAGCAATAGGGTTGTACTATCAGGTTCACGGTGGTTTGTCTTCCTCTTCGGGCATTCACTTTTGAAATGTCCCTCTTCATTGCATTTAAAACATAATTTCTTCCTAACCTGCTGGCACGCAGATGCATAATGACCTTCCTCCCTGCAATTGAAACACTTCACAATTTTCTTCGAAGCACTAGGTGCCGGAACAACAGTTGGATATGAACTTGTGCTCGACCTAGCACAATGTCGTTCATTGCTTGACAAGTTTCTTATGACATCCAGAAGATCTGCCAGAGATGTAAACCGTGCCATCCTTGCCTGTGACTGCAAAATCCCATTGTCAAACCCATCAATCATATAGGAAATAAGATCGCTCTCAGACATGTCCAGTTTATTGCCTAACACTACTTTGTCCTGATAATAATTAAAAAAAGGTTCATTTCTTTTCCATTTTCTACCATCAAACCTACGCATTAATATCATACGATTTTCTCTGCAACTAAATATTGTAGTAATTTTAATCTTCAGGTCTGCATATGTACACGGCATATTCCGGTTTGGAATAAAACCATGCCAATGCAGCACCCTTAAGTTTGCTGATAAGGATCGGCATTGTGACTCTATTATTCAGATTATGTGACTGCTTTATTACCTCTATTCTCTGAAACCATGTTGAAGCATCCTCCTCAACTCCTCCTCCAAATTCCGGTATCATTGCACCTACCTCCGAACTTGACAATCTGTTTGTAGCTTGCTCTCCCAAAGTAGCCACAACTATTTGTACTATTTCTTGTACAGTTATTTGACTGTTTCCTGTATTTGACTCCGTATTCAACGCTGGACCTTTTCCCGCCAACATTGTATTCGCATCGCCCACGGCATCCATTTTCTAAATCGTCTTTCGTCTCAACCAACGCTACAACGAACTGTGAAAAATCTTCGGTATCACCACACGAGTATCCTGGTCACATCAGACCTTCCTATACTATCGTGGCTTTACCCCACACCTGAATTGTAAGCCTCACTGGCTTATTTTATTTTTTACATCTAAATAAAACGAATATTCACTGTTTAGATGCCATTTATTGTAGGGGCACATACATACGCTGACTAACTAACATCTTAATACTAAATGTAACTATATAAACGGCATTGCCAACCTTTATATAATACATGTTACTGTTTACATTATCTTCTTCAAACAGTTTTGTTTTCTTTGTATCCTTCGATGTATTACCAAAATGAGTTTTTAGAAAGACTAAGTCCAATAATGGAGAATAAAAATAATAAAACCTTCTTCAGGCTCAGCTAATTTCGTTTTCACAGGTTATGTTTATTATGTTAATATAAATAGTAGTTTTAATACATTATTTACTCAATAACTACTTTTTATAAGATTTTAAATTAACGAAGCGTGGGTTCTATATCAAAACGATGAAAAAAAAATTCTTCTTTAAACAACATTGCTTTTTAATCGATGGTAACGAACGGAGGTTCGTATAAATTAATATTTTCTTTTTAAATTTCTAATTAATTTAGCTGGAAATTTTAATATTTTTGTTTTTGAATATTATTTTCTAATTTTATTCTATATTACCCATTTTCTTTTTCTTCGTATTTAAATGCCAAATATTATATTATATCACCTTGTCTCTAATTTGACTAGGTCACGTGTTCTTAATGTATTTTACATTGATGTTTATAAGGGTCAACCAAAAGTCATTATACAATAGTGGTCATAAATTTAGATAATCGTAATTAGTCTTTAAATTCTTAATTTAACGAGATAAATAAATAAATTGAAGTCTGAAATAGCAAAATATAATAAATTTGTAAATAGAAAATAATTACATTGGGTATCAGAATAGAAAAACTAATTAACATTTTATAATTACGTTACATATATTACTCATATGATTTAAAATTTATATTGTTTTGAATTTTGTTCCGTATTACTTGTATACTGTGGCCTGAATGTTATTTTAGGGTCATCAGTGATGAGTCATCACTGATGACTCATCACTGCCCCACTACAATATATATACAGGCTACGATGTTATATCGGTAAATCTAACAAAAATAACTCAATACATTCAACTATTTCTTTCACAAATATTTTACATATCTGTCATATGTTTCTTCTGGATCAAAAATGCAAATTGTAAACTTGGGTACATGGCAACATTCCTACAATTTTACAGTTCGTATTTTCATCCCAAATATGTATAAGGGCGATATGTGACATATTGCTGAAAGAATACGGAACTAAATCTATTGAAGTACTTTTGCAGGATTTCCACATATAACATAATATAAGCTAATGAACTAGAATTATTAAAATTCAAAAAGTTTTTAAGATCTTGTCTGTGCATACAGGTAAAATTGGCCCACAAATTGATTTTACTTCGACAAGTATTTCCTTTCTTTTCCTCCTTTTTGATAATTTCCGTCCCATACGAAATTATAGTTGAATTTAATAAAAATAAAAAACTTCCAAATTATAGAAATTAAATGTTATTACGAACTTCATTTACAAAGTCTTCAATATTATACACTAGAAGTTGTGATATAGTAATTAATTTCTACCCATGTTATTAAAACTTTATAATGATACCTATACTATTTTAGGTTAAAATGAGATATTATATTTCATATTGTTGCCGTCGGTAAGTCAATTAAAAACATGAATTATGGATGATTTATTTATAATATACGTCGTTTGGGAAAATAAATTACATATAGATACACTACACATGTATACATATAGTTGTGTAGTATTCTACTTGGTGGCGCAAATGTAAAATTAAATATTTATTAAAAATTATACAAGAATATATTTTTTCTAGATTCTGCTTGTATAAAATTATCTAAGGGTATAAATAAGATTGCATCATATAAGGTATATTTGTGGTCAGAGAAATAATACGACAGTTTGTACAGAATATATTTTAATTATGTCCATAACACTGGTCAACAAATTTTCATTTTTTTATTTTTCTTTAGGAACTTTGTACCATTTTCGTTTCTTTTATAGTTCTATCAATAGTAATAACAACAAATTTATTCTAGCACGTCAGGTTTTGAAAAATCAATCAAAATGGTGATCGCGTTGCAGTTTGTGTGTAAATAAAGCAGTTTTGTCTGTTTTTGGAGTATTTGTGGGCTTGTATTCTTTTGTATAAATATTGTTTAGTTTGACCTATGTAGTAACTATCGCAGTTGCGACATGGTATTTTATAGACAACATGTACTTCTCGATTTTTTTTCTATTTTAGGTTTTAGATGATTATTTGTATTGCTAAATTTATATGTTGTAACTATATCATATTTTTCTAAAGTATATTTTATTTTTTCTGATAATTGTGGAACATATGGAATCGTGATATACATTGTTTCCTTGTTTAAATTGTTATTGGTGTCTGCAGTGTTGTATATTTGGTGAGTTCTTTTTTTAATTGTTTGTTCTGTAATTTGTGGTGGATAGTTATTATCTGTTTATTTTAATTATTATTATTTTCATTTTCTTGATGTTATCTTTTTTCTATTGAGTATGTGATAGTTTTACCGCTCTATTAGTCAGATTACTTATAATCATTTAGTATTGACATCAACATATATATATATATATATATATATTTGAAATTGTGCTTCTCAAAATAAAATCCACTCGCAATTTTAGCGTTGCAATTAACAACTACTACGCCAAATTTTTTTGAGATCTCTGTATATCGAGATTACCTTACATGATTCACAATATTTAAAGTTTCTACGTTAAGGGAATCCCCAACATATATACTGGAAATATTGTGACAGCATAATTTCCTAGATTATAGCCCTATTTCGTAAAAATTTCCTTTTCCCCTAGCACCAACCTAAATTCCCTAGATCTAGATAAAATGATTCATTTTATTAAATACTGTAGGTGTATTTGAGTGGTAATTCATATATCGAAGAGAAGCTGTGGATTTGTTGTACCAATTTGTATAAATCGTACTTTGTCTATCATAGGTTAAAGAAATATCAAGAAAATTAATACTGTTATTAATTTCTACTTCAATTGTGAATTTCAATTTGTTGTGAAATTTGTTCTATTTATTTAAAAATTAGTTCACTTTATTTACCGGTATGCATGTTATGAATGTTATGATGTAGACGACTAAAATTATAATGACAAAAGCTTCGTAATTCAGATTATTATGAAAGACGGCAGACTATGTGCCCCACACTGTTAAATTTAATAATACACATAAGGTCTATTAGATAAAAATGTAGATTTTACAAAATTTTATAATTTTAAGTATTTGAAATGTGTTTTAAAAACATACGAAAAGGTTGTAAAAGGGTATGAATTATACCCTTTTTTGTAAAATCTACATTTTTATCTAATACACCTTATGTGTATTATTAAATTTAACAGAGTGGGGCACATAGTCTGCCGTGTTATTATGACTGAATATATAATGGAGGTTTTCTATCAGGTAGTTTTCATTTCATTTTATATTAACCTTAATTAACTATGACACAGCTTAACATTTATTTAAAACTGAAAACAAATGTCTCTGGGAACCAAAAAAAAATAATTATGAAATATTTTATCTGTTATGATGCAAAGCAGTGTAAATATCGCGTAAATTAATTGTGTCTTAATTAAAGAGAGTTCGTTGGTAGGTTAAAAAAGTAATATACATGTAAATGAAAATATATTATGTTTAATAAGAGAAGAAGAAATTTTATCTACATTGTTGCGAAATCTATGATAAACTTTATTCTTACAATGTTTATATTTAAACATTTTCTTATTAGTAGATTTATAGACAAAAAGAATGAGATAGTTATTTTGAAATTGCGTATAACTAAGTACAGTGTTCACAATTCTACTAGTAAATTCTCAAGAATCTATCTGATAAATATCAAAGCGTTGGAGTTACTATAAAATACATGATAATCTGAAACTACTAAGTTGCTTTTTCTGATACTTAGAAGATAAGAGTAAAGTATCTTAAATCAAAGTTGGGTGAAAAATTTCTAACTTAATTGAGTTGATTATCTTATCTTTTATAAAAAGAAATTGGATCAGAAATGTTATCAATGTATTTGGGTTCGAAGCGAAATCGAGCATGGGGTGTCTTTAATTTTAAGACAGTCTACAAACTGATAAAACTAAATTGTACTTTAATGAGTTGAAGCAGAAAAATGTATCAGTAAATCTGGAAAAATATAAAAATATGTTTTGATTGAAATTTGTCAATTACGAACAATTTCTTCTTATCATCTTTCCAAATAGATAGATAAGTAAAAGGGATATTTAAACTTCTTAGTCCCAGAAGATTTTTCATTTTTAAAAAGTTCAGCAATTACCACTTCAATTGAAGTTATAGTCATAGCATTCATGAAACTGTGATTAAGGAATTTTAATAAAAGAATGGAAAGGAAAGAAATCGGAAAAAATTATGATTCGTCCTTTACCTGATTTTATCAGCATCTTGCGTAGAAACTATATAAACTGAATATGTCACTTATTTTCAAAATCAAGTATGTAGTAATATTTGATGAGTTTAGAAAATGCGAATTTAAAATAGTTGTCAAAAAATCAAAAATCGTTATCAAAATTTTTATTTCAAGGATGACTGTAGATGAAGTTGAAAATTGTATTCTTCAATATAAAATACACTATTTGATATCCGATTTTTCCAAAGTAAGCAGATAATTAGAGAATAGTTCTATTTTTTTAATGTTTATTTTAGCTTAAAATAATAATTTCAAAATTCTTAGTGTTTGTGCCTCTGTGCCATGTAATATATAAAATAATGTTTATCGCCCAACAGATTTCTCAAATATCAGGACAATACAATAATATTTGTGCAGTGCGTCTAGACATAATTGAGCGTAGATAATATACAATAGTAAAAATAAAAGAAAAAAAGTAGAAATTAATGATAATGAATGGTAATGAATAAGTAACTAAGTAAAATAGTTGAAGGAGAGGAGGGTAAATTATCGGGTACATGCATTTTCGTCACCGACCAGGTATATAAACCGTGCGCAATAGTTGGGGCATTTATGACACATGCATTTTCGTCACCAAAGTGCTTAATTACGGATTACTCCTTTAAGCAACGGGCTATTACGAGGTTACGAGGAATTTTATTTTGGTGAAAAGTGAAAGGGACAATATTGTAATTTTTTCGTGTGAAACAAATGTACGCACACTTGGCACAGTCTCACGAATTTATCTCGATGGAACGTTTGACTATTGCACAAAGTACTTTTGTCAGTTTTTTACCATTCACGGGTATGCAAATGGTCACTACATACCCATTCTGTTTTGTTTACTGTCTGATAAGACTGCTACTACTTATAGGCAATTGTTTAGATTAATTATATTATAAGTGCATGCACAAAGAAAAATATAGAACTAAATATAACAGAAATAGTGGTCGATTTTGAAAAAGCGATACACCTTGCCTTAACAGATGTTTGGTCTAACGTCAGAATAATTGGATGCCGATTCCATTTAGCGCAATCTTGGTATCGTAAAATTCAAAGCTATGGGTTGATAACTGAATACAAAGTCGACTCAAGCGAAATTGGATGCTGGTTGAAACAAATTTTTTCGGTTATGTACCTACGTCCAGAAGAGGTAGGTGAATGCTTTGCCTTTGATTTAATACCAAATATGCCACAAGACGACCGACTAGTTAAATATGCTGATTATTTGGTTGATACGTATATCTCTGACGAATCACTTTTTCCGCCTTCAATCTGGGCAGAGCCTTCAGCTACCTTAACTCGAACAACAAATGCGTGTGAATCCTTCCATAAACATTTTAACGAGTCGTTATACAAGGATCATCCAAATTTATTTGTTTTTATAGAAAAATTGAAGGAATTTCAAATAGATACCTATATTAAAATACAAAGTTTGCATACGCCTACAAAAATTCACAATCGTAAAGTTAAAAAAAGGCAGCAATTTATTGAGTCTATGCTTACACAATACCAAAACAATGAAATAAGCAGGTTACATCTAGTTAAATGTCTCTCATATCATTGTTATTTTACATAAAATGATGTTTTACATATTTTTTATATAGCTCTGTACCTATGTATATATATTTGAATAAACAACCTTTTTTTATATAAATTGTTTCGTTTCATTTTCAATTGCTAAGTACCTACTTAATAAGATAGGAAAATGGTCGGTGACTAAAATGCATGTGTAAGTAACGTCTGCTTTTCAGGACGGTGACGAAAATGCATGTCCGATTATCACTTTTCTTACCTTGGTGACGAAAATGCAAACACCCAAATTATCAGCGGAAAAATTGGTTAGATGTTGAGGGGAAGTATATAGGATTGGTGCATAATTTATTAGCGTTTCTTGCTATATAATTGAGGGGTGCCCTGGCGAAGGCGTTTGTTGTCTCTGGTAATGAAGAAAACACCAAAATATTTAGGGATCATGATATTTACACATGACAGCAGATTCAGCGCATTAATTTTGTTATTCACTAATTTTTCCATAAAATTGGGACTGGCAGTAAGCAGAGACAAAAACCCGAAGTCTGACAGCAACTCCCCGTAGTCGACGCCGCTTCGAGCGGTAATATGTATACGAATTATATTTATTATATTGTCCTGTTACATATTAGGTATTACGAGTACCTGCTGGCATTAAAATATATTTACTTATTTATGAAGAAGATGTAAAATACCATAAGAAAATGATATCTACTCATCCAAAGTACACCTTCTCTATTTATTGACGTAAAACTGTTGCTGGACAATGATTGACTATAAATTTAGTACTAAAAATAACATTAAAATGTTTTGTGATTTATGTTTAACTAGAATGGGTCTTTAATTAAATTATAGTGGAGGAAGGATTTGTTTTATGTTTGATTTTATTGTGCTGTTGAAAATTTTTATCTGTCGTTCCTTAATTAAATTTATGGTTTCATAAATTGTTTAATTACAACTTAAAAGAGAAACAACTGGGCAAAGTCGGATAGATAACGATGAGGATAAAGAAGAAAGAGAAAATTAATTATTTTCCAAAGAAATTTATGAGGATGTAAATTTAACGAAGGCCCAATGTATATACAATGCATATATCACTTTAGTTAAAATATTTATAGTTCTTGCTGGGGCAATTATGTAGGTGTAGCATACACATATAAATAGATGTAGATGTTTATTACCAGATTGCTTACACATAATTATATTAAGAACTGTTTCATATAGTATAATGAAGCAATTATTATACCTATTATCCAAAAGTAAATTTTTAATGGCGTTACAATAGTATAATTAAATCTAATATAAATTATTTTGTATTTCCTTCATTTTGCTTGTTTTCTTTAACGTGTTTTTTTGATCGCAATTAGACGTTTTAATTAGAACTGAAAATAAATACCAAAGAAATTGTATTTTTAACAATGTAATTAGTCTAATTGCACTAATAGAAAATCTCTTTCGAAATTAACGAAACGAAACACGTTATTATAAAGTATGAAAATAGTATGTAATTATGTATAAATAAATATTAGTTTGCAGAAAAAAGTTTACTTGTATTTTGGTCCCAATCCAGAAGTCGGGGTACACCAGTGCTTCTGAGGATTCAAGGACACAAAATATCAATGCTACTGACTTCAAAATCTTTGTTACAACATACACACACACACATATTGTAATTATAGTATATATATATACAGTGCTTCTCAAAAGTCCCCTCCCCCCCTCTTATCTTTGGAACGATTATACATTCACAACTGAAATTTGGAAACTGAATATTATAGGTTATAAACTTCTCTACTAGTGATGATAGATGACGAAATCGTCATAGATGACGTCACAAGGCCATTGTGACCAATAATTTTAAATGGAACGCTACGGCAAGCGACACCTCTTTTAAAAGGTATCGGAAAAACCTATTCAATGATACTAATTTTGTTTGTGTTTGAAGCAGTTTTAATGGCTCATTAGTAAACATGAAAATTTAAATTCCATTCAGTATGATATTAAATACAGATTTAAGAAATAGTATGTACTTAAAGAAATTGCTCGAAGTGACCTCCATTTACTTCCTGACAGTAAAATATCCTATTTTTAAACTCTTCTCGTACTTCTACAAATGTGTCTGCGGAAACAGCCTCACTTTCTGCAACAATACGTTGTTTTAAAACGTCAATTTTGTTAAGTTAATACTAAAATTCCAAATTCAAGCTCCGCCTCTGGATAGTTGTCAAATAATCTGACGTTTTTGTAGTCTCCGAAATTCGACGTTTTTGTAATTGTCCAAGTTTTTGTACATTTAATAATTTGTGTATTGTTGATCGAACGTCTCACTGTTATAACAGCTTTTGGTACTTTTAATACTTTTGTACATTTTAATAATTTGTTAAACTGTTGTGAGCCGAAAGTTTAAGTGCTTCAAGAAGCGAAATGGTACGTGCTTTCATCCATAGAAATTAAAAATGGTTCATCAACTCTCAGACGACGACCCAGACCGAAGACTAGAATTTTGTGAAAATATGGAAACTAAAATTAACCACCAGCCAGACTACGTCAAAACAATTTGTTTTAGTGACGAAAGTACTTTCTATCTAAATGGAAATGTAAATACACAGAATGTGAGGTATTGGAGTGACGCAAATCCTCACCTGTTTCGTGAAACACATACCCAATTTCCCCAGAAGGTGAATGTTTGGGCAGGTATCCTGGGAAACCACATCGTTGGGCCTATTTTTTTAAATACTAATTTAACTGGTGAGGTTTATCTGGAGATGTTGCAAAACGCAATAGAACCGTTAATCCTTGAAATTTTGGAAGATAATCCAGATGAATTCGGCAATTTGGAAATAACATTCCAACAGGATGGTGCTCCTCCACACTATTACGGTGCAGTAAGATGGTATTTGCATGAGGAGTATCCTGGTAGATGGATTGGACGACGAGGTTCAACGGAATGGCCACCTCGATCACCGGACCTCACACCTTTGGATTCTTTTCTGTGGGGGTACCTTAAATCGAAGGTTTACGCCACTGAACTTGACAATATTGACGTTTTAAAACAACGTATTGTTGCAGAATGTGAGGCTGTTTCCGCAGTCACATTTGAAGAAGTACGAGAAGAGTTTAAAAATAGGATATTTTACTGTCAGGAAGTAAATGGGGGTCACTTCGAGCAATTTCTTTAAGTACATACTATTTCTTAAATCTGTATTTAATATCATACTGAATGGAATTTAAATTTTCATGTTTACTAATGAGCCATTAAAACTGCCTCAAACACAAACAAAATTAGTATCATTGAATAGGTTTTTTCGATACCTTTTAAAAGAGGTGTCGCTTGCCGTAGCGTTCCATTTAAAATTATTGGTCACAATGGCCTTGTGACGTCATCTATGACGATTTCGTCATCTATCATCACTAGTAGGGAAGTTTATAACCTATAATATTCAGTTTCCAAATTTCACTTGTGAATGTATAATCGTTCCAAAGATAAGAGGTGGGGAGGGGACTTTTGAGAAGCACTGTATATATATATATATACAAATATAATATTTTCGTGACCTTGGTATGATAAGGTAAACTTAATAAGTCGGCGATTAAAGGTTCATTACTTCAAAGTGTATATATTTAAAACAACCCTACATGTTTCGGCAATGATGCCTTTGTCAAGGGAATAAAAAATATAAATGACAGAATATAAATGTCAAATAATTGAGTTGCTATGGTTTAAATTATTCAAAGATACATTCCAATAATAATAATAAGTCATGCCTTAGTATTCCAAAAAATAGATAGCAAGGTGTGAACATATGTGTTGTTCGCTGCCAGCAGCTTGTGTCTCTTTCTGGGTACGAACCTGTGTGTTGGTTGCTGCTGGCAGATTGCGTCTCTCTCTGGGTGTGTGATTTGTGTGACCGCGTAAGTGTAGGGTTTTGTATGTTAGTGCGCACGTGCGTGTGTTTAGTGACCGGTCGCGTAAATTTAGAGAGATCGGATAACCAGCCGTTGCGTAGGGCCGCTAACCCTTTCCCGGCAATTTCTTTACTTTTCCGAGCAGTACTTCGACGGCCCGACCCCCGCCCCAACGAGGCAAGGCGCAGACCAGCGAAGCGCACCCTGCACGGGGTTGCTCATCGCCAACCGAGGGAACACTCTTAGTGGCTACCTCAGTCGACGACGGTCACACTTTGTGCCATCTTAACGATTTCCGCTTTTGCGGAAATCGTTAAGATTCGAGTTCAAGGTCGCCTACGGCTCGTTTTCTAATGATCGAGTGCGCAAAAAGGTCTTATGAAACGTGTATTTTATACTATTTTTTCTATTTCGGACATTAAAAGTTCAAAAAGACTTAAAATAAGAGGCATGTTTTGTACGAAAATTGTAGAAATTTTCTTTTTTTGAAGTTGGTAGCATTGATGTTTAACTAGAGCATTTTAAATATTTGAAAATCAGCGGTGTTATATGTCATTTTAAGGTTAAAATTTAGATTGATTTATGCAATGACCAACCTCTAAAAACAAAATTTTGCGTGCGAAAAAGTAATACTTTATGCAACCCAAACGGGTGTCGAAAATTGCACTTTATAGCACCGAAATAGAAAAAATAGTTTTTATTATACTCAGTACTGGAAGTTGTTCTATGTATTAAATTAGTTGAAAAACTTTTATTTCAGTTCTCTATATGTAGACATATATTTGAAAGTAACCTTCTGCATGTCAATCTGTAAACATAATTATTTATTTAATTAGGTTCGATCACACAAGATTTTTGCTTATTGAACTTACCGCATATAATCGTTGAATTAAACTGTATTTTTAAAATTAGTTTTTGATATAAAATTAGGAAATGTATAAATTTCACTGAGTGTAAATGCATTCCAATAATCATAGTATCTAAAGCACGGAAAGTATTCAAACAAATCAATGAACAAAACGTAACTAAAGGAATTATGAAGAAATAAAAGTACAGTTAGTTACGAGTCTTAATGTGGTTCGTTATTCCGATGTCCTTAATGCGCAATTTCACCACGTTAAAACAATAACTAAGCACACATACGTTGTATATATATGTAGATATTATACCTAAACTACATTCATTTCAGTCGTTCTACTCTGACGTTACGGTATTTTATATAAACACCGGAAAGACAATCATCCGCACGCAAATGTTTTCGCCACGAGGTTAAAAAGTAAAAGAGAAAAAACTCACATGTAGATGTTATGTACGCGAAGGCGGAACAAAAAATGACTTACAAACACATTTATAAAAGAAGCAGAAGCACGCGAGTGAAGAGGCAAAACGACTAATCAAAATACTCACTTTACGAAACTACATAGATTTCACGGACAAGGGACACGCGCGAAGTGAGTAATACTGACCGCTAAAAAAAGATGCCGTGCCGTCAAGTTTAGCGCCTGCCTTTACCACGCCAAGATCGAGACCGCTACTCGTTGGATTGGAGTTCCTGATGACAACGGAAACGTTAAATGAAGGACGAAAGTGATTAAAAGAGTCAGAACTTTAGTTAAGTTTTAGAAAAGGCGGGAATTCCGTACTCCCTTTTTTTTCTTTTAGAGGGTTTTCATTCAGCATTTTTTTAAACAGCTTTAATAGATTTTATTGAACATGAAATGCAATAATAATGAAATTTTAAGAAACTAATAGTTTACACAAAAATGTCTGAGTTAGGTGATATTGATCTGAAATCAAACAAAATTTTTTTCCTTCTTTTGATTTAAACTGCTTACCTGAATTGTTTCTTACAATTGTTTTAGAAGAGAGGCTTCAAGTATTTCCTATTAAGTAAATATATGTAGTACATATGTCAAGTTTTGTGGCATTATTAGAAGATTAGGATGAGTGGGAACCACATACTTAAATAGATATACCGTGCAAAAGAGACGTCCGACACGCGGAAACATGGGAACTGTCATTTTTACGTATTTCCTGAAGGATAGATTATCCAACTTGTAAATGTTCTATATTGATTGCATAACATCTATAAAGTTAACATAAGTATTTCAGTTAGATGTGGTAATTTTACTCGTTTCAAGATCACATGAAAATATATCTTTGAACATTTAATTTTAAAATACCTTATGATATTTAAATATTGGCACACACCAACTAATTTTTATTTTTAAAAACAAACCCAATAGATGTAAAATAAAAAGTTTTTTTTGCACTTCAACTTAAATTTTTCTCTCGTTTGTTATTACAACACACATCGGCACAGTCATGTAACATAAGATGTTTTAGAGTAAAATACAGTTAATATTATTTAAAACTACAATAAACACAATATAACGTGAATATATCTCAATAATCAACGGAATTGAAAAAAACGTCACATGTACTAAACAGTAAACACTACCTGTGAAAGATGTTTATATACAACGGCAGTGACTGGTTGCCTAAACAGCAGGAAATACGTAAAAATGTCGTCAAAATCTCTCTCCTTTTATTCCACAAATTCCGTACAAATGCGCAGTGGACCATGAGCGGTATATTTATTTATATGTATGTGGTGTGAACCGAAAGTTTTCCTATCAAAGGAATCATAGATCGCATTAGTAGGATACTAAATAAATATATTATAACAGTACAGAAACTAGGGGACATTCTAAGAATGTCCCCTGTCGGACGAACAAGGATCATACGACATTCATGTGAGGAGTGTGAAAAATCATATGTAGGTTATACGAACAGTAAAATCATCGTAAAAAGCAGCATAAACTGAGTGTACTGAAACAGGATATTACATCATCATTGGCTACAATGGGGTACAAAATAGATTTAGAAATTAAAAAAAAAAGGTACTTGCTCTAAGTAACCGTCCACACATAAAAATGTTAGGGGTACTTATTGAAATAAATGAACGCCTAAATAAACACGACTATAGAAAACGCTAACATACACTGCATACCCATACCAGACCCAGATTACACATAGAAAACAAAACTCTTGCACGACGAATAACAAATAAGACAAGCGCGAAATCAAGGAGTGAGGTAACTGAGATATATAACAGAACTCAGCTTATTGCAGTTCGATTATTAGTTGTCCCAGGAGCAGAGACAAGCGACAATTAGGCAACATCCAGAGTTGAATTGTTCTTTTCAATCAACCAAATCAAATCTACAACGCGGAGAGTTTAGTGCCGAAAATCAGAATTTCCTTCCAAACATATATACACACACGTCATCATAATCATTAAATTAAACCATTATTATACTCAAACTAATAATAAACTTTTTAGGACATAGTTTATTCCAAAAATACTAGTTTGGGCATAATTATGGTCTTAATTTACTGATCAGGGAATGCATTTTCCAATTACAGCTGCTTTCCATATACCATGCCTTCAAAACCTTTATTGATTAGAGTAGGCTGTTTTTTAAATAGTTTCTTCAGTAAGATTGAATGACACTGTGTTACTTTTAAATTGTACTTTAAATTGTGACAGCTGTCAGTGACAAACTTAAATTAGAAAATCTTAGCTTTGATTATATTATTTTATTATTAACATGTTAGAGTTACAACACAAAAAGTTTATAATCGAAACTTACTTCAGAACTGGTCGAAAATTAGATAACGCAGAATGGGTTTATTCCATTAATCAGTACTTGCATGATTTCCGGCAACAGTTTCCTATTCTGCCAGTTATTAATGCACAGCTGTTAAGTCATATTTATACTTCTATTGATACATTTCTTGAAACAATGGCAATAACTCATAAACCTCGCTGTGGAGCACCTAAAAAACGAACCGCAGATTGCATAGAAGATATTCGACGTCGAATGGACAACTCACCTAAAAAATCAATTTCAAAGCTTTCTCAAGAAGTTCATTTGTCAGTGGAAACATACCATATCGTTCTAAAAAAGGACATAAAGTTGTTTCCATATAAAATTGAAACATTTTTTGAACTCACGCTGGTCAATTTTAGTACAAGAACTGTCGATGGGGTTTACATAACATAAATAATTACAACATTCTCGATAAATGCTTTTTTCTGATGAGGCTTGGTTCCATCTTTCCGGATATTTAAATAAACAAAATATGAGACGGTGGTCGGCAGAAAATTCTCATGAATTCATAGAAACTTTATTACATCCACAAAAATTAGGTGCCTGGCTAGCAGTTTCAAGGAGACGAATTATTGGGCTTATATTTTTTAACCAAATCGTAATTGTTGAAATATACCAAAATGAATTATTACAACCTTTTAGTAATTAACTCTATGATGATGAACTTACGGAAGGATTTCTTCAGCAAGGTAATGCACAGGCACACAAATATCGAAATACAATAGCTTTTCTTCAACAATTTTTCGACGATGAAATTATGAATTTTCCTCCAAGATCTCCGGATCTGACAATTTTAGATTATTTTATTGCTCCATATTTTAAGAATACTATTTTGAACACCAGCCACAAACGCAGAACTTCGCAATGCTATTAGGGATTCCTGCCCTGACATAACCACACAACTCTTACTAAATGGTTTTGAGAGTATGAAGCGTAGAGTTCGACTTTGTCTTCAAAATAATGGACAACACTTTCATCATAAGCTTTAGTACTACATATTATCTTTTAAATTTAACTAATATAATGAAAGTTTTTGATGAAGTTAAATTTTTAATTTTTATACACATGTTGGTGACACAAAAGGCATGATCATCTCTAACCAGGAAAAATTTGGTAGAAAGGCATGGAACTTTTGATTGTAAAAATTTTTCACGTGAAATTTATTTATTCACAATTTATTTAAAACGTACATGTTTTCATATTAATATTTAGTGGGATAAATCATTTTTAGCATTAATTACAACGGCACATTTTCTTGTCATCAAATCTATACTGCTTGAAATATCTTTATTGGTATATTGTTCAATATATCTTTGGTTTTATGAAATAAATGATCAATACTTTTAAATATTTGAGTTTAATCTTGCATAAATTCTAAAACAAGACCAGATGGGTAAAATATGAAGACCATTGTTAGAAAATACGAGTTTTATATACTTAACGACTTGTCTTTAGCAAATGGAAGTTCCTAAGTGTATTTATTTATAATAGTATTTATTCAAATACGAGGCTTGTAGTTCAAAGTTTGTTGCTCCAGAAGTGTTGCTATCATCATCCTTTCACCTGAAAAGTGTGGATTATTTTTTGTGCATACATTTTTTGTTAATCTCTGGTCCAACCAACATGAAATTTTGTAAACTCCAACACTTTTAATGGATGTGCTTTTGGTATTAGAGACTTCCACCTGCGCAATTTCACTTTAATTTATTTTCGTCTAATTGTTCTTGCAATTTTTTATGCCTAATGTTTAATTAAGCATGCTATCTTTCTCGATATGTGCAAAATGATTGACCGCGAAATACATGTTATAATTTTTTATACAGCGCCAATTTAATTCATAGTTTTTACCACTTTAGTTATTTTAGTTTTTGTCGTATTTTGCTCTAGAAAATTAAAATGATAATTGAACAAGAAGTTTTAGACGGATTTATTTAATATTCTTCGCCTTGCAGTGCCTGTGATATTCTAAGAACCGCGTATCCATGGACTTTTTAGGAAAACATTGATACGTATCGCACTAGGCATCTACATAAGCTATAAGTATATATAAAAAGATATTAGCTATTTCAAATTTGGATGATGAAGATGAAATAATGTTTTTTTTGTAATTATAGAAAATTGCACTGATATACGTGCGTACTGTATATACTTACATGAATTTCAACATATAAATACATTTCATTTACTACATTCTCACCTGAACGGATGAAAAACCAGTTCGTCGTAATCGTACAATCGTAAAGACAACACTGAAAATTCCTGCCACGAAAATAACGTTGTCAAATCATTGTAAGTTGTAATCCGTTCCGGTTTAGTAAACGTCGTTTGCGACGGTTTCTATTTGAACGGCGAACAGTATCGTGGTCCGAAAGGTAGTCCGATTTGGTCGTACGGGCGACCGCCGCCATCCACCCACAACACCCGCCTTATGCCATTATTATCAGCGAGGAGGGATCCTCGTATTCGTCGCCTCTCGCGTTCGATGCCTGGCACGCGACCGCTGTCCACCCCCGCTTTTGCTCTTGCCGCCGGCATACTCTCTCGGGCGGCTTGACAGCTCTCTGGATAACAGGTGTCGGACGTTTGTGTCTGTCGGACACGCCTAGCCCGTTCAATTTAAGTGATACTATTATATTATTGCCCGGTAAGAGACCCTGACGCGATTTTTGTGTTATTTCTCTTAGATGTACTATAATAGTACATATGTGAAATATTGACTAACTTGCTAATGTTTTTAAAATGATACTCCGACAGTGTTTGACTATATAAATATTTTTTGAGATATTTTGTACTTAATGTTTATCATATAGGTATATATATATATATATATATATATATATATATATATATATATATATAAATATAATATTTTCGTGACCTTGGTATGATATGGTAAACTTAATAAGTCGGCGATTAAAGGTCTGGTTTATTACTTCAAAGTATATATATTTAAAACAACCCTACATGTTTCGGCAATGATGCCTTTGTCAAGGATATAAAAAATATAAATGACAGAACATAATATATATAATATATTTATATTCTGTCATTTATATTTTTATATCCTTGACAAAGGCATCATTGCCGAAACATGTAGGGTTGTTTTAAATATATATACTTTGAAGTAATAAACCAGACCTTTAATCGCCGACTTATTAAGTTTACTATATATATATATATATATATATAGGTATGTATATATATATATATATATATATATATACATGTATGACATGCGTATATTCAATAGTGATTTAGGACAAATACAGCCGTTTGCGACGATTTAAATATCAAGTCTAAAGTTAAAGGCAAATTATAATAGCTTACTGATTTAGACAGTTCATATAGGTTCACTAAATACAGAGTATTCAGTTTTCACATATATTCACTTTTGCGTATACTCGAACCAACTTGTGAAGGATTTTTTCCACTCTGAAGCTAATACTTCGGGAACCAGTATTCGAAATTTTTCAACAATTGCTATGGTCCCTCAAAATTGGTCACCTCGCATTTTAGTTTTGTTTTAGTGATAAATCACCTGAATACGGGCAATAAGTCATTAATTCAACATTTCTAACGGCTAAAAATCATCAATTTGATGTACTGAATTAGAGGTGGCGGCGTTGTCATGTCGAAGAATAATTCGCTGATTTCTATTATTTCTTCATATTCAATGACTTTCTGCGAATAAATTGTGGTACAACAATCAGCGTTTGCTGTTCTTCGATTTTCTAAAGTTACGGTTAACACATATGCACATATTGCCACTTGTACAGTAAACTTAAAGAAACAAGTGATCGGTTCTTGAAAAAACAACTTTCGTATGTTTTGGCTCGCTTGAAAGACCCAAATAGTGGATTGTTATTTACTTTTAGAATCGTACAAATAAATTAATGTTTCGTCGCCAGTAACGATGTAGATGAAATTTGAACGACTTCGAATTTTTTTAGGTATTTTTTACACCCATATAACAATCTTATTATGAGCTTCTGTCACATTGTCTGAGATCCAATGATTGAAAATCTTTCATACATTCAAATGTTCATGGTATTGTTGTCATGGTAATTCTCAAGGATGTTTCACGAAGTTTAAAGTTTATTCCTGACATGAAATATAATCTCAAGAGTGGTGCATCCACGCTGAAATTTGACAAACCAACTATAAACACTATTCTTGGATAGTCCTTTATTCCCTAAAGTCAATCCATGCATTGTTTCGGCGTTAAACTATTATGAAGACCCATGGTTTCATATTTGTCACAGGAAAGTTTCATTTTTACACAAAACTACGTGCTTTTAAATGTTGTGTATATAAAAGAAGTTCATTTAAGTACGAATCGGCAACTGAATTATTGGTTAGACATGTTAAATTTTAGGAATATGATTGTTAAAACACGCGGACATCAGTTAAATAACTAGACTCGTAAAATTTTTACAGCCACCCTCGTAGTTTAATTACAATACAATAAGGGATGAATTGTGGTTTATTTCCTTATCGTAAACTTACAATTGCGTTTTTTTTTTACTGGGGAATAAGGACACATTTTTAATCTATCAAGCAATCAAGCTGAAACTGAGTCGTTAGTCGTTATTATGTACTGAATAATAGGTTTCTTATATTTTATAATTGGAACATAAGTATTCACTTCTGATATCAATTTTATTTGGATAGTGAGTGTTTCAACTACTTTTTCAGAGCCTTTCATTCTTAAAAACTAAAACACTTCATTTATTTAAACATCGATACTTTTCAGGATATAAATGAACCTTTAAAATCGAATAACGCTAAATTTTCTTCGAGGGATATTTCTACCACATCTTAAAACAAAAATATTGTTGTCGAATCCGTTACTCTGCGGTTTTTCTAAAGACACAGAAATTCGTAATCAAAGTAAATTTATATATATATATATATAGTAAACCTAATCAGTAGGCGATTAAAGGTCTGTATATTACTTCAAAATATATGTATTTAAAAAACTCTACATGTTTCGGCTGTGTACGCCTTTATCAAGAGAATACAAAATATGAATTCATATTTTGTATTCTCTTGATAAAGGCGTACACAGCCGAAACATGTAGAGTTTTTTAAATACATATATTTTGAAGTAATATACAGACCTTTAATCGCCTACTGATTAGGTTTACCATATCATACCAAGGTCACGAAGTTATTATATATATATATATATATATATATATATATTTAGTGTTTAATAAGAATTTTATTTTTCTTTTTTATTTTATTGGCCGTGTCTTAATATTAAAAATAATAGATTTTTTATTGGTTTTAGCGACCTTTAGACTGAATTAATAAAAGTCGAAACGTCGTAAAAACATCAAAATTCAATAAAAGGTCGCTAAAACCAATAAAAAATCTATTATTTTTAATATATATATATATATATATATATATATATATATATATATATATATATATATATATATATATATTGTCTAACCATTTGTATACTGTCATTTATATTTTATATCCTTGATAAAGGCATGATTGCCGAAACATGTAGGGTTGTTTTAAATATATATCTATACTTTAAAGTAAAGCCAGACCTTAAATCGCCAACTGATTGAATTTACCATATCATACCAAGGTCACGAAATAATTATATATATATTATTGATTTAAAAGTGATTATTTCTTCATTGGGTATTGGGTATATGTATAGTCGAAAAATGCCATAATGTGAACTTAAGACATTTATAGAATTATATACAATCAATAAAATGCTTTTCATCCAAATAGCTATAAATAAAAAACCGATAAAACTATCTATCATAATTAAATACAAAAATAAATATATTTTCTACTTGCAATAAAAATGAAAGATTAAAAAAGGTTAAAGAACGATTTTATGCGATCAGCAACACTATTAACAAAAAATTAAAATATTGGTTTCACAAAGTTTCAAATATAGTTCAGAAAATAGCATTGTAATAAGAACTTTAGAACCATGTAGGAATCTTATTATCTCAAAAATTATTTAAATTATCTTATCTTGGGCGATGGTCTTTTGAAGATGAAATCAAGAGCATTAATAACGAAAACTATGACGATCACACAGAAAAAATTTGTAGGTTATAACTATTAATCGAAATATGGTGGCATTACTGAATTAATATTCAAGAATTGACCTTAATGCACTGGATATTGATAGCTAGATTGTAATTTATTGTTGATTTAATAGTATACTTGACATGAACAGAAAAGCAAATTGGTAAACCATTGCCGTACCAAGAACATTTTTATTAAATTTTAGTAAATATGTATAATATTATGTTTGTCGAAATCTTGTAGAATATTCGAAAAGCGCAATTTAAAATTACAACTTCCAGTATCATTTAAGCGCAAGTAATTACATCATATCCGTTCACATTTATGTAAGAGAGTTACAAAATAAATACCTAGGTACTTAACATATATTAAGTGAAACACCATCGAAGTCATTCTATTTTTGGCGAACAATGAGTAGCATAGCGATTGGCAGGCAAGCCAAGTACTGTAATATCAGATTTTTCGCATTTCCTCTTTTAGAAAGTCAGCACAAATGTTAATGTGGTACTTGTACAGTCAGAGACCTTGACCTTTTATAGGTGTGAACTACATTCGAAAAGGTTAAACGATCAAGCCATAAATCATGTACCGAACAAATAGATATATGAAGTAATTAATATACGTAAATTTAACAACTCATTATTTATTTAGTTGTTTTTAATTTGCTGGTGTGGTATTTAGAAATTAAAAAAACGTTATTAATGAGTGTTAGCCTTAATGATTGATGTAGTGTAATATTTTTCCATGGGAAAATAAAGTATTGTTTTCTATATACGTAGTCATTAATTCCGAAATAATTGAGTTTAAAACTGTTAAAATATAAATATACGTGGCTTAGAATGTAAATTAATTACAGTTATTGATAGTAGGGAAAAACACGACCTTGCCATTTATTATTTTAAATTATTTTTAACGCGTGGAAATTATTAGAACTTCCTGTTTAAAAGTATATCATACGTTCTATTTTCTTTTACTGTTTGTGGCCTATTTTCATGTTTTACTGGATTATTTAGTCTTTCTGACACCTAGTAATTTAAAAACTTGATAAGCGCTATTCTTGTAGGAGTATGTTAAAATGTGTGTGCATGTGAATTTAATTTATTGGCAAATATACCTTCTGTTAATCATCTTGCTATCATTTTTAACATTATATGATAGCAATTAATTGTAATAAGGTAAAGCTAAAAGAATTGTTAAACAAATATTGGGTGTAGGTTCACAGAACCTGTGCCTTTGTAGAAAAAGAAATTAAAAGCGAATGCCTTCTTGTTCTTAGAATATGGCGGTTTAAAAGATATTGACAATTGTTACAGCTACCTCGATTTTAAATCAGTTTGATATTCTACATTCAAATTATTTTCGAAGATGTTTCGGCATTTTATTATTAACAGACCTTTTCCTTTTTCAGTTATTAAGCTTTAGAATGGTTTGCTTTGTTTTGTGTCAAGCTTAGTTAAACTACTCGATCTTTTGGGAAGTCTTCTAGTGCACAATGACTTTATTTATTTCTATATACGAGGGTGGATCAATAAATACCCGTGTTAGGAAAGAAGACGCAAGTTTTTCACAAATTTTTTATTTATTTTTCAACGTAATCACCTTTTAGTACAATACACGTTTCCCAACGTTTCTGCCATTTCTTTAACCCCTCAAAAAAATACGATTTGTCAAACTCTGCAAAATACGCTTCTGTCTCGACGATAACCTCCTCGTTTGAGCTGAATTTTTTTCCCCCGAGCCTCGTTTTCATGTTGGGGAACAAAGAAGTCGCAGGGAGCCAAGTCAGGCGAGTACGGTGGGTGCGGCAGCAATTCGTTCATGCAACTTTGCCGCGACAATTCTGGATGAATGTGCTGGTGCATTATCGTGGTGAAACAGCACGTTTTTCTTAGCCAAATGGGGCCGTGTCTCCTTCAATTTTATATCGAATCGGTCCAATAATTCACTGTAGTACTGCCCCGTGACCGTTCTTCCTTTCTGCAAAAAGTCCATGCGGATTATTCCGTTGGAATCCCATGGCCATGACCTTTCCGGCCGATGGGACCGTCTTTGCCTTCTTCGGAGCAGATTCACCCCGAAAAATCCATTGTTTTGACTGTCGCTTGGACTCTGGCGTATAATAATGGATCCAGGTTTCATCAACGGTGACGACTCGACGCAAAAACTCCTGCGAATTTCTCTTAAAGAGGTCCAAACACTGCTTCGACATTGACAACCGTATCCGCTTGTTGTCCACCGTAAGCAATCGCGGCACCCATCGGGCTGACACCTTTCTCACCCATAACTTATCATGTAAAATATTAATTGCCGTTCCGTACGACACGCCTACGGCCTCTGCTACTTCGCGCACTTTCGTTCGGCGATCAGCGAGAATCATGTCGTGGACCTTTTCAACGATTTCCTCGGTAACCACTTCTGCCGGGCGCTCATCATCAAAAACAGATGTACGACCACGTTTAAATTCGTTAAACCAATATCTTACGGTTGTCATAGATGGTGAAGGGTCCCCATAGACAGCATCCAACCTCGCTTTTATTTCTTTGCATGTTTTTCCATCCAAAAATAAAAGGCGAATTACGGATCGATATTTTTTCCATTTTATTGAGAAACACGAAACACGTGTGATACAACTGGCTGCTAAATAAAAACTAACCTATGAATCAGTCTGAAATTTATTATGGTGTTGTCTGACAGATGGTAGTACACGACGGTAATGCCAACTTCCCTCAGCAGCGCCACCTGTCTTCAAACACGGGTACTTACTGATCTACCTTCGTACAGGCTAGCATCTCTGATAGTATAATTTTATTATCATGCTTTCTCAAGGGTTGTTATTATAATATAAGGGAAACAATATCCTTACACAAGAGTTTAACTGCTAACTTTGTAAGAAGATATTAGTTTTTGATTTTATATTAAATGTATAAAGTTTCGAAAGTTTTATTATATCTATGATTAAATAATAAACAATGATTGGCGAAAGTAAGAGTTAACTTATTAAGAAGTTTAATATTTAGCAGATATAAAAAGTAAGGTTCAGTGTTAAATAATTGAGTAGACTTAAATAACTCCTTGCTTCTAAATTTAAGATAGTAGCTTCTTAGCCCTTCTATTATTGGTAATATTAGCACACACACACACAGTTAACTACTAAATTTCGAACTTCCACACAGTAATGAGGAGGAGCTCCATCTTGTCGTAACCAGATATTATCTAGTTGTTCCTCATTGAAGATGTTACGGAGATGAGGCACTACTTCATTCTGTAGTAAAGCTAAGTAACGTTCTGATGTTAACGTGCCGTTGATAAAAAATGGTCCTACTATTCTGTTCCTAATAACACCTAGCCAAACGTCAACTTTTTGACGGTATTGCATATTAACTTCCTCAGTCCAGTGTGGATTGTCTGTTGACCAATACCTGTAATTGTTTCTGTTTACTGACCCATGTAAATAGAATGTGGCCTCATCAGAGAATAATATTTTACTTAATATGGTAGGATTATTATTAATCATGTCTTGCATAACCTTACAAAATTGTAGTCTCTTATCTGAGTCATTTTCTAGATTTCCATATTATTAAATAGCGAAGGATGAAAATTTAGCAATTTCCAACCGACGACTGAATATTAACAATTGTTCCTTATAAGGCATTTTCGATGAACTCGAAATCATGTCCTCGTAGCTCAGTTGGTTAGAGCCATCGTCCGGCAAGCCATGGACGTGGGTTCGAGTCCCACCTAGTACGAAAATTTTTCAATCAAAGATTTCGAATAATTAGCGTTGTAATTGTAGATAACAATGTTTACATTTCACATTACTTCGCGAAATAACAAACTAATTTAAATATTTAATATAAAGCCGAAATACCAAGAATTTATCAAATGATATATATGTATGTATGTATGTATGTATGTACACAACTGAGTTTGTATTTCGATAAAGTTATTGTATGACGACAATATTGTAGTGGTCTTTTTCTTAAAGAAAGAAATTGAATTAGTCTCCAACATCAAGTAATGAATTTATTAAAATTGATAGGTACATTTCTTACATATAGCATGAGAGTCTATTGCAGTAGCATTTTTTACTGAATCTCTAGCTGATTTCGAAGAGTTTGTAAATATTTGTTTTTGATATTAAATAATTACATGTTGGCAATCACGTTTTAATTAATTTTCTGTAAATTTAAATCTGAGCATATTAGATATTACACTGATATTTAATATATAAAAAATTCCCACTTGCTTCATTAGTCCCACATGTATTCTATTGAATTTGCGTTCGAATTCTGTGAAGGCCAATCCATGGTTGTGATATTGTGTTCCTTTTTAAGCAGAACAGGCGGCGAACGCGCACCATATTTTAGGGAAGGTTTCAAAATCTGCTCTGGCGACAGAAAACGTTAACAAAATCCAGGATATCGTTTCGGCTTATAAGCGAGTGATAGTGCGTGATTTAGTAGAAACCACAGGGATCTCAATTGGCTTTGTAAAACTTTGGGCAAGATGGGTGCCGCCTTTGCTTATTCCGAGGCAGAAACGAAATCGTTGCTGAATGTTTGCAACTGTTCATCCAGCAGATTCTTTGCGACGTGTTGGAAAATGGACGATATTTTGATTCATCCTTCTACGCCGGAAACCACACAAAAATCAAAACAATGAATCATACGAGAAGAACCGGCTCCGAAAAAGGCGAAATGCGTTCTATCAGCTGGGAAGGTGATGGCATCAGTCTTTTGGAATGTGAAGGGAATTCCCCTGATTAACCACCTTGAGGGGAAAAATCATCAATGACGCATATTACGCATTGGACAGACTTAAGATTGTTATCGCGTGGAAGCTTCCTGGAATGGCCAAGAAAAAACGTGTTTACCGGCGCACTCAAGCCTATTCAACCGGACCGTGTCTCTCAGAACTTTTATCTGCACTCGAAACTTACAACTTTCCTAATTGAAGAGAAAATTCAGTGCAATGAAGGAGCTATCCAACAACTATTTTGAGGGCCTAGTAGAAACCCACTTTAGAGAAGGAATCGGAAACATAGAGAAACGTTGGGCCAAATGCGTTGAACATCGAAGGAATTGTGACGAAAAATGAAGTAAGATACGAAATTCAGATTGTTGTCTTTCATATTGTTAATTCAAGTTAATTATTAAACTAATGTCGTATACATATTGTGAAATGAGTCATGCATTGACGTCACCCGCTGAGCAACATCAACACGGCCTAGAACCGTCTAGAAAAAACGCCGATATCGAAGCACCTAGAAAATCGAACATGCGAGTTTTCCCCAGGCCTATAAAAGAACTCGAAAGGTATTCTACAAGTGATTACTGCCGTGCTGATATTGTTATATAAATGTGACATAAATATTGAAATAAATACTGTTATTATTAGTTGTTAGTTATTAAATGTTATTTAGTGTGTTTTATAATTAATATAGTGTGTTTTATATTACCGTTAGTTTTATTTAAACAAACCCGAACGACAAGTATTTTACAATATATAATCTATACGTTTTCGCTTAAATATTACGTAATTTAACAAAAACAATAACGTTAGTAATAACGTTGATTAGTTATATTCATCTAAATGAGTATTTTATCAATATAACGTAAATTATTGGAATATGTCAGCTATAATTTGGGTTATATGTATATACAAATTTAATTATAGCTATCCTAAACGTTATTAATAGAAATTTATTGCAGTGCCATTTATAAACGATAATTTTCAAATAAGTGCCTTTCGGTGTTTATGTACGTATGTTTATAACTACGTCCAAACGAAATATTAATTTAATTGAACTCAATTATTTGTTACAGTCAAATAACATAACAATAGCGTAATAGCGCACAAGCGTAGTTCGCAAATGGTTGCATTAATTCAATTTATGAAATCCCTCAGTGATTATATATTTTATGAAGGTGTATAATATTGTACTGTACAGATAAAGTAAATAAAACTATAAAAATTACTTTTAGACTAGACTAATAAGAAATTTTTAAATTTCAACAACGTTTGTGGAAGATTTGTAACAGCAGACTTAATATTTGTAGTTAATTATAACTTATGGAGCGTTCAAAAAGCTGCAGGCCGATAAACTTCTTATCCAGAAGAAGTTATTAATATGTATTTATAATACAATGTCTTCATAAATTTCCGTAATTAGACTAGGCTGTTTTGTAAGTATTTTCTTTAGAAAGATTGACGACACTGCGATACTTTTAAATTATGACAGTTGTCGGTGATAAACTTAAATTAGAAAACCTTTAATTTGATTATATTATTTTATTATTAACATGTTAGAGCTACAACAAAAAAAGTTTATATTCGAAAGTTACTTTAGAACTGGTCGAATATTAGATAATGGAGAATAGGTTTATTCCATTAATGATTTCCAGCAACAGTTTCCTAATCTGCCAGTTACTTATGCACAGCTGCTCAGTCATGTTTATGTTTCAATCGATAAATTTCGCGAAACAGGAGCAGTAACTCGTAAACGTGGCACCTAAAGGAGGAGCACCTGAAAAACGAGCCGCATATCGCATAGAAGATATTGGACGTCGAACGGACAACTCTAAAAAATAAATTGCAAAGCTTTCCCAAGAAGTTCATTTGTCGGTGGAAACATCGTTTAAAAAAAGGATTTAAAGCGTTTTTCCATATAAAATTCAAGCATTTTTTGAACTCACCCAGGTAGATTTTGGTACGAGAGCATAGTACCGTCAATGGTTTTTACATAACATAAATAATGACAACATTCTTGACAAATGTTCTTTACTGATGAGGGTTGGTTCCATCTTTATGGCTATTTAAATAAGCAAAATATGAGAATGTGGTCGGCAGAAAACCCTCAAGACGTTATAGAAACTTTATTACATCCAAATGTTAAAAAACATATTTTTAAATGTATACATGGACATTAGGGTGGCCCAAAATACAAAAGCATCGAATATTCGCGCTCCACAACGCTGATCCTATTCGAATAGTGCTTAAAAATGTTCAGTCCAAATTTGAGCACAATCGGTCAATATTTAGAGGTTGCGATATTTTAATGATTTTTCGGGGTTAGATAGAAATATAACATACAATGATTTTTTATGGTGATATTCATTGTTTATTTAAAAATAAAAATATTTAATAAAACAAACAAATAAAGAATTAATAAAACTGTATATTAAGTACAAATTATCATATATTTTATTATTTATTTAAATTATCGAAAGCCATTTTTGCAATATTAGCTTTACAAACCCCGCGAAATTTTTTTCTATGGTGATCAACTAATCTAAGCAAATATTGCTTTTGCTCCTCATTTTTCGTAATTGAGCTGTTAAATTGGGTCACCAAAGCAACACCTCGTTCTGCACAGTCATTTACAACTTTTAAAAGTCTAGCATTTTCTTTCATCGAAATAAAAATGGCGTCGTCTTTCCACTCTGTAGGATCCTTTGAAAGAAATAACGCATAGTAAATTCAAAAACATTGTTGACCTTTTGGTAACATAGGACTCAAGTGGATTTCTATGGTTAAATACTTTTCCGTCCAGTCTCTTTAAGGCTTTAGCTTTTGGTGGTAGCTGGAGATTTTTCACCATTTAGTTTCATATGTAACTCTGGAATCGAAAAAGGCAAGCCCGATTAAATATTCAGAAAAGTACCATAAATGTCGATGAAATGCTTTTATAGCAGCTTTAACAATTTTTTCATTGGGATAGTTTTCGAGTTGTTTAAGGAGGTTTTGGTCATTAAGAGGAGCATTTATTGCTAAAGGAGCTTCATTCCAGTATCGGCCATATATAAGACTTACAAACAAACTTATTTCGGTAACTGCGTTCTTTTCCTCGTCTGTGAGATCAAATTGATTTTGAAACATACATATTTTTATGCAATAGATCGCCTTCGTCATCCAACGAGCAAGATGGCACGCGCCTGGTGCATTAAATTTAACTTTCATTGTTCCTGCTTTAGTTGCACCAGCAAGAAAATTTAGACAAAGCGTAAGGAGTTCACGGTAATCGTCCCTTGGCTGTTGACTTTTGATGGCATCGGTATAATATTCATACATTTGCTGTTGGAGTTGAAGCAAGTCACTTGTATAGAATAGAGTATCATCTCCGACTTTGAAGTTTTCTTTATCAATATTTGGCCATTGATTTTGAAATCTTTTAAATAGTTGCACTTCGGGTCCTCCGCTTGGGCCAAAATACTCTTTAAAAACATTAGAAAGCATGACCTCAAACATATGATGGCGACAAGCAATCCATATTAGATCTTTATTTAATCCTTTTTCAATAAAAGTACATGCACCTAGCTTTAAACCAGTATTGGAGGCGGTAGTGTCAAAGCATAGTCCTCGAATTTGTTTTTTTATTGACCAATCGGTACAGACACCCAAACAAGCGTTAGCATGTTCTACACCGGTTCCTTTTGTGATCTTCGGAACTGCTAAAAGCTTTTCTTTTCCATTGCCACTGATGAGTATAGCAACTCTATCGACTTTTTTGTTTTCATCAAAAATATCGGGCAATAATTTGCTGTCCCAGTGCAATACGACTGGATATTGTAAAGAGAATGAGTCCATATCAGCTTCTGATATCTTTTTTCGGATATCGTTTCTTTTTCGTTGTATTGTGGTACGTGATAAGGAAATTTCGGATACAGGTATACCTAACGCTTGAACTGCAGCTCCAACAACATACATGGTATGCCGATCAGAAAGATTTACACGGTCAATAGATCCAATAAAGTCGTGTGTAAAAACAGATTTCATTTTTATTGGTTTAGTTGTATTTTTTTTTCGCGAAACATAACTTCTTCGTGCGATGAATCTGACTCACTGCCGGAAATTTCAACATAATCCTTCAGCGTAGATAATCCAGCCACTTTTTCAATAGCTCTTTGACTTTCAATGTTACGCAATTTCCTTGCCTCTAATTCCACTTCTTTCTTTCGCTTGCGATCTTCTTTCCCGTTTGACTTTTTGTCTATTCCCGGCATGCTGCAACTCATATTATTTTCCCTCTACATTATAAGAAACAATTTGTCCTCCTCATTCTTGATTTTGTTTAATGCATCTTTTGTGGCTACGTCTAATATTTTATTTAAATCTGCTTTGAACATGACTTCTTTTGCCCGACTGCTTTTGAGATTGTTTTTCCGACTCTTCTTCAAAATGTTATATGTATTGACCTAAAAGCTTACGAATTATTCTTACGATCGAATCAATTCTTTGAGTAGGAAGTCTTGCTCGTTCCCAAATCTCGGTCACTGCATTTGCCGTTTCTCGAATACTAATCGTTTCAGTTCTCTTTTTTCCCAAGTGATAAAAATTGAACAGTTTAAGCACATCGCTTTTTAATGGAAGTCTTGCCGGACAAAAACGTTCAATTTGATTCCCAATTAGCCACGTTCCTGGTGAGCTTCTCATTAATCTCGAGGATTTAGTGGCAGACATTTCTTATGTTAGCTAAACCAATATAGCACGAAAGTGAATAAACGATTTAAAAAATTATTATTGTTTTGCACTACTTACATTATTATAAATCACTGAGATTTTACAAAACTTACATTCAAAATGGCTTGTACTTTGAAAAAAAAATCGCGCACAACCAACAATCAGGCACAACCTTCTCGTTTAATGTATTTATTATCAATGAACTTCGCTCTTTTTTTTTACTTTTGAAACAACAATCAGGGGATGCCCCTTTTTAATACAGTATTTTGTTTTGATACGAGGAAAGTAAGTGCATGAAAGAAAAATAAGAAATTCTGAAATTTGCTAACATAAACTCGTTTCTTGTAATTCTGCATTCAAAATAAGTTAAATAATTATATAAAGGGATCAATATATTTGAATTTTAACGAATGTAAATCTAGTAAAGATCAAAGAAAAGTGTGAAAAAGTATCTCAAATACATAAACAAGTACAATAATGATAAGCCAGTAGTAAATGCATGCAATAAAAGATGTGAAACATAAAAGTCGCCATTCATCGCGACCTCTAAATATTGTCCCTTTGAGCCAATTTTTGGTATACACATATATTTTAGTAAAAGAAACAAAATCAAGCTTGTGGAGAAAGTATTGGACTATACTTTTACTTTTCCATAAAAGCGTGGGCCACCCTAATGGACATACACAACGCATATTTTACGCATTGATTACTTCTACGTACAGGCACGTGTTTTTAACTCTTGTTTTGAAAACTTGATGTTAATGATGATTCGAACAATTGATGTTTGTAGGACATGTTATCTTTTACATGGTATATTAGAGCCATGTAGATTACAAGTAGCGGACTATACTGTTAAATGCATGCTTTCCTCATAGTGGTAGCTTAGTTACTCAAGGAAACCGTAGCCGGCGAGGCACACTTGGCTGTCTGTTGTCTCAAGACGCTCTCTCATGACAAGATTGTGTTATATTTATCGGCATTATATGTCATCGGTATGCTTCTCCACGTACACTGACAAGAACTAAGAGGACTTCGAAACACGTGTCTGTACGTAGAAATAACCAATGTGTAAAATATACTTTGTGTATGGCCACATGATGTTAGGTAAACATCGATAAGCTATCGTTTACATCGTATTCAGTACTTATAGAGACTGCAGGTTAAAACTTATTGCAAATATGCATGTGTATATACAGCGATCTTCGTTGATATCCTTATTAAGTTATTATACACGGAAAGGGGATGAGCGCTCATAGCGTTGATACGTAACAGATTCATTCTAACATGTATACCTATATAATATTTAATGTAATTGTGATATAAACAAAATTTTATTTAGCTTAGAATCTGAGTAAATTAAATATTTTTGATTATTTTTGAATAAATTTGGTTGAATGATTCTTTGAATTCTCCCAAGGCGTATTTTTCTACACATTTTGGTATTGATAAATGGTTAATGTTAAGTACAGGCATAATAATATACGGGAGATCTTTTGGGTTTCTACAAACAATTAATATTGCAAATGACAATAATGAATAAGTGTCTTTTAGGTATTAACGTAAATAACGACTATAGCCAGCATGACAGACGCGTGTAGCAC
Organism: Melolontha melolontha; assembly: GCA_935421215.2. NCBI lineage: Eukaryota > Metazoa > Arthropoda > Insecta > Coleoptera > Scarabaeidae > Melolontha > Melolontha melolontha. Next base: position 66,408,838 of record OW285239.1, read on the forward strand.
ATATTTTTATCCTGATTTATCGCTCTTACATCAAAGTAAAATTTGTTTGCCCTTTTAGTTAAAGGTTCTCTAAAATCGTGTGAATTCACCACATATCTGATCGAACTAGATGACGAAGCAAGTATAAAAAATGTAAAGTGAATAATTTCGGATCCATATATATCCGAAACATAAGTCATAGAAACATGAGCCCTCTAGATATAAATAAAAACTTCTTGTGAATCGCATGGGTAATATACACTTTTTATTCACACATTTAGAGTCCAAATGCTTTATAATCACCTAATATAATCTTATGGCAGAAATATGTTCTCCAGTGTAATTTGTTGTCAGAGAATATAGATAAATAATTGAATTGATTCGGCATTTACTTGATGAAGATTCATAATTAAGAATAGAAATAAAACTACGGTTTTAATCTTCACTTTTAATCATTACTCGTAAAACGACAATTGTTTCGCCAACACAGTGGCTTCCTCAGGTGTTTACCTGTAAACAGTACGTTACAAACTAAATAAAAAAAAAATAAATAATATATCTGTAAAATCAAGAAGGATGGTATTTAAAATATTTTTAAAGAAATCTCTGAATTACAAGTATTGTCGGTAGTGAAAGAATGCGGCGCATCTGGTCGGCCCTAACTGTATATTATAGGGTACTAAACATGTTTACGCATAAATTTGTTTAATAACCTACATATACATTTGTATTACCGTCTAAACAGATTTTAAGTAAATAAATTTAATAAAGGCGAGTTATATAAATCTAATTTATCATTTAATAAAATTTGTGACTGTTTTAATTTATTGATTTCTAAACTTTCCAGTAAATTTAATTTCTTGCCTTTATTTTCTAAATGCAGAATTTGAAAATCTTTATCGAAATTCTAATCGATGATTCGCAAAAGTAAAATCTTGTTTTTTATTTTTAAACGAAGAACAATGCTCGGCAATGCGTTCTTCAAACGATCGTTTTACGAGTAATGATTAAAAGTGAAGATTAAAACCGTAGTTTTATTTCTATTCTTAATATAGATAAAGATTGAAGAAGAAAGAAATAACCAAACCTTATATGTACCGCATAATATGCATATACATATATGTATTTATTGTTCTTGAGATAGTATATTCCCTATTCTCTTCTATAAGGGATTGTTTCTGGTTTCGTTTCTTTCAGTGTTATATGGTTACAACGTTTAGTATTTTAAAAAACCCGTTTCATATTGTTATATTGTATATTTATCCTATAGTTTTTTTTTATAAATATTAAGTTTAATTTACTACCTTATTTTTGGTATAGTTTTCGTTTCTTCTTTTTAGTCCATTTATTTTTGTTCTTAGTATCTCTCTTTGTTTTCATTAACTACGGAGAATTCTCGGCCATGCTTTTTTTAAGGTTGGTGACACTGCACGTATTCTGTCACAAACGTATAATTTTGATAGTTTGGTTATGCCATGTAAATGTGTGTAATAATTAGAAATTTAGCTTTTGAAAAAATATTTATTACAATAGTCAAAATTAAAAGAAAATACTAAAGCGGATATTGGAAATGTTGACCATTATTTTGAAGATAAAGTTGAACTCTACGCTACATGCTTTTCAAAGCCATTTATTAGGATTTCTTGGGTTATGTTAGTACAAGAATTCAAAATAGTGTGATGTGGGCCCGGCCCTGAGGGCCACATCGATGAGTCTTTACGCAGATATCGTGGTGGCGTTAAATAATGCACAAGTAAAGTGGGTTTAACATAGATTAATTAACCAACACTTATAACAATTCAACAAAGATGATATTTACATAGTTAACAAATGTAGACGGTAGTCGAAAGGAGACTCTAACTCACTCTCACTATTGTCGTACCGTCTGAGTATTGTGACTCTGCTAAGACTGTGCTAAGACTGTCTCTTCTTCGGATGGGATGACTTATATATTGTTAGAGTGATCTCATTTCGACTACATGTCCTTACTCTAGATAAACAAGAGTGTTGAAAGTGTGTAACGTACCTTGCGAATGCTTGTGCATGTAAGTTATGTCGGGCGAGGTCATGTTTGGATATAACATGAATTAAACACGGGCCGCGGCTTGACTTAGGTAAAAGGTACACTGCATTACTTAATTGGGTTATTATAATAGCATTACGAAGCTCTTCGATTGTGTGATGTCTGGTTTCGAAAATGGAATTCTTTTAATAAGGAAAAATAAAATAGTCAAAGTTGTCTAATCGGGAGATCTTTGAGGAAAATTAATAACTCTTGTATCTAAAAATTCTTGCAAAGAAGCTATTGTTTCTCGAGGTTTGTGCGCTGGGGCATTATCTTGCTGGAAATATCCTTCCGTAAGTTCATCATCATGAAGTTCATTAATAAACGGCTCTAATAATTCATTTCGATATCTTTCAGCAGTTATGGTTTGATTAATATAGGCTCAATAATTCGTCTTCTTGAAACTGCTAGCCAGACGCCTATTTTTGAGAAGATGAATAATATAAAAGACGTGGTGTTTATATTAAGAAGCATTTGTCCAGAATGTCATTATTATTTATGTTATTCAAAAACTATAGATAATACTGTGCTCTCGTAATAAAATCTACCTGTTTGAGTTCTGAAACTACTTGAATTTTATATTTTTAAAAATAGTATGACATATTCGCACTGACAAATGAACTTGTGACAGTTTTGCGATTGATTTTTGGTTGGGCTGTCCATTCGACGTCGAATACCCTCTCCATCCCCAGGTTTACGAGTTATTGCCCTGTTTCACCAAATTTAAAAACACAAGCTTGAATATGTTTTTGCAGTTGTGCGTAAGTAACAGGCAGATTAGGGTACTGTTGGCGGAAATCCTGTAAGCACTGATTAGTGAAATAAACCCAAGCTCCATTTTCTAATTTTTGGCCAATTCCATAGTAACTTTGAATAGTAAATATTTTATGTTGTAACTCTAATATTATAATAAATTAATTTAAAAAATATAAGCGTTTATAATTTGAATTCATATGTAACAACTGTCTGAATTTGAAGTTTTCTAAAGCTCGCACTTGCACCAATTTTTGATTAGTTAATTACTTAAAAAACAGCCTACTATAATAAGGAAAATTTTTGAAGTCACGTTATTATTTGCGCACTAATATTAGGTTGCCGTCTACGAAATGTCAGATTTTACTATCGTTAAAAGATACTGCGCAATATTCTGTGATAATTGTCATCAAACGGCTGGTTTTTGTACTATGTGAGATTAATAACTATCTCGTTCAAGTAATTACTTGGCACATCTCTATTTGAACGATACGAACATCAGTGGAGTACACACTATAATGTGATGCGAAATAATGTGGCAGTAGCAACATAAACAAAGTTTATTGAGGAGCTACTGTACAAAAGCATTCGCGAAGTACCACGGTTGGCCTGAACTTTATAATGCTAGTTACATTTGCATGCCAAAAGCAAAGTAAAAAAGATGGATAAGTCTTTTTGGAGAAACCAATTTAATCAACTAAATGCATTTAATCATAAACCACAATCATGAATATTTTTGGATTAGTGACAATAAAAAAATTGACAATCATGGGAAAAAATCTCGAGGATGAAATAATCAAGACGCTTTAAGACGTACTCCAAAGTTTTCATTTCATCTGCAGAAAATTTTAATAATAGTTTAGCGATTCACATATGGTGTAGTTTTCTCTTATCCAATAATGTAATGGAAACAGAATTATTAATTAACCAGATTTCCCGAACAGGCAAATAATTTGATTATAGGATAATGCAATCTAGCACATTGCAAACAATAATTTCGCAATTTAATGATTTAACTATAAAATTTACACAAAATTGCATCGTATTTATCAGATTTATCCCCAACAGATTATTATTTGTTTAATCATCTGGTCGTCTTTCTTTGAAGAGGCTTAATTGATGTATTTAGACACAAATAAAGTTTCTTGATTCGTCATTATTGTGCCTAGCTTGCGTAAAATTACATTTTCCCGTAATGGAAGTCGAGTATAAAGTCAATCTATATGAAAGGCGTGGCTACTGTCGATGTATTTTTTAATAATTATTAAATTATCCCTCTATCGTATCCAAACGCGAAGTCGTAAATGGAATATATATCAAACTAGTTGGGCTACCAAAAAAGAAAACTGTTAATAACAATATCTCAATTTTTATAACAAATATAAAAGATATATATTGTGATGAGTCACCGATGATTTCATACGTCGAGAACCGTCCAGAAAATGTAAGTGCGTAACACATTAAAAGTCTAGACGAACATTGAATATGTCAGAAGTTTTTCCGTTGATATAAATAGCAGTCGGGAGGGATTTATGCCATTCCATACCAAATCATCGCCGAGTGAACTTACATAAATATAAACACATAAATGTGCTTATTGTTAGTGATTAGTTTTTAAATGGTTATTCGTTTTTATTATTAATATAGTGTGTGTCTAAGTTACCGTTAGTTTTATTTAAGAACCCGAAATGACAAAAACATCACAATATTTAGTATATAAATGTAAATGGTCTTTCTGATGTTACTTAAATTAGAATTTCTAGTAATTTCATTGTAATAGATACAAATATTGGCAATGAACTTGGATGGCCTACATAGACTGGTTAATTCAATTAATTTGTAATAAGGTTGTTCTTAAGAGGTTCGTGGAACGAAATAAATTAATTAATAGAAGCTTAGTTTCTGATTGTTACGACTTATATGCAATACCTATTTCTGTAATAATAAATTATAAATACACGAAGAGATTTATGAGAATTAACGGTATTAACAAAATGATTAAATTGTATAATCTATTAATACCAGGAAAGTCATTAAATTGCTTCATTAATTTTTATAATTAAATTTTAATTTAAAGTAGGAGGCTTTGTGAATTACTTTTGATATAGGCCTTCAATTAATTCCATTTTTAATTCAATTCATGTAGTGAAAACAGTTACGAAATAAACTGTAGTTTTTTGGGTTTACAGTTAATCTTTTATTTTGCGTAATATATGAAACCAATTTATTTACTTTTCTTCGGAGGTAAATATTAAAATTATTTTCTTTCTATAATACAGTTTTTAATGCGGTTATCGTGTTAGCAATCAGAAAAAACTGAGAATATAGTAATTCATAAATCCGTTTTATTTCGAAATGTTAGCCATAACAATAAATCATATTCACGGTACCAAGAAGATGAACATAAAAATATTAATGTTGCTTGTTGTGAGTGGTAAATTAGATCTATGCATATATAATAATTTTATGAAACATTCATTTTTCTTTACAAATATAATATATTAAGAAAAGGAAAGCCTAATAATAAATTTATACGGGAAGATGTAATATTAATTACAGGTATAAACGATGTTCTCTTAATGCTGAATTCAATACAGCAGAACACAATATTTTGTTCTCAAAATTGTTTGGTTGGAACTATGGTAAATGGTCTATCAATTCAACGCTTTGTTCTTTTATATAGTCCACTTCTCGAACATCCGTATATGAATAAGCGTTTATATGATACAGTATTACTGTTTCTTTGAATCTATTGTTAAGGATTTTTTACACGATACAGGTGCATACTATTTAGAGTTAATCGAATCCAGGAATATGTCTAGTTGTTAGGTTGTTTCATATTAAATGACCGAAAAATTAAAAAAAAATTAATCTACAATATTTTTATGAATCAAAATATACATTGTCTACAATTACATACTTTCTAGCAACGAAAACATGCCTTTCGCAAAATAACTGATTTTTTTTTGAGGTGATAAATCTTTCGACCGACTCTATAACAACTTCATGATTATTAATTTATTGTGTTTTGTGAAAAGAGCTCTAGCTCTTTAAGAAAGTGATATTTGTGACATTTTACCAATGGATGTAAAATGTCAGAAGAGTAAAATGGATGCTGAAGCATTTCGTAACCTAACTCTGTCAATTCTGCTACGTTGTAACATGTACCTGACACTTGAGACATGGGGAATTATCGTGCAATATTAGTAGACTTCTTCTGTTGACTAACATTGGTTGTTTAGCATACAATTTTCCATACATAACGTCAATCTACGCCTAACGCATATTTTCCAATGTGGTGAATGTAGTCGATTTTTCTCCTAGAATCCACTTTACAGTTTGCTATTTGTCAAGTTTCATCAGCATCCAATTATTACACTGATCTTTTTCTTTTGTCAAAAGAGATCCATTCGCAAAAAATAAGAATTCATCTGTATCGTCTCAATTTGTGAGCATCATTAAGTTTATGTTTTGATATTTTTCGAAGAAAAAACTTGAAATCATAGATAATAGAAAACGTATTCATGGATTTATTAAGTACTTTCGATGATCAAACTATTTTTGAGTTGCAAGTTGGTAGTATTGAAATATCGAAAGACTTTTCTTTTAATGCTTAATAGTCTAATTATGCACGTGCTTTTAAAACTAGGTAAATTCTGTCGTTAGCTCGCATTAGTGTATATGACTTCACAATTTTTGTTTCTCGTCGTTAATTTTCCAGCCTGTAATTAGATAAGTTCTTAAGGACCAAGGATTGAGGTTATGCTAATTATATATGCTAACTAAATATAATCAAATATGAAAGGAATACTAAAGTCCGTAAAAGTGTCTCCCTGTCAGCGCTGATCTGGAAATTGATATGCGCATTATTATCTATTATTATTATTATAACTGTTGCAGTTTCCGTTTTTTTTTTGGAAATAACTTTAAATTAAAGGTAAAACAAAAGCAAAGCTAAACTAAGCGAAACATTTTAATTAATGTTCATCGAAAAGGAAAGCACGAAAATATCCAAACGCACTAAACAAAAAAGAAAGAAAATGAACTACAAGGAACGGCGCTGAATTAATGACATCGCTGGAAGGATAACGTTTACGGCACGCTTTTAAAATAACGTAAAAGATGTGACAGTGGCAAAGAGTTAACAAAGTGAGCGGCGAAAACAAGTGAGTGTTGGTAGTAGTAAGCGTTCGGCAACAATTCGGAGATTTTTATTCCGCACTCAATCGCTAATACCACCATTAAAATTCATTGTCTGCTCCTTCTATCGACTATATGAAGTGAAAATATATCTCCGGAACGTGTAATGAATAAATAAGGGGTTGCTTTTGGTCGAAAGCTCCATCCTCTCTAGACCCGTTCCTGCTGCCATTACTACCGCTACTGGTCCATATAGAAATCGGATATTTTCGGTGTCACATTCTGCGAAATCGAGCGCTACTAGAATTAGTTTCGGAATTGTCCGTAGAACGGCGTTGATGTCGGCGATTTCGTGTTCGCATTCTCGATCCATGGCAACTCTGAGATAAAACAGATGAGACAATACATGAAGTTTCAAAATGAGGATTAAATTCGGCGATTATCTTTGGATTCCTCTTTCACTATCCGTTGTAATTATAACTTTTGTTGTTGTCTACTTATATTTGAATCGTTTGCTTTTTATTCGTTGGAGTAAGTAATTAATAAAAGCTTGGGAGATTATGGTATTCATTAATTAATACCATATTATTACTCGCGTAAAGACTGGATTTTTATTATCTTCTTATCATAAATTTGTACTATATTGCTAAATAAAATAGAAACCAGAAATCTAATTCTAAGATAATCATTTCTATGTCTTCTGACTCTTTTACCTGTTTGTCCAAATACTGAATATTTTAATAGATTTTTTAGAAGATTAAACTTGTATAGTTAATCTATTCATCTTATTCATATAAAATTACTATATTATGTGTATTTTCTTCCATAATTTGTCACTAATTTGATAAAAATTCTTTCAATGGAGACTGTGGTTAAATAAAAATTTAAAAAAGGTATATAACCCCTTACCACAATTATTAGTCGTATCCTAAATAGAGAAAAAGAGAAAAGAGAAAAAGTACATAACGACCTAACGACCTAACGACTAAACGACCTATAATAACCCGTTTTAAAGAACACATATCACATATCAAATACAATAGACCGGATAAATCAAATGTCGCAAATCACGCTTTGAGCACACTGCACAATGTGTCGATTAAAGGTTTGAAGTTGATCAAAGGAATTAATAAACCCCACGAACTTGATGCTTATGAAAGTATATTTATCGCGAAAAATAAACATACCTCCTTGAATAGCGATAAATCCCCAATACCGTTCAGCTGTTTATTCACATTTTTATTACCATAAAGGGGGGGGGGGGTAACAGCAGAAATACAGACATGTGGGAAGCCATACATATGAAAAAATACAAAAATTACCTCCTTAACAATGACATGTCACCTATTTATAATTAACTTTTAAATTATATACCAACAATATAAATTTGTTTTTATACAGATTTGTATTATTTTGCAACAATATCTAATAATTCTTAGCACCTTTTCACGTTACTTGATTGTTATTTAATATAACTCAACACAGTCAGATGTCTTGTTTTTTCATATGTAACGGTTCCTTCCCAATTTTGTCCTTCTTAGAATTTTCAATAGAGTTCAGTTTTTACAATATACGACCATACTTTCCGATTTTTGCATTTTTTTAACCATTTGTAATTGAAAAATTTTTGCACCCCTACCCAAAATAGATATTTTTACTATACATGTACTCGAAATAATACGTTTAAATACTAACTACTGATGTGTGCAGTGCACATGAAATATACATATAGTTAAATATACTATTGTTTTGTGAAAATAAAAGGTGTTTTATTTAAGTTTAATAGTGGGTCATCGTAGTTTTTAAAAATCGAAGTGCCGCCCCCCTTAGAGATGAATGTCTGCCGTTCCTTTGTTCGACAATTTAACACATGTTTAGAGCTTTTCCTAAGTAGGTAAGCGTTTGTCTCGTAGTTCAGAATGGCATGTTAAATTTAGTCTATACGGGGATGCAGTGTATAATAGTTGTGCGGAAGCGTTTCTCTTGTTTTACTGTGCCCCATGTGCGACCTTTAATTAGTAGTTTTTACCTACTGATGATGACAACTTAGTTGTCGAAATACGTATTTAGGATACGACTAATAATTGTGGTAAGGGGTTATATACCTTTTTTAAAAATTACTAATTTGATAACTGATAAAGGTCCATTCTGGTTTGCAGTTAATTATTTGTAAGGGTTTTTATGAAGATTGTTCGTAATTTTAGATACGATGGTAGAATTTTATGCTCACATGTATACCGGGTTGGAAAATATTGTAGGAAGGCGCCGTTTACTTTGTATTGTTGCAAGATTTACCCGCCTTAACAGAAATAGAAGCGGGAGTTGTGAGATACACCATCTCAGACGGGACTCAATAATAAACCTATTGCTATTTAGGGAGGACCACTGCAGATATTGGTTTTGCTTTATTAGTGGACATAGAATACACTGTCTTTTCGTTCAATATGAATTTTATGCGGCTTTCTTGTTATCTGTTGTAATACAACAGATAACAAGAAAGCCGAATAAAATTCATATTCGTTTAATATCGCGTATTTACATTCTAAAACAGCTTTCTTTTGATTGTTTTTAATATGTTTATATACATAGTTCGTATAATTTGATCTTAGGAACGTCTGTTTATTTTGGAATTGGATTTACTTTGGAGTTTAACTGTTTATTTACTACAGTTGGAAGCTATGATTTGAACATTTAAAACATTATTTTCAAGGTTATTTATTTCGTATGAGTAGCGAAATCAAAATATGGATAGTCTATAAATTACTTTTATGACAAAAAAGGTTCATCAAACTAATTTATACACTAATATCTAAATTTAACCAGTCGAGAGCTGCAGGATACGTCTGATACCCTTACTCAGCTTGTAGATGCCACCAGAGAAACTTCTTCTGGGGCAGTCGTTTACAATGTGAGCCATAGTTTGTTTCACATATACGCAGTCGTAGAGGCTAGTATCTGCTAATTTCCATTTATACAACGTTGAGTTGCACCTTCCGTGGCCTGTGCAAAACCTATTTAATTGAGACCAATGCCTACGTGGGAGATTTGCGCCCGGCAGAGGTTCTGAAGGATTAGAAACTAGATCTCTATTCCTCAATTCAGGCTTTTGTTCGAGGAGGACTATCTAGCAATCTTTCACATTGATGGGATGTTGAACTTTCGTATCCAGCCAAATCGTGTATGGGAAGATCAATGTTGTTGGAAATCTTAACCCATCATCATGCTGCAGCGAGACGTTTGATACCCGGCAGGGAAATGTTAGGAAGAATCGGTAATTAGTGACAAGTAGTTGGATCTAACAGTAATGGTGACGATCCGTATTGTATCGTTAAGCCGAATATTTACTAGCTTGGTGTGAGAGCTTCAATATCAGACAGCAGCACAGTATTCAGCAGGAGAGTAAGCCAGTGCAATGGCTGCTGTTCGCAAGGTTTCTCTATTTGCTCCCCATCAGTTGTTGACAAGTTTATGTTATATATTATTGCAGGTTTTCACCTTTTGACTAGTTTTATAGAGGTGCTTCTTGAACGTCAGAGACCGGTCTAACGTTACGCCCAAATATTTAGGGTGGGAGTTGTGGTTGATCCGACTACCACCAAATTCAACATTCAGCTCCCTGTTGGGTTCTTTGTTACACAAATGAAAGGTATATGATTCGGATTTTGAAGGGTTTGGTTCTAAGTGCTATTTATTTTAATATTCGTCTAAAGCTTGCAGATTTTCAGCAAGTTGTAATTCTCCATCCTCTAAATTCTTCGTTTGGGTGCATAAAGGCAGGTCATCTGTATATAGAAATTTTCGTGATTTTGTGGGTGGAAGATTATTGGTGTAAATATTGAACATTAGAAGATCCAGAACCGAGCCTTGAAAAAAGCCATTCTTCAAGGTTTTGTTATTACTAATTCCATTGTTAGTCAGACTGCGATTAGGCGATTGATCAGCATATTCTGGAGAAGTTTGCTTAATTTAGCACACGAGATTTGGAATTTAAAAGTAATTCAATTCTTCCAGGCTATGTGATAGTAACTGGAGAGATCGACAAAAGTAGTGGATGATTTCAGGTCCTTCTAAGAAAGCAGTTCCTTCCCGTTCTGAAACAAGTTTTGCTTCTTCTTAATAATCTCGTCTACGGTGGGCGCTATTCTATTGTAGATAAGCCGTTCTAGAAGTTTAAAGGAAACGGATAAGAGAGCTATATGTCTGTAGCCCTCAGGATCTTCTGGGGTCTTACCAGGTTTTAATATTGCTAGAATTTTTGGAAATTTCTGGAAAATGTTAGGGATGTCTCCAGAACCTAAGGCAGTTTTATAAAAGTTTCTCAACCTTTCTCAGACAGTTATTCCAAGATTTTTGATGAATTCAAGGAAAGACATTGTCAAAACCTGGAGCCTTTCTGAATTTGAGCCGGGCACTGGCTGAATAAATTGGGCGATCTTCAATAGAAAAAGGAGATGACCATTGTGAATTCTGAGGGAGACCAGAAAAGGTATCCTTAAATATCTCTAGCAAAAGCTCTGTCGACAGGAACATCATTTGAAATATTTTGGAGTCGTTCAGCTTTAAAGTTGGGATCCATTGGCGAAGTTTGTTTTAGAGGGGTAAAGCTGCCGAACCTATGTTTCTAAGCAGCGACCAGCTTTTTCTGCTAGAGTGAGTAAAACTCGTGTTTTCGGTCATTCCATTGTCGCCTCTCACAGAGTATTGTTTGTAAAGTTCTTCAAGTTCATTTGACCACTCTGAAATGTACTGTTTTCTATAGCCACGAGGGATAGTGTATTTCGCAGCATCAATCAGTACTGATACAAATTCAGAATTCTAATTATCGGAGGGAGATTCTGCATTCGCTGATCGACCTTTTCTCTCCAGTTTGCCTTTTGAAGTTCCATCTCGGTGTCTGTACGAATTAAATATCTAGTATACAGTTCCCAGAGTGATAATTGACAGTCCATGTTGGTTATGAGGGAAAATATTCAGAATCCTATATTTTGAAGTAACTTCAGTTTAATTCGGGAATTTTCGATATTTAGATATGTATTTTGAAACATAGAACATTTGGGATTTACAAAGTTCATTTATTTACTTTGAAATAATAGATGTCATTTATTTTTAGAAATTTATTTGTTAATGTTTTTATGGTGAGATAGTAGTTTACTTTCCTAATTGAACTGATTGCAAATATTTTTTATTTACGAAGCCTAGTTTATGTTTAAGTAAAAAGGATAAAAAATTGGAGACTACGGATCTATACGTTTAATCATATTGGCTAACTGGTGTCCAGCAGTCAACATCTTAGGATTGCGTAGGGAAAACTAAGTGGGGGAGCCCATAAAAAGCATAAGCATATCATAGAAACCCATAGATAACGTATTACATATGCTTACACAAGATGTGTGTTGGCCGTATGTATGGAAAGAACAATCATCCATAAATTCTTACCAAGCCGATATATGGTTGAAGATGCAGTGTCAGTTAGATCGGTTTTAAACAATTTGGAATGAACTCAGTTGTTTTGTTTAGTACTACATCAACATCAAGATATTATTTTTAAAACCCGTGATTTCTTAAGTGAAAAGTACACAACTGCGTTTTGAGGCTATTTGGTTTAAGTTGGCTATCTTTTTAATACAAATTTGATATATTAACTATCAACAATTTTTCACTCGTTTCAAATAGATTTCTGAACTAATGCTATCAAATTGTCGATATAATCAAGCCTCCAAATTTCTTCCGGTATAAGTATATGTTAAATAATATTAAGATTAAATAGTCCCTACAATTTCGTTCAATTTTCCTTCGAGTTCTTTTTTTTGAAAATACAGGAAGAAGATAAAATATTGTATTTACATTATTCATCATTCGCCAGCGACATATAAAATAGGTGTACGAAATTGTACGTATAAAAAAGAATATAATAAGTAAAAAAAAAAACTGTTAAAAGATGCAAACAATCAATTCTCAATTCGGGTTAAGACTAACGAAAACATAAAAAGAAAATAAATAGCTGAAAATTACTTAGGAAAGTTAATGATAGCACTTGTCAACACGGGTTTTTTCTTATACAATACTTGTACCATATGCGTTTTCGCACCTTGATTCTGAAAGTAATTTCAAAGTTTTTTATTCATGATATATACATGCTTAAATAATTTTCCTGAAAAATAAGTTATTTTTTTATATATTTGAAGTTATATTTTATTTTAGCCAGAAATATTTGACCGCCTAACATGATTCAAAAATACAAAGGTATTTTTAATAATATAAAATATTATTAAAAATCTGGTGTGAAGAACACAAATGCAGGTTCACTATTAATATTTTCTGTGAACGTGTCCGAATATATCCTATCCCCAGAGACGTAGATACGTATTTCGCTTTTCTACAAGCTCATCGGTACGCCCCTGCTGGAGAAAGGATATTTCCAGACACATTCACAGAAAAGAACCACCTCGCCCTATCACCGTAATTATCCAGACCGAGCGCAGAAGTAAATTCGGCGCTACCTGTTGTCAGACAGCCGAAGTACCTCGCATACCGTCCACATAATTAATGTGAAGTAACGACGCCCTTCCAAAGAGGTTAGCACAGCCAACTCTCTAGAAAACTGCATTTTGTTTGTGCCTTCACTCATACTACGGCTTAACCGCATGTGTAATATATCAGAATAATTGAAACATACATGAGTAGGTAAACCCCACCAGTTTTGTATAATACAAAGGTATTTTTAATAATATAAAATATTATTAAAAATCTGGTGTGAAGAACACAAATGCAGGTTCACTATTAATATTTTCTGTGAACGTGTCCGAATATATCCTATCCCCAGAGACGTAGATACGTATTTCGCTTTTCTACAAGCTCATCGGTACGCCCCTGCTGGAGAAAGGATATTTCCAGACACATTCACAGAAAAAAAAAAAACCACCTCGCCCTATAACCGTAATTATCCAGACCGAGCGCAGAAGTAAATTCGGCGCTACCTGTTGTCAGACAGCCGAAGTACCTCGCACACCGTCCACATAATTAATGTGAAGTAACGACGCCCTTCCAAAGAGGTTAGCACAGCCAACTCTCTAGAAAACTGCATTTTGTTTGTGCCTTCACTCATACTACGGCTTAACCGCATGTGTAATGTATCAGAATAATTGAAACATACATGAGTAGGTAAACCCCACCAGTTTTGTATAATACAAAGGTATTTTTAATAATATAAAATATTATTAAAAATCTGGTGTGAAGAACACAAATGCAGGTTCACTATTAATATTTTCTGTGAACGTGTCCGAATATATCCTATCCCCAGAGACGTAGATACGTATTTCGCTTTTCTACAAGCTCATCGGTACGCCCCTGTATGTTTCAATTATTCTGATACATTACACATGCGGTTAAGCCGTAGTATGAGTGAAGGCACAAACAAAATGCAGTTTTCTAGAGAGTTGGCTGTGCTAACCTCTTTGGAAGGGCGTCGTTACTTCACATTAATTATGTGGACGGTATGCGAGGTACTTCGTCTGTCTGACAACAGGTAGCGCCGAATTTACTTCTGCGCTCGGTCTGGATAATTACGGTGATAGGGCGAGGTGGTTTTTTTTCTGTGAATGTGTCTGGAAATATCCTTTCTCCAGCAGGGGCGTACCGATGAGCTTGTAGAAAAGCGAAATACGTATCTACGTCTCTGGGGATAGGATATATTCGGACACGTTCACAGAAAATATTAATAGTGAACCTGCATTTGTGTTCTTCACACCAGATTTTTAATAATATTTTATATTATTAAAAATACCTTTGTATTATACAAAACTGGTGGGGTTTACCTACTCATGTATGTTTCAATTATTCTGATACATGATTCAAAAAGTTTGAATATGACTGGGTATATTTGCTACGTTATATTCATTCAGACACGGTCCTGCTTACTTTACAATCAATTAAATTAAATAATTAATATTCAAATTAAAATAATTTGGAATAGCGGAGCCTGTGTTTATATCAGCACATGTGTGTGAATGAATCTAACAGCTTTTTTATGTTTGTGGCCAATTCACTGTTATTTCTAGGGATCGGACACGAGAGGCAGATGCCTCATCCAACAAACGGGTGGTGATCTATAAAATACGAAATACATGTTGATCTGTTTATTTTGTAGTTCAAGTTGCGTAAAGGAGTATTAATATTAACTAGCAACACATTCTCAGGATTCTCTTCTGTAAAATTTGTTTTCTTTGAATGAAATACTTCCTTGTAGATAGAAAACGTCCTTTCTACATCGCAACTGGTTATAGATGCGTCCTGGAAATATTCCTTTATTTCAGGGTATTTGGATTTTGAGGCATTGTCCCCATACACAATTGCCGCAATGTTATTAAATCTGGATTTCTATTAAAAACTGCGTCCAACTTTTGCCGAAGGCCGCATTCGAAGTCACTTGGAGTCTTTTCCAAATTATTAATGGCCACATCTTATGTGGTTAATCCATCATTTAATTTGAGATTTTGATTTTCAAAATAAGTGAATAGTTTTGGCAAATTTCCAAAGTGTTCCTGAAGGAATATTTTCTAAATTCAGTTGTACTAACTTATTTCTTTAATTTTGAATTTGTATTAGTTTCTTGCACTCAGAAATATTTCGAGCATCGTCATTTAAACATGTAAGGAAATTTTGAAAACTATTGAAATTCTCTGTATAAAAACTAGTAGCTTCCAACCATGATCCCCATCTAGCTATTATTGGAGAGGGAGGCAGTGACAAATATGAAAGTTTTGCACTGTAAAGAGCTGCTCGCAATGATGCTTTTCCGAAAACTTTTTTAAAAGCGACTACAAGTCTATCAATTTCCGGAAAGGTGTATCTGATATATTCACAGATTCTGTAGAGAGCATGTGCTATACAAGTAACATGTAGCATATTAGGATATGTTTACTTCAATAGTCTGCCTATTTTTAACATATATGCAGCACTGTCACTGACAAATAGAAGTATTTTTTTTATCTTACGAAATATAAATTAATAATTAAAATAAATTATAAAAACTCCTCCCGCTTCTATCTGCGCCCATTAAGAAAGGAACTTAACTATAAAATTGAAGTAATTGCGTCACAATTCAACGACAAAGAAGAGATGTGCGGTTAACCGAACGAATAGTGCCATTCAATGACTAGGTGTTGTACTTAGCGATGCTTCTCGTATTCGGTGTCAAATATTATTTATAAGGGGAATTCCCTGTTCATCTGCATAAGCGAAATATAAAATTATTAATAGTTTAAAACGCATTAGCGCTATTTTGGTACGCATCACGCTAGTATATAGTTATAATACATATTTATGTTATTAATATTTCCTTCTATTTCATTCTTTTTTATAAATCTGACATAGTAGAGGAAATTTCTTTTTGTTATAATTATTAGATCTATAAAACAAAACAAAATTATGTTTATTACATTTCTTGAGATTACGTTTGCAAAAACATAATAAAAATGGTTCAAAAACACCACGAAAATATATTCTATATGAGTTCTTTTAAAATAGTTGATATTACTAGCATAAGAAAGTTATTATTGTATTATTGAATTGAAAATACGTGATAAATTAATAAAAGGAGGAACATTTTTAAGTTAAATATGTAATCATGAGATAAAATAGATATAAAACTAATGGTTAAATTTAAAAACTGTTTAGACGATAATAGAAATGTACATTTAGTTTATTAAAACAAATTTTATGCGTAAACATGTTTAGTACCCGATAATATAACAGTTAGGGCCGACCAGATGGACCACATTTTCTCACTACCTACAATATTTGTGTAAATTCTGAGATTTTGTAAAGAACGTTGTAAAATAATACTAACCTTATTGATTTTATATTTTTAATTTAGTTTGAAACGTGCTCTATAGCTGTAAGTACCTGATGAAGCCAATGTGCTGGCGAAGAATTGTCGTTCTACGATTACGTATTAAAAAAGTTAAGATTTTAACTATTAGTATTATTTCTATTTTAAATTATGGATCTTCATCAAGTAAAAGCCGAATCAATTCAACTGATCATAAGATATTCCCAAAAAACTGAAATATATATATCCTTTTTCATAATAACTCAATAACTACTAGGAACTGCTCTAAAATACCACGTAACCTAGTTTAATGGGATTTTTTGTTGTTTACTGCCGTCGTCATGTTGACGACAGTTCATTTTTACATTTTATAATTATTTAATCAGAAAGCTGCCACTGCTATAAGGAAATCCTATTCAAAAGCTAACAACTACATAAATAATGCAAAAGACTGAAAGTTTCGGTGGTAATATACCGATCTTAAAACTTTGTATGCTGCTGATATTTCTTATATTTTAAATAGATATATATTTTTAGATATTTGGAGTGGAGTAACAAATGATATCTATAGCGGAATTCGCGTCAAATGGCCACTTTTACCTACATTGTTCTACATAGAAATAGCATTTTCTTAATTCTCCTTTGAATGCACTTTCTTTTGAGCGAATGCGGACACTAATTTTCTTATACTAATATTTTCCTTGTTTTCTTTGGAAAGTTAGTTTCTAACTCGATGCGGCAGATACTCGTTAAACGACCCACTCGGGTAAAAGAAATTTTATTACAAAATAATTTGAAACATACTGGAGTAGGTAAAACCTACTGCCTAATGCCTACTCAAGTATGTTTCAAAATTATTTTATTGTATACGCTATCGGTTGTGTCCGATTTAGAATGGAGGCATGTTAATACAGTTTCCGTCGTGATTGTCAGATGGAAACCCTTGGCTTAGTCTTACGCTTGTCGTGAAGACAGATATGGTTGTTCTGACGTTTGTGATGTTCACATTAGTCAATGAGCAGCCCTGAATGTTTTTCTACGCTTTGCCTGGGTGATTTTTGATTTGTAATAAGGGTTGTTATTTATGATGAAAGGGTTTTTCCAGCAGCATGGCAACATGTACTGATGATTCTATAGTAAAATGAAGCATGAGTCTGTATGTCTGGAAAGATATTTTCACACAAATATGAACTTGTATTGCGTTTTCCACACCCATTTAATATTTTTATATTATTAAAAATGTTTTTGTTTTATAAAAAGAATTCTCTAAATATCGATAGTGTGTAATTCGTATATTGCGAAACCCCGACCTTAGTTTCTAACTATTTGATTACGTGCGATACTCTGGGGAGATTGATTATGTCAGCGTCGGCATTTGAATCAAGAAACGATTTACTACTTTGCGTTTTTACAAAAATATATAAGTAAAAAGGAATTAGACATCGACGATAATTTGAAGGTAATATTGAGTTTTAACTATATGAAACCTAGCTGACATACAAGAAATATTTTTAATTTGGAAACAAACTTCAGGCATCCAAATGAAGACATGGAAAGCGTCTAGATACTGTAATTATTTATTTCGAAACTGAAATTAAATTTTCAAGATACAATCTGTAAAGGAAAAAATATTATTTAAAGCCATTAACAGCATAGGTAAGATTTTTTTAAATAGTAAAGAAAGAACCGGTGATAAATCCGGAGTCTATGAGTTGAACTGTGTGAGTTGCCAAATTTCTACATAGGCCAAACAGGTCGTTCTTTTAACACAAGAATCAAGGAATACATTATTAGGTCCTTTCATAATAACAAACCAGATTCGTATATGCTGAACATCTAGAATTTTCATGAATTAATAAATGAAAAAACTGACATATTATGAAGAAACCAATATAGATGTATCTAACTTCACACTTTTAAAATATGAAAATTAGTAAATTGACTTATAATCTAATTTAGTATTCTATATCTAAGTATTATATACTTGATAAAGCCACACTATGAACAAACGTGTCGTGTTTTTATTAATATAATTGGGATATTCAAACACGTCTTTCATCTCAAGTGTTTTTGTGCATTTTCAAAATTACCAAGTTTTAACTATAGAAAAAAGAGGAGCGTTTTCGCTAGATAACAGTTACTTTTGGATCTGTTATCTTTAAATCGGCGGGCGTAATTTCGGTCCGTAATCCCGTCGCCTACCTGCATAAAGCAAGGGGTCCCATTTATGACAGATGTAATTTTGGCCGCAGACTATTAGAAAACTACATAGCACCAAAATCTCATTTTCCACCAAATATATGGGCATATGAAAACCCATCAATTAAAAGAACCACAAACGCGTGCAAATCATTCCATTCGAAGTTTAATTCTAGTTTTTATTGTTTCATGTCACTCTTCTATATTTATTTTTATATAAAAATTAAAAGAATGTCAGATCGATGCATATTTAAAAATGAAAAATTTTCGTATTACAGCAAAAATAAAAGAAAAACAGGTGAAAAACAAACTAAAATTTATTGAAAACATGGTAAATATGCGTCGATCTGGCAATATTTCTAGAATTAGTTTCGTTAAATTGTGTCACATCAAAACGTTTTTAAAAATGCTTACTTTATGCAGTGTATGTATAAAAGGTATAGAAATAGGTTGATATAATTTAGTTTTGTTTCAATTTTAACTTACTTTTTTATATAATATCTATAGTGTTTGTCTAATAATTATGTAGTTAATATATGTATTACGTAATGATTGTGTGTATTTAGTCTATCTTACCAACACTATCAACTGTCATATTTTGTTTATGAAAATACCTATGAGATAAGGAAGCATTCTAAAACCTCCGGCCGAATTTACCTACCGGCTTTTAGTACCTAGACTTTTTCCGACCGAAATTACATCCGCCTTTTAAATTAGTTCGTATATGAAAATATTGAAATACATATTAAATAATTCACGTTGGAGCAAATTTTGTAACAAATGGTATTATATTTTATCCAAAAATTAACGATTACAATTATTCGAACATATTTTCAAAATAATTTAATATTTACTATTGTTTTGTGCATTTATTACTAATATTATATTTATTAATATATTATTTATTAATATATTATTTATATATTATTAATATATTATTTATTAATATAAATAGCCATTATACTTAATTGAAATGATTTTTACATTTCATCATATAACAGTTTGCTAAAACGTTCGCATACATATATCTTAATAAGGCATTGTAATAGATGTTTCCTGTAGGGTTTGAGAAATGGATCGAATGTTGCTGAAAATTAATATGATTACTAGGCTAAAGCAGGACAAAGCTAGAAAGTTAACTCATTAATCTAACGAATAGCAATTGTTCCTCCCGAGTAATTTCAGTTAAATATGATTAATCGCGCATTATGGTTAGGTAGTCAGTCTAGAATTAACGAAGTCACAAGTTATAACAAATAACCATAATTGTGATAATACAATCTTGAGGATTTATTGTTTAAATAATGACGTTGGGTATATATATATATATATATATATATATATATATATATATATATTTAGTGTTAATAAGAATTAAATTTCTTATTTATTTTATTTGCCGTGTCTTAATGTTAAAATAATAGACTTTTTTATTGGTTTAGCGACCTTTAATGAATTTCAATGTTTTTCTCTACGACGTTTCGACTCTTTTAATTATTAAGTCTTTTTCAAGTGACTAGAATTAAATTTTAAAATAGCACATCAAAGCGGAAAAAACCTAAAATTCCTACATACCAAACTATAAGACTCAACACCTACACTAAAACAATCACATACAATATATAACATACCCTGCAAAGACTGTGACAAACTATACATAGGCCAAATAAAACAGTTACTACAGGAAAGATTAAAAGGTCACAAATACGCAAAAAATCAGACTGCTTAAAAAAAACCAGATGACACTAAAACATAATTTTGATTTTGAAAATACCAAAATAATAACGAAGCAAAAAAATACAAAGGCTAGGGAGGTCTTAGAAACGATCCATATTTTCAAAAACAGCAGAGCAATCAACGACCGTAACGAGATTGATGGACTTTCTAAACTCTATTATCCACTCATTAAACAGTAGAAGACAACCCACCCACACACCAAAATTTTTTTTATTGTTTCCCATTGTAAATACATATACTATGTTTCCCTAACACATGGCCTGACCATGCTAATTTTAAAACGAAATAGGAAATTTCATTTCTCCAACAAAGACATTTAGTCACACAAAATATTCTGAGTGACGCGGTCGACCCTGGATAGGTCTCGGGCATGTCCGACCACACATGTACACAAATATGTGTTTTGAAACGGAATAAATCGGTGAGTTTTATATCACTTAATTTTCCTTACTTTATTATTATTTTAATTTTAATTTCTAATTTTTAATTCATTCATACAAATGTAATCATTTAATTTTCCTTACTTTATTATTATTATTTTAATTCTAATTTTTAAATTATTCATACAAATGTAAACATATTTTCTTATCTTTCGTTGTATTAATTTTTTGTTTCTAGTCACTTGAAAAAGACTTAAAAATTAAAAGAGTCGAAACGTCGTAGAGAAAAACATTGAAATTCATTAAAGGTCGCTAAACCAATAAAAAAGTCTATTATTTTAATATATATATATATATATATATATATATATATATATATATATATATATCTTAAAAACTGTTTTTAAGAGGTTGACGACAAACTAACAACATATTGATGTGATGTTTTAAAGTTGACGTATTTTAACATGTTTAGTGCCGTTATTTGCTAAATTTTAACTCGGAATTACACTCCTGATGAAGTAACCAATGCGTTATGAAATATAGAGTGGAATAAAGGAGTTTTATTTTTACATGACAGACCGCTCACCCGTTAATGAAATTTTTACTTATACAGTACGGTCGATAATACTTTATAGTCTATATATATATATATATATATATATATATATATATATATATATATATATATATACCGGGTGCGGCAATAGTGTGTCGACGGAGCTTAGCATGAAAACTAATAAAGTTGTAGCAATGAAATTTTACGTACACATGTAGTATGCTACAGCGCATTTTCTATTTTGATTTATATATTTACAGGGTCTTCCAAATTTCCGCAACGACTTTCAATTTTTTTTTATATAGATTTCTATACTTTCTTGTTATTATGATAGTCACCCAAATTATCTTTGCAATGATGTATGACAACGTGCACTTCCAACTGTTAGTTTTGTTTTTATTGCAAATTTTGTTAAAATCTTGACAGTTACAGCGTCTAACATTTTAAGTCTTAGCCTGAAAATGGTTGCAGTGCTTCGCGTAACTCTTTTGTTACCAACTTATGGACTAACACGTTATATGTTTTGAGGGTGAACAACGTGACAACATATACAGGGTGTTAAATATGTCGTGCCAAAGTTATCGAAGTTTAAAGGCATTTTCTCTTTTTTTTTTAAATTGAACCTATGATTTTTTTATTAATCAGCAAATTCCTTGTAAAATTACCGTTAAAATGGTACCAATAACATAGTACTTATTTCTAGTATTTTCTTAGTTATAACCCTTTAATGGGATGATATACCTATGTTTATAATATTCGATATGCGGTGCATCTAATAGTCGGTTGGCCATGAAATGATCAAACAAAGTAACTTTTACAAACACCTATTTTTTAATTCTTTATTATTAGTTTTAGAATTACTTTTGTAATTGTTCCATAATAAAACAAAATTAATTTAAAATGTGTTCAAATATATGTCCATTCTGCTATACACATGCTCTTAATCGCCTCTGCATCGACAGACTTACATTTTGAGCCATGTTGTTTTCACTTAATTGAAGAAAGACGTTTCTGATTCGTTGCTGCATGTTTTCTGCCGTTGTAGGAGGTGTTTTGTAAACTATATTTTTTATAGTAGGCCACAGACAGAAATCACAAGGGGTTAGATCTGGTGATCGCGGTGGCCAGCTTATAAAGCTTCCTCTCCCAATCCACCTATTGGTGAATACCCTATCTAACTGTACTCTTACAGCAGCACCGTAATGTGCAGGTGCACCATCATGTTGGTACCACAATCTCCTTATGACGTTATCTGGTAGGCCTTCTAACAGCAATGGTAAATTATTTTCTAGGAAATTTGTGTAGATTTCACAATTTAAAGTAGTATTAAAAAAGAATGGACCTATAATAGTGTTTCCTATGATGCCTCACCAGGTCTTAACACTCCATTTTTGTTGGTATAAAATGTGTTGCAAAAATGAGGGTTTCTAGTGCCATAATATTGAGATTTTTTTCTGTTTGTTATTCCATAATTAGCAAATGTTGCTTCATCTGTGAAAAGCACATGACCTAGAAGAGTTAGATCTTGTCATAATTGGAAAAGTAGCCATTCACAGTAAACAAGTCTCCTTTCAAAATCCGTTTGTAATAGGCCTTAATGATTTTGAATTTTGTAAGGGTGAAATTTATGTTCTTTAAAATCCTTTTTACAGCAGTGACTTCTATCCCGTGTTCTTTCGAAATTATACTTGTAGATACGCGCGGATTTTCCACAACGGACTGGACGACTGTCACTTCATTATCCTCTGTAACCATAGTCTTAGTTCTTTCATGTTTGATGTAATTCACTGAACCCGTCCGAAGAAACCTTGTCAACAAATTTTCAAACGTCTTAATATCTGGTGCTCTTCGGGGAGGATACTCCATAGCTTATGTTCTTGATACTAAAAGTGGATTTCTATTGCTAGCGCCAAGAACAAATACCATGTCTATTAGCTCCTTTTTCGAAAAATTCATTCTATAGAAACACAACTATAAACTATTACGGCATGTAAATAAAAAATAATGACAACAAAACGATATAACTGACAACAAGATAACAACTAATAACGAACAAACGGAAATTGATAATTAACTAGCCGAACTTAAATTATAACAATTAAACGCGATTACAGCAAAGAGGAACTACAGAAAAACTTTATACGGAAATTTTAAGTAGATATTTGACGTTTGGTTACACAGCAATTTTTGCTTAATATAATTTCATGGCCAACCAACCAACTATTAGATGCAGCATCGCATATTGAATATTATAAACATAGATATATCCCATTAAAGAGTTTTAACTTTGAAAATACTAGAAATAAGTACTATGTTATTGGTACCATTTTAACGGCAATTTTACAAGGAATTTGCTGACTAATAAAAAAATCATAGGTTCAATTTTAAAAAAAGAGAAAATAGCCTTCAAACTTCGATAACTTTGGCACGACATATTTAACACCCTGTATATGTTGTCACGTTGTTCACCCTCAAAACATATAACGTGTTAGTCCATAAGTTGGTAACAAAAGAGTTACGTGAGGCACTGCAACCATTTTCAGGCTAAGACTTAAAATGTTAGACGCTGCAACTGTCAAAATTTTAACAAAATTTTGCAATAAAACCAAAACTAACAGTTGGAAGTGCACATTGCCATATATTATTGCCAAGATAATTTGGGTGGCTATCATAATAATAACAAGAAAGTATAGCAATCTATTAAAAAAAGAAATTGAAAGTGGTTGCGGAAATTTGGAACACCCTGTAAATATATAAATAAAAATAGAAAATGCACTGTAGCATACCACATGTGTACGTAAAATTTCATTGCTACAACTTTATTAGTTTTCATGCTAAGCTCCGTCGACACACTATTGCCGCACCCTGTATATATCAATTGATAAATTCTACATAAATAATAATTGTTTCTTGACCTTGGTATAATATAGTAAATTTAGATATTCGGCGATTTAAGGTCTATCTTACTATAATATGTATATATTCAAAATAATCTCTTACATGTTTCGGTAAATATTACCTTTATCAAAGAATCATAAGAGACAGTATATTAATATCAAAGTTATATAAGTGATGTAGTCATGGTGAGAAATACATATTAATAACTGTGGCATTAATATACTGTCACTTATAATTCTTTGGTAAAGGTAATATTTACCGAAACATGTAAGAGATTATTTTGAATATATACATATTAAAGTAAAATAGACCTTAAATCGCCGAATGTCTAAATCTACTATATATATATATATATATATATATATATATATATATATATATATATATATATATATATATATATATATATATATATATATATATATATATATATATAGTAAATTCAATTAGTTGGCCATTTAAAGTCTGGTTTTACTTAAAAATGTATATATTTAAAACAATCTTACATGTTTCGGCATATGATGCCTTTTTCAAAGAATTTAAAATATAAATGACAGTATATTAATGTCATATTTATACATTTGTAGTTGTCATGGATAAAATTATTTAAAGATACATTCCAGTTTACATGCTTTAGTATTCTAAAAATAGTTAAGACAACAAAAACGGGGAATGGAAACTACTTTTTTAATTTCTTTGAAAAAGGCACTATATGCCGAAACATGTAAGAGTATTTTAATATATATATAAAACATACTCTAAAACGCCGATCAATTTAATCTACTACAACATACAAGGGTCAAGAAATAATTATATATATATATATCCCATTACGTAATTGCAAAAATACGCTTAGATTAGTATTTTTAAATAGATACATGAATATTCCATTATAACGCCCATTATCCGATACGAGAAACTTAAATACTGAATTGCAAAAACCAGGCAATTACAAATCCATTTTATTTGCGAGGACTTTTTGTTTGAGCATTTTGAATTACCTCTTCGTCTCTGTCTCTTTCTCTTCGTTTCTCTCTCTTCTAAAATTTAATTTCGGATCAATGTATCTGACCTCAAAAGTTCCCCATTGTATGCGAACGTCATTAGTATTTCAATTACATTTTTTTGTGGGTCTTCTCGAGTCATGAATAGCTTTGGCTTTACTTCTGTTACCATCAGAGGCGGGCATACGGTAGGTCGAATGGGGACGAGCTACAACATCAATACACTTCGAAAATATACGTAATTTATTTGATTTAATAATATATTGACTTTAATGGAAAATACATGTACGTATTAAATTGAATAAATCTAACATCTACTTTTCTTTTTTTTGCCTCTTAAATGAGAATAAAACACGATAGAAAAGAAAAGGTTTTATTCTCTTTATAATTAAAGAAATGATAAATTGAAAAGAGTACGTGTATACGCATACTATGAGTTTAATTCAATAATTTACATCTCTTTTAAATAACGTTATTAAAATATGAATTGAGTTTTTGAATTAAAGAAATTCACTATTTAATAGGCCTCAAAAAAACATACAATTCATTGATAGTGGATAGAGGTTACATATAATCATGTATATGTATATATTATAATCATATAATTAGTATAATGTTATCTCTTAGGTCATGGTTATGTTTATATTTTCCTTTAATAATCATGGCTATAAAATATTGCAAATAAAAGTGTACTATATAAAAAAATTATGTGTTGTAGTTGAAAAAATATTTTTAATAATACGAAATAAATTTATCTACGTTTGCGTATAATAAATAAAAAAGAAATAAATGATTGCTGTTCAAGAACTAAATTAAGTTTTTTATCATATCTTCCAAAGTGTTAATTTTATGGTTAACGAATAATATTTAAATAAATATTTTTGCAGTAATTACTAGCTTTTGTTATTAGTAGGTAAATTGGGTCTCGGCAGGTCATAAATAAAATATGTAAATTTAAAGCTACTTTATCGATAGGTAAATTCGGTCTCAACATTTGAATGATTCCTATTATAAAGCTCACCCCAACATATTCATTTTTTTAGAAAAACTTAAAGAATTTCATATGGATATCTATGTAAAATTACAAAGTGTACATTTGATTTCTAAAATAAATAAGAGTAAAGTTAAAAACCGTCAAAAGCTTATCACGAAAATGATTGAAGCATACAGAAAACAGGAAATAAATTGTTTGCATTTCCTTAAATGTATATCCTTTGACTGTGGCGTTAAAAATTAAAGGTAATTGTAAATTGTTAGATTTAATTATAGTATTTTTGTAATTTACTTTGCATTTAACTATTATCAGGATAAAATAAAAAAAAATACTTTGCATTTCATTAAATGTATATTTTTTCACTGTTTGTGTTTAACCATGGGTAGCGGGGACCGAATTTACATATACACTATCAGGCAAAGAAAAATTACGGGACCGAATTTGCATGATATTTTTGATCGTCCATTTGCTCGGCACCCAATTTACATGTACCCGACCGGACGCATCAGGCTGAAATAACGATGGACCAATAACATCGCTAAGTACAACACGCAGTTATTGAATAGCACTATTCATTCGGTTAACCGCTCATGTGTTTCTTCTTCGTTGAATTGTGGCGGAATTTATTTCAATATTACAGTTAAATTCTTTTCTTCGTGGGCGTAGATAGAAGCGTGAGGAGTTTTTATAATTTATTTTATTTATTAGTTTATATTTCGTAAGATAAAGTACGGTGAGTTACTTTCTCTGTTTCATTGTTTTAACTGTTAATTACATACTTCGTAATTTTTTTAATATCGTTTCATCGAATCTACTTATCCCAATTATTTTGACGTAAGTGTCCAGTAAATTTCGTTAAGTTTCAATAATTTTTTCATACATTTTTAATTTTCATTTATTTAGATCTAGAACATTGTTTACTTTTTCAGATATGAAATGGAACAACGTCGAGATTGGCATTGTGAAGCAATGGCGAGCTGGATTAAGGGTCATACCGATTGTTTGTCCATTGCCAGTGACTCCGAAATTTATTGCAAAGTCTGTAAAATATCGTTAAATAATTCCAAAAAATCGCACGTAAAACGTCACTTAGCATCGTAAACACATATACATAAATTATACCCGTTGGAATCTGACAATTTTAATGTAGAACTCTGTGAAACTTTAATGGCGGCAAATATTTCATTAAATAAACTTAACAATCCCACCATCAAAACATTTCTTCAAAAATATACTGCTCGAAATGTTCTTGCTGAATCTACCTTAAGCAAATATTATGTTTCTAAGTGCTACACGAAAGCAATAGAACGCATTAGAAGCCATCTTTCAAATGAGCATCTATGGATAAGTGTCGACGAAACTGTCGATATATTAGGATGCTGTGTGAAATGTTGTAGCTGGTGTACTACATCCAACTATTCCATATAACGCATATGTAATAGCAACAAAAGTTATAAATACAGTTGATGCGGAAACAGTAGCTAAACCCATTTACGAGAAAATGCTTCATTCGGACGACAGGTACAAAGAAAAAGTACTTTTATTTGTCAGTCTCGTCAACTGATGACATTATGTCATGGATTTTCCATGGACAAGTAAGGAAAAAGATTGAACTATTAGTGAACTCTGTACTAGGGACAGTTTATGAAAAAATTAGCTATTTCACTTGTATATTTATTTATTTCAGATGGGGATCGATATATTTAATGTTGTATAAATAAAATATTTAATGTATGAAATTGTGATTAGCCCTCGTATGTTTAGGTGGACCAAAGAAATTGAATTTGCCGCTTTTTCGGATATTGTATTTGATAAGATGTATTGTCTGTATATTTTGATTTGATAGATGGAAGGGATAGCCAGGCGGATATGAAGAATTTTTCATTTTTGTTTTAGAGGTATCTTGACTGTTAAAGTGTTTAGTTAAAAAGGATAAAATAATAAATTTTGTTCTTTGTTTTATAAAATCGGTCTGTATTTTGTTTTGCATTTAGTATAAGGTGCAAGTAAACCTTAATTCGATTTTTGCGAAGTTTTCATATTTATTAGAAATCTTGTGAAAAAAGATGCCTCTCGTGTATTTTAAAATCACACAAAAACTTAATGTAAGTTGATAAAAATTATATTATTTATTTATTAGATATTAGGATTATTTTCAGTGCTATAAATTTTGTATTTATTGTAATAATAATGTGTTTGAAAGTAGTATATGGATATTAGCGAAAGCTTGTCATGTTTTTTTTAAGGGAAGTTGTTTTTCTTAATATTATACTTCGAGAACATTTTTTTTTGAATTTAAGGTTGGAGGAATTGTAGTGGGGATGGATCTTGTCATGTTATTTGATGCATGAATATAAATTTTCAACTAGCGTGAGTTTTAAAAACTAATTTGTTTTTGATATTTGTTTGAAGGGGTCACAGTAGAGGTTAAACTTGACAGATTTCACTAATATTTATTAGTTTTATATTTGATCGTGTTTCACAAGAGGTTTTTCTCTGTGTGCGAGTCAATGTTCACAAAGAGTGTTTCCTCATTGCTACTGTTTAATGATGCTTTAGCACCCTATACACTTTGTAGAGGGATTTTTTTTCTTTTTTATTTTTGAAATATATATTAATGTAAAGAAAAAAATGTGCGTATAAATTATCTGACACCTTGTGTTTTAATTTTTAATATACCGGTATCCGAGAGGATCGACCCAGAGACGTAAGCTCAAGGATTCTACTAGACTGAATAGCCGGCGATATAAGCTGTAGTGTGAATTAAAATTAAATAAAGCAATTTCAAAGCAAATTCCACTGCACAATATGGCTAACCCAACGTGGTGCTAGAAAAATCCACTGCACAATTGGCAGCCCAACGTGTCGGCGATTTGAAGATAAGCAAATGAAAAAATTTACAATTATGGTTAACTCAACGTGGTGAGAGAATAAATAATTTAATAATTGGATTGCACAATTGGCGCAATCCAACGTGGGACCGATATTACAATTTTGGCGAGTCAAACGTATAATTGGAAGAAATAAAACGATATAATTCAAATATGGAAAATATAAGGGAAAATTTGAAACAAAGAATGGGCAATGCTGGTTACATACATGAAGGAGGACACAATGGAGAAAGCAGTCAACAGATAATGGACATGGTGCACACAATGATGAAGGATATGGAAAGAAAGATAGGCATATTGAATGGTCAACTTTTAGAAGAAAAAAAGAAGAGGGAATGGCGAGAGAAAAAATTGGATTACATGCAGAAACAAATAGATAATTATAAAATAAAAAGTAACAATCAAATAAACAAAGAAAACACAATAACTAAAAGTAAAATAGCACACATCGAGGAAAAACAAGCAATAACGGAACAGGATGTAATAATAATGGAACAAGAAGAACAGGAATCAATAATAATGGAACAAGAAGAAAAGGAATCGATAATAATGCAACAAGAAGAAAACGAATCAACAATTACAAAAGAAAGTTTAGAGGACGTGCATGGGGAGGAATCTATGCCACAGGAAGAAGGAAATGATATGGATACAGAAATAGGAAGAAGAAATAATCAAATCAGGGTAAGCGAAGAAATTATATTAAATAAAATTAAGTTTGAAACTAATGAGAAAAAAGAATTCAATATAATAAAAACAAATGATAAATTAGAAAGTAGGATGGAAGAAAGTATCCACAAGAAAATGAGCAATAAAGTAAATAAACAAGCAGTTGGCGTTAATAAAATTAACGATAGACGAAATAAAATTAAAAAGAAATTGATTTCTAGAAATATCATGTATAAATATAATTTGAATAATTATCTTGAAAGTAAACGCAAAAATTTCCGTAATGCTAATTTTAAAATCAACTGTTTTTTAAATAACATAAATCAGACCCATGTCAATAATAAAAAGTTAGAATATGATACTCTGAAAATTAGGAAGTATAGGGGTACTAAATTTAAATTAAATAGACCCACATTTTATAGTAAGGTAAAAGTAAAAATGAAACTACAAATGATTTACTGTCGGATATTTTTGAATAGGCCCAACTTAATAATAAATTTTGTTGTAAACTATTTAGAGGAATATGCGAGATATAAGGATTTTTGCTTTTGAAATAACTAATTGGAATGTGTTGTAACAAAAGGATATATAAATAAAAATTTGGAAAAGTAAATAGGATTTGATAAATGATACTGAAATGGATTTAACGTAATAGTTAATTAGGATTAGATTATTAGTATAAGAAGAGGATGTAGAAGTAAAATAAAAAAGTGTTTACTGAATTTCGTCGGGATAAAAAGTATATAATATTGAATATGAAAAAAATTTTCGTCGGTAATATATGAAATAAATATATGAAATATTTATATGAAAATGAAAATGTATTTATAGAAAAAATTTTCGTCGGTATATTTAAATAGAATTTTCGTCGATATATAAAAAAAATTATTATGATAATAGAGAGATATATATATATATTGTTGAAATAAAGTTATGGTATTTATGAATATAGAAAAAGAATTATTGGCATGTGTAAAAAGGTTAATGTATAAGATTATTTGAATAGGATGGTTTACGATGTGCTGATTTAACTGACCTGGCAAGGAATTGGATTAAGCAAACGGATATATATATACAGGATGAGTTATAAAATAAAATTTATTGTTGACATAATTAAATAATTAAAATTTATCTGCGTATAAAAAAATTATTGATTAAAGGGAATTGCGTTGAAAAAAATTAAAACTATATAAATATAGGAAGAAATTGAGCTCATGATATTATTGTTGATTATTATGATTATGATTATTATTGAAATTGCTTGGAAATTAATGGTGTTATGAATTTGTTTATGATGATGATTTGGTATATGAGATTTTGATGCTATGTTTTTCTTTTATTTATGAAAATTCGTTGGAAACATTCATGTCCATGTGATCGAGAGAGTGCTCGAAGATTCGACGGGGATGACTGCTGCTTCGGCGTGTTCCTTCGTCTGTGATGTTTGTAACGAAGCCCATTCGAAAATGTCAAGCAAAATGACATTAACTATATAAATGTCAAGCAATATGACATTAGAATAAATTATGTCAAGTAAAACGACATAAAAGATAAAATGTTTTAAGTCAAATAAGACATTTATATATTCAAAAATTTTATATGGAGATGTTGAAGATGTTGGAGATGTTTTATATGGAGATGTTGAAACCGTTTATCACACTACAGCATCGGAATGATATGGATCCTGTTCAACACTAATACAACAAGTGAGTGCCGAGAACCAAGACAGGGTGCGGTACTGTCTCGAGTGCTGTGCTGAAGATTATCCTTGAAAAAATCTCAGTGATGTTCTGACTTTGTTCTCGGATAATTTCGGGGAATTATGTCATGGATTTTCCATGGACAAGTAAGGAAAAAGATTGAACTATTAGTGAACTCTGTACTAGGGACAGTTTATGAAAAAATTAGCTATTTCACTTGTATATTTATTTATTTCAGATGGGGATCGATATATTTAATGTTGTATAAATAAAATATTTAATGTATGAAATTGTGATTAGCCCTCGTATGTTTAGGTGGACCAAAGAAATTGAATTTGCCGCTTTTTCGGATATTGTATTTGATAAGATGTATTGTCTGTATATTTTGATTTGATAGATGGAAGGGATAGCCAGGCGGATATGAAGAATTTTTCATTTTTGTTTTAGAGGTATCTTGACTGTTAAAGTGTTTAGTTAAAAAGGATAAAATAATAAATTTTGTTCTTTGTTTTATAAAATCGGTCTGTATTTTGTTTTGCATTTAGTATAAGGTGCAAGTAAACCTTAATTCGATTTTTGCGAAGTTTTCATATTTATTAGAAATCTTGTGAAAAAAGATGCCTCTCGTGTATTTTAAAATCACACAAAAACTTAATGTAAGTTGATAAAAATTATATTATTTATTTATTAGATATTAGGATTATTTTCAGTGCTATAAATTTTGTATTTATTGTAATAATAATGTGTTTGAAAGTAGTATATGGATATTAGCGAAAGCTTGTCATGTTTTTTTTAAGGGAAGTTGTTTTTCTTAATATTATACTTCGAGAACATTTTTTTTTGAATTTAAGGTTGGAGGAATTGTAGTGGGGATGGATCTTGTCATGTTATTTGATGCATGAATATAAATTTTCAACTAGCGTGAGTTTTAAAAACTAATTTGTTTTTGATATTTGTTTGAAGGGGTCACAGTAGAGGTTAAACTTGACAGATTTCACTAATATTTATTAGTTTTATATTTGATCGTGTTTCACAAGAGGTTTTTCTCTGTGTGCGAGTCAATGTTCACAAAGAGTGTTTCCTCATTGCTACTGTTTAATGATGCTTTAGCACCCTATACACTTTGTAGAGGGATTTTTTTTCTTTTTTATTTTTGAAATATATATTAATGTAAAGAAAAAAATGTGCGTATAAATTATCTGACACCTTGTGTTTTAATTTTTAATATACCGGTATCCGAGAGGATCGACCCAGAGACGTAAGCTCAAGGATTCTACTAGACTGAATAGCCGGCGATATAAGCTGTAGTGTGAATTAAAATTAAATAAAGCAATTTCAAAGCAAATTCCACTGCACAATATGGCTAACCCAACGTGGTGCTAGAAAAATCCACTGCAATATGTAAACCGATGTTAGCAATGTGTTCTAGTAAGTATCTGATGAAGCCACTGTGTTGACAAAACAAATGTCGTTTTACGAACAAATATTTATTACTAAAGCGAAGATTTTATTATTATGGGCCTTCATTAATTAAAAGCTAAATCAATTCAATTATGTAAAATAAATATTTTAATTTATATTTATTTTTTGTTTTCTAAGCGAATGACAATAAAAATAAATAGTTATTAACTAAATTCATGTTCAAAATTAACGCATCACTAAGTGCTTCTGACATATTTTACATAATTTTTGTATTTTCTAGAAAATTTTGATTTTATCTAAACATAATCCAGTAGCTTTATCTTACTGCAAAGTAATTTTGACATTTCTGGGGAGAAAAAGTCGAAAGTTAATGTCAAGCTTTATTAAACAGATTTTCTTGAGTCGGTGAAGTTATAGTTCAAGTATTATTTAAGTGTCAAAAATAGGCGAATAACAAACACAGAACGCAGTAACCAGCTTGAAGCGGTCAGAAATGTCAGAGTTTCTGATTTAACTGTAAAGAAAAGGTTGACGGAAATAAGATTGAATAGTAGGAGGCCTGCAATTAGACCATTATTTACTGTAGCACACAGAGTACAAAGTTTGAGATTTGTCAGAAATCATGCAGATTAGACAGTTGAAGATTGGAAGCGAGTTTTATTTTCGAACGAGACTAGTAAGTTTAAAATCACCAGATGGTCGCAAAACGGTATGGCGAAGAAATGGAGAAAGACATTATCACTGCGCAATTTCTGGAAGGGGGTCTTTTGTTAGTGGATCAAGAATGTTCTGGGGAACTATTTGTTTTAGCCCTGGACAGTGTTAATCCTTATTCGCCAAAGGTCAGTGAATGCTGAATGCTACCTCAAGGACATTATTCAGGACCATGTGATGCCTATTGCACCATTTATAGGGAACAATTTCATTTTCATGGAGGATAATGCGAAGTCCCACATCGGTAGATTTGGAAGCTTTGGATTACTTACAAGAGCTCAAATCCTATAGAAAATACGTATGGGATACTCTAAAAAGATCAGTAAGGCGACATTTACCAGTTCCTATTTATCTCCAGAAATTGAAACAAGGCGTTCTTTTCGAGTGGGATAATGTTCCTCAAGAAGTAAATCAAATTTGCTTCTCACGGGAAATACAAGCAGTTACCAGAGCTAGGGGAGGTGTCCCGCGTTATTAACTTTTATTCTTTCGTTCCGTTTTTTGGTTTTAGAATAATAATTTCCAATAATATCGTTTTGTTTCTGAATTTATATTTTTTTCCATAAGTTTCCATTAAAAAAAATTATAATTATCTCGAGTTGAATTGTTTTTCGATGATATTAAAAATTCGCCAATCAAACAATTTTGTAAAAATTACATCAAATTAAACGAGTGGTGCGTTAATTTTGAACATGAGTTTATATAGATAGTAACTACATAACACGGTAGCGATTAATAAAAACTAAATGCTATTATACACTCAGCGGCAGATTTACCCCCCCCCCCCCCCTATGTTTTGTTATTTTGTTGGAGATTGTCGTATATTTTCGACAGTAATTGACATTACATGACAGTTTGACAGTCAATAATTAAGTTTAACTGCCATTGTCTGTGTATTACTGTCATTTGTACGCTTATTAGTAATTTGGTTCAAATTTAACTTCCTTTGTGTTAGTGTATTTACGATTTCTTTTTCATTAAACTTAATTAGACTTGTTTAGTGTTGGTATATATCTTTTCAAATCGGTTTAAGTTAAGTTCAAAAACGTTTTTAATTCGAAACAATGCCATTGAACGCAAACTCAGTAGCCAAGGTTGTGGTTCTTTGGTTCTATTCGATGAAGGTTACAGTCAACGTCGTATTGCTGGAATACTTGGTGCTGCCCGTGAGACAGTCAGAGATACCATCAGACGTTTTCGGGAGACGGGTTCTTACACCAGAAGGCCTGGTCAGGGCCGCCATCGCTGCACTCGCGTCCCGTGAGGGACGATCGTTTTGTTGCAAACACGATTTTAAGAGATCGGTTTTGTACCGCCGTTGAAGCCCGTAATCTGAGGTTAGAAATGTGGATGTGACTGAGCGAACTGTAAGAAGAAGGTTGGCAGAAAATAATCTTTCAGAGAGACGCCCTTACCGAGCCCCACAGCTTCGCCCGCCTCTGCTAGGCTCCGTTTTGCGCGGGAATACAGTATGTGGAATATGATTCAGTGGAAGAATGTTTTATTCTCCGACGAGAGCAGAATTGCTTTAATAAATCCCGATGGCCGCCGGCGTGTATGTATATAGACGTCCAAACGAGCGGTTCGCTCTTTGTTCTCTTGTTCAAACTGTGAATTACCAAAGAGGCTCAATAATGGTATGGGGATGAATTTCTTACGAGGCTCCTTCGGACCTGTTGACTTTTGATAGAGGCCACAAGAAGTTCTTCAAGATCATGTCATTCCGTTTGCGCCATTTATTGGAGACAAATTTGTTTTAATGCAAGACAACGCACGCTGTCACTCGCTCGAGTCGTTCGAGTCGCTCGAGTCGTCGCTCGAGTGGTTTTGCAATACCTTAATGAAGTTGACATCAGAACTTCACCATGGCCAGCAAATAGTCCAGACATCAATCCAATAGAACACATCTGGGATAACCTGTAACGTCGGATTCGAGTACGGAGATCAGCTCCAACCACCATTAGAGAGCTGTAAACTGCTGCTTGGAAGAATGGGAAAACATCCCACAAGTTGACATTCATAACGTCATAGATACATTTCCACGCAAGCTCTTTGATGTGATTAGGGCACCGGGGAGTAACACTCATTATTGAGGTCAAGTTCGTTGACAACAATACTTTTTTTCCATAAATTTCATGCATTGCGAATCTTGTTCAAAATGTTCGAAATTTTCAAAAACTGTTTTTTCTGTAATTTTTTAAGAGTAAACAAAACATTTCAATTAATTGGTGTTTGTTTCCTTTTCCAAGATGTACTTCGATATAAAAACTTTAAAAAAAATTCAGAATTACAAGAATCTCCGAATTAATGACAAAATATAGGGTGGATGGTTAATTTTGCCGCTGAGTGTATTTATATATTAGGTATTTTTATACGTTAGATAATTATATTACGCTCAATAAAATTAATGTTTTGTATTACTTATATCATTTTAGTATTGTTTACCATAAGAAACTTTCTATAATTATGTATTTCCTTATAATAGGAAAATTTTCAAAACTGTATTTATTTTTTATTATGTTGTTACATAAACTACGTAAGTAGCCCAAAATAATATTTTCAAATGATTGTAAATTATAAGTTACGCAGAAATGAGTTGGCGATGTCTTTCTAGAGTAATAGTCATAATGAATATGTTTGTTCCGTAAGAGAAACTTTTTTATATAAGTTATTGTAATTGACATTCTCTCTCTTTCTCTCTCTCCCCATTCTCTCTCTGGAGGATTTCCTGGAAAAAGTTTTAATTCAAATTGTGTATATCCCATCTGAACCCACCAACCGTCGTCATTAAAACAAATGAACGAGCATATTAAGATTAAATATTTTCGGTGATAATGAATCCTAAGTGGGCTAATCCTCCGACCCCGCTCCATGAAACGTTATCATTATCTTTAACCCGTTAGCGTTACACAAATGAATTTAATAAATTATGGATTATCTCTCTCTTTCCTTTTAGCTGTCTAAAAGCATTTTCTATATAATTGTTTTAGAAGATTTTAGTAACCTGTAAATCTTACATGTGAATCCTTTATTTGTATCAAACTTTAATATAGGCTATCTAGTTTACATTTGAAATAATGCGCAAGATTTCTTTCTGTTGTAATAAATTAAATAATATTGGAAATGGAGCGCACAACGGTGTGCATTTTTGTGCATTTTAGGGAAATGTGATGGACATTAAATAAAATACGAATTGCTATTTTGGGTATGTAATATTATACACTATTTCGTTTACACCAAAAAAGTTTAAGTATCAATACGTTAAGCACACATTACGCATTTGTTACAAATGAAACAGACATGCAAAAATATACACGTCTGTAACTGTACACATGGGCATACACCTCGTATTTTCCAACATTGACTTCTGCCTAAGACACGTGTTTCTGCCATCCTACTATCAGGCGTCATCAGTTAGGCTAGTGAAGTAAGTAAAGCTTCAAGAAATTACCTCATAAGGTATAGCAAATTTTGTCCTATTATGTGACATCATATAATCTAGTGACATCTGACGGACAAAAGAGAGTATGCCGAAAGTGGCAATTTTTCCCTTGACCGGCTATGGCGGTCCAGAAGATAAAAAATACGTATATAGGTGTAAGTCCATTAACACGAAGCCAGATGGCAGCAAATATACCAAAAAAGTTTAAGTATATCAATACGTTAAGCACGCATTACGCATTTGTTTCAAATGAAACAGACATGCAATAATATACACGTCTGTAACTGTACACATGGACATAAAAATTTGCTATACCTTATGAGGCGATTTCTTTAAGCTTTACTTACTTCACTTGCCTAAATAATGACACCTGATAGTAGATGGCATAAACACGTGTCTCAGGCAGAAGTAAATGTTGGAAAATTCGAGGTGTATGTCCATGTGTACAGTTACAGACGTGTATATTATTGCATGTCTGTTTCACTTGTAACTATTTCGTTTTATGATTAATTTATTCTTAAGTATTATTCTATAATTTTCAATGATAGGCACAAGATATGTTTATTGCAATGTTAATAATTCTTTTAAAATAATATATATGTATATATATATATATATATATAATATATAAATTTTACCATTGAAATAGAAAAAAACAACTCCATAAACTACCTAGACCTAACACTGATAAGAACAAACAACATCATACAAACAAAATGATACACTAAACCAACCGCATCCGGCAGATATGTAAACTTTTTTTCTAACCAACCCCTAGCCCACAAAAAAAATGTAGTAACAGCGTTAGTAGACAGAGCCATAAATCTCACTAATCCAATTTTCAGACCAACAGTACTAAATAAAGTAAAAACAATTTTGTCAGAAAACAATTATCCACCACAATTCATACAAAAAATTATAAAACTTAGACTCAATAAAATTTATAACAAAACAAACAACCAAAACAATAACAAAAAAACCAATGAATTAACATATATCCCCACACCCTATATAACTGGATTATCCGAAAAATTAGACAATATATTTAAACCATTTAATTTTAAAATAGCACACCAAAGCGGTAAAAACCTTAAATTCCTACACACCAAACTTAAAGACTCAACACCTACACTAAAACAATCACACACAATATACAACATACCCTGCAAAGACTGTGACAAAATATACATAGGCCAAACAAAACAGTTACTACAAGAAAGATTGAAAGGTCACAAATACGCAAAAAATCAAACTGCTTTAAAAAAACACCAATTGACACTTAAACATAATTTTGATTTTGAAAACACCAAAGTAATAACACAAAAAAAGAACACAAAAGCTAGAGAAGTCTTAGAAATGATACATATTTTCAAAAACAGCAAAACAATCAACGACAGAAATGAAATTGATGGACTTTCAAAACTCTATTACCCACTCATAAAACAATGATAAAATCAAAAACCCCCCTGCACGCACAAGACACAACTGAAAAAAATAGCTCCCATTAGTAAAAACAACTTTAACTATATACCCCTAAATACGGTCCTGACTATTTTGCTAATTCCAAAGAACAGAAATTAAACCCCTCAAACTAAAGACTTAGTCACTTACAATATCCGCACAAGTACGGTCGTTCCTTAAGATAATAGGGTCTCGGATGTCCATAAAAAAACACATGTTTGCACAGAATGCGTACCCTTGAAAACCAAACAAACAATAACGGTGAGTTTATTTGTCATTTCTTTGTTCTCTTTACTGTACTTGTAGTGTAATTCAAATTTCCAATTTAGTCATACAGATGTTAATCACTTTAATGTCTCCCTACCTATTCATTTAAGCTATTTTTAATTTAATTTTAATGTAATTTTCAACGTTAAATGTTAACTTAATTTGTAATTCATTTTCAATCTAATTTTGAATTTAAAATTGTTAATTTAATTGTTATATCTATCACACGAAACCAACACAGTTCTCATGTTTTCATTGTAATATTTCTTGTTTCCAGTTACTTGAAAAAGACTGAATTAATAAAAGTCGAAACGTCGTAAAAACATCAAAATTCAATAAAAGGTCGCTAAAACCAATAAAAAATCTATTATTTTTAATATTAAGACACGGCCAATAAAATAAATAAGAAAAATAAAATTCTTATAAACACTAAATATATATATATATATATATATATATATACCATATATATATATATATATATATATATATATATATATATATATATATATATATATATATATATACCATATATATATATATATATATATATATATATATATATATTGTTACGTCTTGAGATAATTTGTGATGATTGTGATGAAAAATTATAATATAACCTGATGAAGCTCATGTAGTGTGAAAGAATAGTAGTAATATTCCAATAAATATTTATATGTTTCATAAACTGTTGTCAATGGTTATGCATTGCTTACGTTTCTTCTCTTCTATTGTTTGTTTATAATTTCGCAAGATGGTAAAAATAAGCATTTTTAGAATAAAAAATAGAGAACGTAAATTTTCCCAAAAGAATCACACAATTTTTAATAATTCTAACTACTATAGTCTCCGTCCTATAGAATATTTCCACCATTTTGTCGTGTGAAAATGGGGAAAATAGGGGAAGGTTTGTGATACCAGATAAGAATAAGATTTGGAAGAATGAAACCTATTCTATCTTTTTTGTTGTAATTGGACAATAAACTTTCAAGTGGTATTGAGAGACCAGAGAGAATAACACGATTTTATAAACAATTGCAGGTTTTAACAACGGCAATAACTTTTTAGGAATGTTTCTTTGTTTACGGTGTCTAACGTAATATACTTTAATCTATCGAAATCCACTTCATTAAGTATTTTCGACTGTAATTTCGACCGAAATAAATCGACAATTTCTATTTTTATTTCTTTATAAAATACATTCATTCAGAGTTACCTTTCACATAATTATTCTTTCGCTTAATTTTGCAAGAATAAATGTTATTGCATTTGCAGCAGCAGCCGCAGTAGTAGTGCAATAGAGATTTTTTCACCTCTTTAAGAGCGCATGTTGCAAAATCAGTAATGAACAAGGAATAATAAAGTAATGCACTAAATTATGAAAAAAAGAACTTCTTATCTGTGTAAATTTAATCAATTATATTTAGAGAAACAGGGCGAAACACATTAATTCAAGAATTAATGTTTAAAATTTCAAAATCGAAATTATAATTAATTGGTTGTCCATTTTTGTTTCTCCTTGTCATTTTATATATTCTTATTTATTCGGGAAAAATGGTTACATGTAGAATGCGGATATGAAATTAATCAATAAAATATTCAGAATCGAGAATGTTTAAATTAGTATACACATATATATATATATATATATATATATATATATATATATATATATATAAATACATAGGTGCATATACTATAAAATAAATAAAGTTAGCAATAATTATGTAAATAGACGCAAGTAGGTTAGTGAGAGGCCATATTTCATCCAGTTAACAGTTGTTGTAAGGAACTGGTCTTAAACAGAAAATTTATAAAACCTGATTCGAGTAATTTAGGCCACCAAGCTGCCATTTTTTCTCTGTTCTTTTCTTTCGTATCTCTCAACTCACTTTGTTCGGTGGCACGCAGCATTTATGTGCACGTCAAGTTAATTGAATATTGTCTTAAAATAGAAATTATTATGAAAATGATTATAAATTTTTAAGTAAATTAAATATGTACTTCCATTTTAAATTAATTACAATATAAGCTCGCAAATGGAAGAAAGACAAGAAGATAAATGGTTTAGAAAAGGCATTATAACACACATTATTCATTCTAAGAAAAATAATGGAGAAATCAATCAATAATGTCAAATAGATTTTGCCACTTTAGAAAAGAAAAATTAATTAACGATATGATTGGCGAGAACGTTCGGTCAAACTGAATAAATAGATGTCAGCAGGAAGAGCAAAACAAGAATACAAATACAGTGAAAGCTCTCATAAGCGGGCAGTCACGGTTCCAGGATTTTTGCCCGCTTATGGGAGGTGCCCACTTAAAAGAAAACTCTGAGAAATCAGACAGAACTCGTATAATGTAACATGTAACTACTATATAGGTACATATATGTATGTACATAATATGTAATGACATAGACACAAACAAGTTATTTAGGAACAGCTGGAAAATATCTTAAAATGGATGACTGCTTCATTTTCCTTTGCTGTTCTTCCATACGGCACTTCTAGAAATGACATTCCTAGATTTTTGATATGTTCAAAAGCCACATAGTCATCTGTAGAAAACTTTTTCAGTTCCCTGATGCAATTTAAAGCTTCATCAAAGCACTTTATTTTATTTTCTTCTTTTTGTTCTTGAACGTCTTCTATTTCATCATCGGTCTCGCTCGCTTCACTAACTTGACTGGATGTAGTAGTCTGGTTTTCAAAATCATCATCTTCTGTTGGTGTCTTATCATCAATTTTTATAAATTCGTCTAGGTTCTGGTCACTGGTAATATTTAAATCTTCTGCAGCTCTCCTCATCATCTCCATTGTCGCAAAAGCAGACAACGGTAAGTCATCCTCCTCCTCAGAGTCAAACTGAGGAACCGTCGCATCCGTTTTTCTGAACCCAGCCTTTCTGAAACAATTTTGTATTGTTGATGGAGTGTTGATGGAGTGATAAAATATAATGCCTCTAAAATATTAATTTTTTTTTATAATTCAGATGATGATTTAGAAGAATCTATGTTTGATAAAATATGTTGTATAATCTGGTTGCGGTAATAAAGCTTGAAATTCTGAATGTTGCCTTGGTCTAGTGGCTGGCAAACAGAGGTTGTATGGGGAGGCAAAAAAATTAATTTCACATTTTTGAGGTGTAATTCTCGAGGATGTGAAGCAGCGTTATCTAAAAATAGTAAAATTTTTCTCTTTTCAATTCCCATTTTTCGATCAAGCTCGATTAACCATTCACCCATTATATCGCCTGTCATCCAGGCTTTCAGCTTTGACATCCACTTGACAGGTAACTCCTTAATGCTTATGTTTCTCAGTGCTCTAGGACGAGCCGATTTTCCAATCACTAGTAGTTTTTCTTTCTGCCCTGTCATACTTGCACAAAACAACACTGTAAGTCTTTCTTTGGCCAATTTCCCACCTACACACTTTTCAGATTTTAAGGAAAGGGTCTTATTGGGAAGCGCGCGAAAAAAAGGCCACTTTCGTCGGCGTTCTAAATGTCTTCGCATTGGTATCCGAGTAATAGTGAAGGAAGTTTTTCTATGAATGCATCAACTGTCTCTTGGTTTACATTAGCTGCTTCACCAGAAATGCATTTAAAGCTTACATTATGTCTTTTACGCCATTTTTGTAGCCACCCATCAGATGCACTGAAACTGGTGTAGCCGAATTTTTCTGCAATTTGTTTTGCTTTTTCTTTTAGAAGCCCTCCAGAAATGGGTATCTTCCGATTTCTAGCATTCACGAAGCACTGATATCATTCTTTATCGATGTTGGAACCTTCAGTTCTGAAGAAACTTTTTTTTATGCACATTTACACCAGACTGCCATAAACGTCTAATGTCCTGTTTATTTTTTGCTATCATCGTAGCTTGCGTCTTTCTTTATCAATTATATTCACTATTTCCATTTTTCCTTTTAGTGTTAACATTCTTTTTTGTGGAGGCATTGTTAAAAATGCACACACCCGATTCTCTATCACAACTAAAGCACAAAGAACCAACGACCAGATGTTTCTTAAACGGTAAATCCCCTAAAGGAATCACCGAGTCTAGAAATGTGTAATGCGTGTTAAAATCTTAATTCGCCCGGTTGTTGGAGCTTCGTTGTCGCTTATGGGAGATATTTTCTGGCTTTGGCTAGAAAAAATGTTGCCCGCGCCTGTTTATAGGAGCGCTCGCTTATGGGAAGGTGTCATATGTATTAGAAGATAGGGCGAAAATCGGTTCCGAACAATTTGATCGTTTAAGGGAGATGGTCGCTTATTAGAGCTGCCCGTTAAGGGAGCTTTCACTGTATCACGAAATAAAAATTTAAATCTGCATAAATTCATTATGAAAGCATTTATTATATACATGCTCAATTTTCGAAGAGAAAAGAGAAATGTGTAATTTCTTCAGACAATAAAGAAGGTGAAAACTGTTGGATTATCGAAATGACGAAATGCAAATAGATTTACTAGATTATAAACCAACATTATGGTGCTTCACTAATTCAAAAGTTGACTTCCAACTGACCAACATTTAAACAATGGGAAGGAAAGATGTAGTATGCGTTCGAAAAATGCGTATGGAAAAACAATCAAAATGTATATAGCGGGTAATCTATTGGATGAAGTATATTGAAGAGTTTGATAAAATATGTTGTATAATCTGGTTGCGGTAATAAAGCTTGAAATTCTGAATGTTGCCTTGGTCTAGTGGCTGGCAAACAGAGGTTGTATGGGGAGGCAAAAAAATTAATTTCACATTTTTGAGGTGTAATTCTCGAGGATGTGAAGCAGCGTTATCTAAAAATAGTAAAATTTTTCTCTTTTCAATTCCCATTTTTCGATCAAGCTCGATTAACCATTCACCCATTATATCGCCTGTCATCCAGGCTTTCAGCTTTGACATCCACTTGACAGGTAACTCCTTAATGCTTATGTTTCTCAGTGCTCTAGGACGAGCCGATTTTCCAATCACTAGTAGT
The DNA here is from genome assembly GCA_935421215.2 of Melolontha melolontha. Taxonomy (NCBI): domain Eukaryota; kingdom Metazoa; phylum Arthropoda; class Insecta; order Coleoptera; family Scarabaeidae; genus Melolontha; species Melolontha melolontha. Next base: position 66,452,917 of record OW285239.1, read on the forward strand.
TTTTCTTTCTGCCCTGTCATACTTGCACAAAACAACACTGTAAGTCTTTCTTTGGCCAATTTCCCACCTACACACTTTTCAGATTTTAAGGAAAGGGTCTTATTGGGAAGCGCGCGAAAAAAAGGCCACTTTCGTCGGCGTTCTAAATGTCTTCGCATTGGTATCCGAGTAATAGTGAAGGAAGTTTTTCTATGAATGCATCAACTGTCTCTTGGTTTACATTAGCTGCTTCACCAGAAATGCATTTAAAGCTTACATTATGTCTTTTACGCCATTTTTGTAGCCACCCATCAGATGCACTGAAACTGGTGTAGCCGAATTTTTCTGCAATTTGTTTTGCTTTTTCTTTTAGAAGCCCTCCAGAAATGGGTATCTTCCGATTTCTAGCATTCACGAAGCACTGATATCATTCTTTATCGATGTTGGAACCTTCAGTTCTGAAGAAACTTTTTTTTATGCACATTTACACCAGACTGCCATAAACGTCTAATGTCCTGTTTATTTTTTGCTATCATCGTAGCTTGCGTCTTTCTTTATCAATTATATTCACTATTTCCATTTTTCCTTTTAGTGTTAACATTCTTTTTTGTGGAGGCATTGTTAAAAATGCACACACCCGATTCTCTATCACAACTAAAGCACAAAGAACCAACGACCAGATGTTTCTTAAACGGTAAATCCCCTAAAGGAATCACCGAGTCTAGAAATGTGTAATGCGTGTTAAAATCTTAATTCGCCCGGTTGTTGGAGCTTCGTTGTCGCTTATGGGAGATATTTTCTGGCTTTGGCTAAAAAAAATGTTGCCCGCGCCTGTTTATAGGAGCGCTCGCTTATGGGAAGGTGTCATATGTATTAGAAGATAGGGCGAAAATCGGTTCCGAACAATTTGATCGTTTAAGGGAGATGGTCGCTTATTAGAGCTGCCCGTTAAGGGAGCTTTCACTGTATCACGAAATAAAAATTTAAATCTGCATAAATTCATTATGAAAGCATTTATTATATACATGCTCAATTTTCGAAGAGAAAAGAGAAATGTGTAATTTCTTCAGACAATAAAGAAGGTGAAAACTGTTGGATTATCGAAATGACGAAATGCAAATAGATTTACTAGATTATAAACCAACATTATGGTGCTTCACTAATTCAAAAGTTGACTTCCAACTGACCAACATTTAAACAATGGGAAGGAAAGATGTAGTATGCGTTCGAAAAATGCGTATGGAAAAACAATCAAAATGTATATAGCGGGTAATCTATTGGATGAAGTATATTGAAGAGTGGATTTATAATTGGAAAATGTTTAATCTATTTAGCAGCTAAATACAGAGTATACAAAATTTCACCCTATTATATTTCGAAAATATTATGAATAGTTTTAACTATAACATGATCATTATTTCTTGCCATGTTTGCTAATAAAACAATACGACCCCAATATTTGTCGCTCCTTACAAAAATTTAAATGAATTTAAAACGAGTATGAACCGTTCAAAATATTGGGATAAAATACATTCCCACCATCGAATAGTAGTATAGTAGTAAAAGCACAAATCCTTCTCATTGGGTTTGAACCTCGCAGCAAAAAATTTTTTTTTCCTTTTGCGATGATGATATGATGAAGTCATGAAATACTTAAGAGTTTTGGTAGTCCCAACAAAGCGCGGACAAATAAGTCACGGAAAAAAGAGAATTACGAACACTTGCAATAATATTAAAACTATACAGTAGTATCTTGATCATTAGGATTAATTTTTTTTTAAGATTCTTGATGGAAAGATATTGGCAATAACGTATGATGAAATACATAGGTGTTAGGTAATTCAGTAAAGTATAAATGCGGAAACGTTGACAGGTTTATGATGTATGTGTTCATTTGTTATTTTTTAAAGTAGCATTTCTTGAATCATTCAAAAAAATTATAATATTTGGAGATTATATCACTATTTTTCTAATTTTCTAGTTTTTTTTTTTTTGTAAAACGTATCACATATAAATAGTTTTCAAATACTTTAGTTGCTATACTAAAAAAATTGAATGATAATTAAATTCTGCACTTTTTCTCTAATTATGCTATTTTTAAAGAAAGGATATAATTAATTTTAAAACAAGCGAATTGTAACAAACATTCCGCACTTTTAATTAGATCTAATCCATTTTGTCATGGTAATATATGTAAGTGAAAGTCTAATTGAGGAAAATACTAAATTCCGACTGAACAAGACCCAGTCACGTTAGAGGTCTAATAAAGTTGATTTTTATAAGCCATGTGACATCGTTTCACTAATATATTATAAACTCAGAAATAGTGTACAAATATGGAGCGATAGGCTTGTATTTATATACACCATAATTCAGTCTGTTGAAAGAAAAAGAAAAAAGAAGTCGAAACCCATAAAAGCCATTTACGAGCAGTTTTAATTATCTGATAAAATAAAATCGAAACTGGTTTTATTTTTTTATTATACGAACGTAAAAATAAAAATAAAATTTTGTATTTTATTATGTGGAACGCAATTTTGTGTAAATACAATATAATAATTATTACCTACCATTAACAAAACTAGTAATATAAAATTTAAATTTATATGTAGATCGTGATAGTTAAGATCTTTTAGTTATATTATGCTACAAGATGAAATATGTAATTAACAATATTAAGAAATATATAAATTATCAAAGCTAACGATCAGATAAAATATTAATTGTATTGTTTCGTTGTGAAGTGTTTATTTTAGTTAATGACGCGTAAAACCTAGCGAATTACTATTACTTTCAAGCATTTGCATCCACTACTTATACCAAAAAGTATTTTAAAATTAGCATATAAACTGCCTGTATTTTAATTTGATTTATTAATTGTTATTATGTTTGGAAATAAGACTACGAACCATTCTAAATATAAATACATATATGTACAATGTTTTCAAACTAATAATTAGTTTCTATTGAAATATAAACTAGTCCGTAATAACACTGGCAAAAATACTGATACGCTTAATAGAAGAAAATTATGGTCAAATATAATGGACATTATGTGATAAATTTAAACTAAGGTTTCTAAATTTTTATAGTAAGTGGCGATCGTTGTGCACGGGGATTTTCGTCAGAAATAATGCAAGATCCGTATCACAAGTGGTACACATTTTCACTATTTGGACATAGTAAATGAGAATATTTGATTATTATGAGTTTTAGATCTCTTTTTGGTTGTAGTAATTAATTTTATCACTCTATTTAAAATTCACGTCCAAATAAAGAATTTATCCCAAAATTTTGTCTATCGTTATAACACGGATATAAAGCAAAAGTAGGTTTATTTGTTTTTTAAACTAAATCTGAGAATCAAATAAATTTTTTATATTAAATTCTTGGTCAAAAATTATTACGAAATTTTAACTGCAGTGATATTCACATATAAATCTTCATAATCACTTTTAAGTGCTTTTTATATATATGTAATAACAATAATTTCAGAAGTGACAACAATAAATAAAGCTTAAATTCATGTATTTTTCTCGTTTATGTTTGGAGAAATCCCTTAATAAAAGTCAGCAATAATGTATTCATCATAGATTCATCCCATCTGCATCCTATTTGTAATATAGGTATAGTGTATCGGGAAATATACTGTTGACTTTTAAGTAAAATTTAAATTCTATTCAGTGCAGCCTAATTAACACCACATGAGGTCTCATCCTAACAGAAAGAGAGAGTGTACCAGGGCCTGTTTTAGTTTAACTTTGTGTGTATTAAAATGTCATTATGTAATAGCTTCAATTCATAAAATTCTAATGCATAATATAATGTACCTGCACATTATAAAATTCCACGAATAGTTTTGATTAGTGAATATCAAATTATATATTCAATATCCCCATTTTTATAGCCTTAAATTTTATAAAATAGAGGTAATAATATGACACCCTTATTACAGACGGTTCTGTGTGTGATTATCTGTATGGCGACTACCTATAGCCGAAATTGCAGGCACTTGGGCTGGCTTAAACTATTCGCCGCTTATATAGTCAATGGTAATATTTCGGGATACACTATACGGATATTCGTGTTCGACACTCACAGCGCCTAAATTTTAACAGTGTCAAGGTGAGAACATACAAAATGAGATGTGAACAATATTCTGTAGCATAAACTTTTGTAGTTCACTAAAAGTTTTTATTTGTTAACAGATCAGCTTTTTCGAGAAAACTTTGAATAATGTCACTGAATGATTTTCATGCTACTAACTCCTTAGGTTTCGATTTACTATCAAATATATGGTCACGAAGTTATTTCCATTCGACGACCAACGAATGTTAAATATAGCTTTACTAAATCGCGGAAAGATTCTAGTTAAATATTTGATTTCTAAGAACTTTTTCTTCTTTACTAAATGTTTCCACTAAATTTTTTAGATCTATTTTCGCATGTAAAGGAGGTAAATATTCCTAACATATTACTGTAAGTGAAGCGCGTAAGTGAAGTATCTTATTTGGTCAGATTGTGTAAATAATCTAAACTGTTCCATGAACATTAAAAGTAAAAAAGAAAACGTTTCAAAACCAACTTTTAGATCGCTACAGATATCTGTCATAAGGGTTCATCATGCTTAGTAAATAATGCTGATAACAACATGTATAAATGGCTGGAATAATGGGTTTTATAAAATTACAATGATGGAGTATTTAAAGATAATTTCCCGAAAACGTGATGTGATGAGCCATTTTGAAATGCATTTTCTGATTTAACATAAAACTGTAAATGTGCAATTGTATTACATATTTGATAATAATAAAATTTATAATTAAAAAGGAATAAGAAACAATTAACAATAAAACCTTTTTTTTAATTAAAAACTTGGTTCAATCAATATTTTACATTCACTAATTAAAAGAATATTAATACAAGCATTGTACTTCTCGGAAGTTGAAACTTCTCACTAGTTCTGAAAGAATTTTATTTCAAGAACCTGCTTTGAATTCTCTCCAACCCAAACTGCTGGTATATGGGATACTATACGATAGAGGCGAATTGAAATTTAGAAGGGACAAACGAGTGTAAATACGTTAGATGATCCTCTGCATGTTCTTATAAAGAAGCCTAAGGATCGATAACCAGAGTTACAGATTACTTCTCTGCACCTAGTAAATTTTAGCTGTGCATTAAATAAAACATCTAGATCTTCAACTACTAGTTTCCGTGGAATAACAGCGTGTACAGCAATATAATTGTAAGAAAGAAGCTGTTCGTTCGTGGACTAAGTGACAATAGCACTCTTGTTAATACTGAATTGAAATTTGTTTATGTTACCCAAGCGAAAATAATATCGATGTTTCTTTGTAATGCTTCACAGACGGAATGGTAGCGATTTTTGAAAGAAACAATTGAAGTTAAAATATCATTTATGTAGATTACAAATAGTGCAGGCCCTAGATTGGACCCTTTCGAACACCAGAAAATGCAGTGAATATGTTGACACTATATCCATTGTAACAATTATAGGCAGGTCTATTGTCCAGGATAGGAGTCAATTACCTATCAATTAGTTTCAGACGAAATACCGATGGAGGACAATTTAGTGGTGAGTATATTATGGTCAATTTAGCGAAATCTGTATATATTATAGGCATCTGTTTCTTTTTGTCCAATCTTCCCCATTTAAGGCAATTTGAGGTAAAGTGACAAGCAAGTACATATTTTAAATAATGAAAGTTGTTCAAAAAGTTTGAAGCAGTACTATTATCTATCTCGTACGCAAGTTGGAGAATTGCATAACAGGTAATTTAACAGAAAAGTTAGCAAACATCTATGATTTATACTGTAGTTGTAGGGTTTGTAATTTGACAATTGCAAGCAGCGTGTGTTACAATAACTAAAAAGTAACAATTATGTACCGACCTTGTAAATTTAGAAAAATAAAACAAAATTAATATTCCTAAATTTCGTAAACATTACAGCGGTAAAAATAGTCAAAACTATCTTAGTACAAATATTAAATTATGAATGACGAAAGTCGACTAATAAGTTGCAAGGACTACATACATAAAAGTACTTAGAAGGAATGTATTCCACCATGTAATGTTTTTCGAAATATTCGAGATTTCACTGTGCAAAACGTAACGTTCTCCATAGGTAAGTATAAATTATGAAAATTTATATAAAATGTATTTCTTTCACATACCATATCTATTAGATCTGACTGGGAGTTTGCGTAAGAAAAGCAACTTTCACATCGTGTTATTTTGAAATTCTAAAGGAATTTTTACCTTTGTTTTTTCTATTCTCAAATATGAAAGTTGTTTTAATAATGGGACGTAGATAGAAACAAGTATTAATATATGACTATATTTTAAATAATATCTATCTTTCTCGTATTTTGTTTAGACCAATTTGTACCTTATTTTTTAATATAATAAATTACAGTTATAATATAATTTATTACATAACGAATGAAATAACTGTGTGCTAAGGACAATAATAAGATCGAAACATCGCTTTTTTTTAAAAACGATACGTTTCAAATTTGCTGTATTCATTGGAAGCAAATTGGGTTTGCGTAGTTCGATTACTTGAATTAGTAGTTAGTTGTAGGTAACAATATGCCAAGATTTTGCATAGTTCTTTCTAATAATATGTTTATAGTAAATAGTAAAATTAATAACCTCCTCAAGTGTAAAGTTCGATCAGCAATCCTGTTCCTTTGACGAAATGTAGAAACGTGTTGTCAAATCTTAAATGCTTACATATTAAGTGTTATGAGTAGAGAACGGACACGCTTACCACATGACGCAAAGCCCAGTGCAGTACTGGCGAAAGGCTGTATTTCTAAAATATTTAATTTTATTTATATAATTGGAAAACGAACGGGTGGTGATCTATAAAATTACGAAATACATATTTATTTGTTGAAAAGTTGTATTCATAAAGTTTTTAATTTTATTTATATAATTGGAAAACATACGGGTGGTGATCTATCTATCTAAAATTACGAAATACATATTTATTAATTAATTTTATTTATATAATTGGAAAACAAACGGGTGGTGATCTATAAAATTACGAAATACATATGTATTTGTTGAAATACACCTACACCGAAAGGTATAAAGGGAATTTAGATTATATATATTTGTTGAAAAGTTGTATTTTTAAAGTTTTTAATTTTATTTCTATAATTGGAACACTTTTATTTGTTCATTTTGTCGTTCAAGTTGAGTAAAGGAGTATTAATATTGACTAGCAATAGTTTCTCAAGGTTTTCTTCTGTCAATTTTGTTCTCTTTGAATTAAGTACATCCTTATAAATAGAAAACGTCCTTTCTACATCGCAACTGGTTATAGGTGCATGCTGGAAATATTCTTTTATTTCTTCATATTTAGCCGTTAGATTTTGTGGAATTGTCTCCATACATAATTGCTGCAATGTAATTAAATCTGGATTTCTATTAAGAATTGCTTCAAACTTTTGCCGAAGGCCACATCCGAAGTCACTTGGAATACTTTTCAAACTATTAACAGCCACATCTAATGTGGTTAATCCGTCATTTAATTTGAGATTTCGATTTTCAAAATAAGTGATTAGTTTTGGCAATTTTACAAAGTGTTCGTGAAGAAAGTGCAACTGATTTTTTTAATTTGGGATTTGTGTGAGCTCCTTGCACTCACCAATACTTCTAGCATCCTCCTTTAGCAATGTTACGAAATGTTTTAGACTATCGAAATTCTCAGCATAATAACTAGTACCTTCCAGCCATGTTCCCCATCTAGTTATTACTGGAGTGCAGTGACAGAGATGGAAATTTTTCCCTGAAAAGAGCTACTCTCAATGGTGCTTTTCTGAAAACTTTTTTAAAAGCCGATACAAGTCTATCAACTTCCGGAAAAGTGTCTCTGATATATTCACAGATTCTGTGGAGAGCATGTGCTACACAAGTAATATGCAGCATATTAGGATATGTTTTCTTCAATAGTCTGCCTGTTTTTAACATATACGCAGCACTATCACTGACAAATAACAGTATTTTTTTCTTTGTACGTGGCGTCCGAATGAAGCATTTTTTGCATATTCTCCTTAATGGTTTCAGCAACTGTTTCCGCATGAACTCTATTTATAACACTTGTTGCTATTACATATGAGTTATAGGGAATAGTTGGATGTAGTACACCAGCTACAACATTTACCACACAGCGTCCTAACATATCCACCGTTTCGTCGGCGCTTATCCATATGTATTAATTTAAAAGATGGCTTCTAATGCGTTCTACTGTTCTCGTATAGCACCTAGAAACATATTTGCGTAAAGTTGATTCATCAGGAACATTTCGACCATTATATTTTTTCAGAAATGTCTTCAAAATTGGATTGTTCAATTTAAATTATGGAATATTAGCTGCCATAAAGTTTCACAGAGTTCTTCGTTAAAATTGTCAGATTCCAACGGGTTAAATTTTTTTTCGAGCTTTAACGATCCTACGTGACGTGTTACGGTTGATTTATTGCAATTTTTCAATAACGTTTCACACACTTCACAATAAATTTCGGAATCACTGGCAATGTACATACAATCAGTATGGCCCTCAATCCAATTCGCCATTGTCTCACGACGTCATTCTCGACGCTCTTCCATTGTCTGAAAAAGTAAGAATATTCTAGATCCAAATAAACGACATTAAATAACGAAATTTTATGCACACTTACGTGAAAATAATTGGAAGATGTTGCTTAAATGAAAAGAAAAGGAATGTGCGTGCTATTTCTTTTACGAAATACGATAAACTTATTTATTTTATCTACGTACACGACACCACTGAAAACACTATATTCTCCGAATACAATAGCTGGTTTGTCCATTGTTATCGCTGCGAGACCAGGTGGCCGAGTAAGTCAAACAAATACTTCATTGAATTACGCCGGGATGTACTGAGCGACGTTATACACAATTCCAATTGCCGATTGCGTTTTATGGAAATTGCATCCGTTCTCTAGTTATGAGCAAGGAAGGCAAACAAATAATTATGACTGAGGACATACTGATGGCCCGTAAGTAATGACAGACAATTCCTTGAAAAAAGTGGATGAAAGAGTTCATGAAAATCGTCGTGACGAAGTTTTGCAATTATCTAACACACTTCTGGATATATCATGGTTAGTGAGATATTATTGAAAAATTTAGTCATGGACAAATCAAGTGCCAAATGCTTATCACAGATGACTATTGTTACGAAAGATGAAACTTGGACTTAATATTCGAAGGTTTAGAAAAAATAGCAATTGATGGTGTGTTTACGATCTGCAAGTAAGTTTAAAAACAAATTTCTAGTAAAGAAACTCAGACTATGTTTTGGTGACAAGAAGATATCTTGTTTGAAGGCAGATTGGGTCTTGTTATATTATATACAAAATTTAGGTGTTATTAGTGGTGAAATAAGGGGTATTAAAACAGGTATAGTGTAAGATATATAATATTATAAGATATAATTGTGACCGTAGCAGTACAACAATTGTGATATTGATAAGTGCGATTTAAAATTTAGATAAATAAATCAAATATAAAAACCCTAAGATAGAAACAAATATGTAATAATAAATCCATAGTTATTCCCTCGGCGAGTTTATTGTGAACAACATTAATTCTTTATGCAGTTAAAAGTAAATATAAATTCACAACAAATTGATTCTTAATCTCTTGACAAGTTCAATAATTATCAGTTAATAGAGGCTTAATGCTTTTATTGGTTTACTGTTACCTAAACATTTTACGCATAAAATGGGATTCAGGAAAAAGAAATATAGTTTGGACGCCCGAAACGGGGGAATGTTTCAGGTAACATTTTTCGAAGCCCGAAAGGGGAACGCACGAACCGGAAGGATACCGAACCAAATGAATATAATCCTGAGAGCGAACTCGACCAAGAACATTTGTTATCACATCATGGGTTTTTATTTCTGGTTGAAAGAAGACACTATGATGTCGCGAAATTTATGTGGAAAATTATGCATAATTTTTTTTTATATAGTATTCTGATCCATGTTCCGAATGTTGGATGTACGTATGTTGGAAAATTTTACACTTCTACTCTCGGAAGTAACATTATGCGTTAATTAGTCAATTAATATAATATATCCAGCAGCTGAGTCACAATTTTATGATATTTAAGTAATATTATTAATACATAATTACAATTAATACTTGAGTACTATTTGATATGTTTACTGTAACTTTCACATTTTATACGCGTACTTTCGATACCGTTTATTTCTCTTTTCTTTCATTCGAATATGTATATTGTAAGTATGTATTTAATTTTTTCGAGATGGGCAGTTAATAAAGTATATAAACAAAATAAGCAAATGAAGCTTTATTGGCATTGTACGTTTTAATTATCTTAAACAGCACGAGTAAACCAAGTATTAAAATGAGAAAATTTTACGATAATGCAAGCTCTGCTTACCTAATAGTAAAATCATTTCAGCCAGTTTTAAGTTTATGTGTGCATTAGTATAATAAGAGGAAAGCAAAATATTTACTATTTTCCAAGTAATACTAATGACAGCAAAAATCCACCGTATAAAGTGAATAATCGACAATTCTCCCCTAGTTGGACAACACTCATTAACATCGTGGTTTACAACCCTCTTTAAAGGTGCATAACAAGGGTCGAGCGGGGTTGTCGCCGTAAAGCAATCTTGGTTAATGGAGTGAGAGTGTCTAGTGTAGTGTAGGTAACCCAATATCAACGCCAGATGGCTCCACAGTCGGCATCAGGTTTGTCCGATCAGATTATGGGGAATCGGTTCGGTCCAATGAGCCGAGCCAGGACTAAACGCCGGCACATGCATGCTCCTCCTATAGGTGAATAGGTATATACCTAACCTGGTACTACGGTCAAAGTTGGCCGATGCTCGTTCTCCATCTGTGGTCCGACTCGGTCAGGTGGTCCCTTGCGACCTCCTCGCCCCGGCGGTGTTGCATTTTTTATCGACTCTCTTGAATTACACATAGTAATATTGGAATCGTTGAAGCGCTAACCGATATTACAGCTATAAGAATTTGGTTCGGATTTTTCTTTTTTTTTCGTTGGCGAATTTGGCAATATGTCATATGCTTCCAATAGAAAAACAAAACCCTACTAAATTAAATGATGTACTGGAGTTAGGCATGTTCGTATTTTGTTTGTAGCTAGTAAAATAGTTTGTTTTCCAAGCAACAAATAATAAAAAATTAATTATTTTACGGCAAAAATTAATTCTATTTTTTTCTGTTTTTGCTTTGGTAGTAACTAAATAATACGGAAAAATTCAGAGCTGGTGGAACAATCACTTATATTTAATTTATTAAATTATGTTGTTCAATAGGTTGTAAAACATTATTTTTGGAAAATCAGAAATTAAAAATAATATTTTTATTGTACAAAGTAATTGCAGAGTCAATACTTTGTAACCAGCTATTTTGCTAGCCATTACACCTCGCCTTTTATTTAATTGAAATCTGTTTCTATCCGCTATAAAGTCGGTTAAAATAAATATTCACATATTGTATGATTCACGGCGAAAAATATCGAAATATGTGTTACTAAGAGTTCTAATTTAGAACCTCATGTCGAGAAAACTTTAACTATACACAGCAAAAGAACAGTCAAGCGATCATGTAGTGTGGCAGGGGATAAATCTAGAATATACGCACACTGTATTGTATACACTTGGATGTTATTTTTTTTATAAAGAAAATTCGCTCAAAGTTGAAGGGCTATAAATCCATAACTGTCTCTATTCGTTTTCCATCTTCCAATCTTTGTAAATATCAGGAAAGAGAGAAAAACCTAGACCCGAGAAAATAAAATGACAGACGAGGAATTCCAATTCCCCATTCATGTCACGCAGTTATATAATAGGCCGATCATAAAAAAATGAATTATTTGAAAATTTTTCTTATATATGAAATAACTTTTTCTATCAGGACACACATTGATACATAGTTGTGAATTTAGATTAATCCTTCTGTGAATATAAGATTAAATACAATGTGTACGTACATATGTAAATATTTATGCATTCTATTACAAATTTAGTATTAATTACTTTTATCTAAGTAAAATTAATAATCTTTAACAAAAATGACACACTGCCTATCAAACAAATTCCCGTAGACAGAATCCAACAAAATCATATTGTTACGCTTAGCGTATAGAAGTTTTAATTCATTTATTTAAATACACATATTCTTTCGTCTTTAAATATCTCATTTTAATTATATTTAACTTTCTTAACTTTTCTTGTATATATTCGTTGCAAAGAGAAAGTATTTCTTTTGTCATCTTCTTGACCGAGACCCTTCCTTCTACCTGACTCTCAGAACCCTAACGTTAATGTCGAATTTCTTCTAGAACATTCCATTTTAAATTGTTTTAATTTAATATTATTTACATATTCTTTTATATGCCATGTTGGATATCGTTAGAAAGCTTATGTCACAAGGGTTACTCTAATAATATTTATGACATCGATGGAAGTCATCTTTAGGTCGCGCTTCTAATTAAATATTATTCAAGTTATCGATCCCCCTCTTCGATAGATCATAAAACCGACCGTTCTAGACTTTTCTAGCGACACAACTATAGGTTCCTTCTTCTCTTTCGAACGTTCGTGAGTGATACACACATCGCTCATCGTGCTGTCCAAGTCACGATGCTACCATGCCGTCCAGGTGTTCTTCAACTTCTAAGGTAAGCTGCATTGTTCTATGCATATTATTCTTTTAAGTGAATCCATATTAATTTAACTCATTTCTTATTCCTCCGGTAAACCATCGCTCTACATATACTTGACCAAGGTATATCTTCGAAGACCACGTGACCATCATCGCCAACTCAGGTTACTCTGGATTGTTCTATACAGAGGTTATTTTATACATATTAATTAACCCTTAATTTACTGCTCAATTTAACGTTCGTTTTCAGAGTATTTTTTGTGTGTTAATTTTTTTTAATCTACTTATTCACCGCTCCGCGTGTATATAGTACTTTGTTTTATTACTGTTTCACCTCTCTAATTCAGATAGTTTAATTTCTCGATTACTAATTTATCGCCCCTTGTGTATATATTACTAATTTAATGACTTTTACATACATCAATTTCTTTTATTTAAATATACGAATTTCGATTTATTATTATGTAAATATAAATACAAATTTTAAGGACGCCGCTGTGTTTTATTTTATGTATTAAGTTGTTGTATATTTATTTTAATTAACCACCACCACGCACGTCCTGGACCTTTGAAGGAACTTCACCAACACCACTAATTATCTTAATTATTACAAAATAACTTTATTATTATCCCTAGCCACACCCCTTATTTGTAATAATATATGTACTTAATAACGCTTCCAAGCATCTTTAATATAGTCTAGTTAGTTTCGATTTAAAAAGATCTAATTTAATTCTAACAAAGATAAATATATTTTTAGAACATGATTTCTTATTTTGATATATTTTATAAAAGTTAAATACATTTTAATTCTGGATATGTCTTTCTATAACTTATGTCTGCCACCTTCGCCTTTAGATACCTAGCGGATAAAGTAATTTTTCTAAATAACTTTGATAGAAACACATACATTGATTTATTATTTCTAAATAGACTTTATCTACAAGATAAATATATGTAGAAGTAAAAGTTCTTAATAAATATTATTTTATAACAAATTCCTCGTGTGCGCATGTTCCTAGATTAAGAAAGGTTATGCATTCTAGCAACATTATTTCTTCATAATAGAGCAATTAATGGTCGAAATAAAATATCGACCAAATTATATGGTGGACCATGTAGAACTTTACTCATATTTATTTAAAAAAATTCACGATAATATTTCATTTCAACAAATAGAGGAGCATTTACAAGTTGTATAAAATCAGTAAGGGTTATTCTAATATAATTCTATTTAGCAATAGATTGTATAATTTTAGCAATATATCTAAATTATCGACTCAGATTTTATGACACAGACAGCTTGTTTCAAACAGCTTGCAGTATCGTTAAAAAAAGGATAGTAACACTATCCCTGCTATTATAGTTTATAAAATGTTAAGAAAATGAACGTGAAATTCAAGACAACCAAAAGCAACTTTAAAAGGTAGCAAATTTTACAAAAGTTATTTGATGTGTAGTCTGTATCCACATTAGAATATAATCTTCAGGTAAATGTACATGTGTTCCTAGTAAAATTATCACCAAAATAATTCCTTTTGTTTTTACAGGAGGAGATCAGGCAGGGAGATATTTGTCTATAAATGTACAGGTTTTGTGAGACCATAAGTTAACAGCAATGGATGCTTCAATGGCCTGGTGCTATTCATAATACCACAATTTTCAATAATTCCAGAATAAAGATGAAGTTGGAGACAAAGAAATTTCCTAATGCAATCTTTCTTAGTAACAGTGCTTACCCATCACAAAATTATTTACGAACCAGATTTAAATACACGAATACAGGAAAGATAACTTTTCTCACATTAAGACTCGAAATATTCTACAACGGCAAAATTTCTTTTGTCGCTTATCATTTCCATTATTATTATATATAAGTCACACTATAATATATTTATCTCGAGGATACCTATCAAGGACATTATCTAGAGCTGATAAAAACGAGCATAAGTACTTTTTCTAATGCTGAGGATAACAACTAAATCGAAATACGTATTCAGCATTAAAATTAAACGTAAGGATTTATTTTTTATTAACTTTTATAGAATCAGTCACGATCTCCGACTTAATAAGATATTTCATAAGGTTTTGTAATAGCAACTGTTGCGTACTCGATAACGAGAGGGTACTGATACCGTTACTTATGAGAGCGCAGAGAAGAGAGACGAAGACGAGAGAAGAGACAAGATAGCAGTTTTTAGTTTTTGTCAGTGCAGTTAACAAATATAAAAAAATAATAAAATAAAATTGGCAGTTTTAATTCGACGACAGTAAAAACATACAGTCCGCTAGAGCAACATTGCAATTATGAACAAGTTGTCTTATAAAGGTATGATCCAACTAGTATAGAAAGGAAGCGCAAAAAATTATTTACTACTTTTCAATATACTCTTCACCGATTATCTATTATTTCTTACAACTCTGAATAAATCGGAGACTGTAGCTTATTCTGTAAAGGTTAATTTAAAACACGGTTACCACAATATAGCTTAAATTCTTGGATACGGTTTTCAACGACTAAGTTGTCATCATCGGCGGTAGAAAAAGTATTACACTCAGAACTCTAGGACATGCCTTACATAAGAAAAGCACATCATTATATTATCGACTTATTAATACTGATTTACAGGATTATATCCATTAATACTGATTTACAGGATTATATAACTCATTTGAAATTTAGCCAATAGCAATTACAAATTTTACATAGTTACCATGTATTGATAAGTGAATATACTCTTGACGACGTGATATAACCGTTTTGGTGTTTCGCTTCCTCCAACAATATGAATTTTGTCATGGTAACAAGTGTTTTGAAGTTTGTTGATAAACGTCAAAAATATATTCAGCAATTTTCATAAGGTTTTTTTAATTTTTTCGACATGGAACGCTTTGGTATAAGCTCGGGGACCGAAATAGATAAAGAAATTGAAGATTTGACACCGCAAAATACCGTTAAAACACATAAATATGTTTGGAAACAGTTCATCGAATTTTGTGAACAGCGAAATTATAAACTTTGTGCTCAAACTTCTGACGAATAATTAGCAAGTATTTTGAAAGATTGGGCATTCAACATGAAACGTGCAGACGGCATCGAGAAATAAACAAGATTCTGCCAACTCTACCATCACCAGCACCTCGAATTCAACTTCTAAAGATAATACAACAAATATTTATTATAATAATTGTACTTTTAATTTCAACCAATAAAAAAATTTCGTTAGTTAATTCTTTATATAATCGTAACGAATACCACTCGAGCAAACGAAAATAATCTATTATATAACCTCTTCACTCGACGTATATCCTTAAAACACCACTCGAGCTACGCTCTCGTGGTGTTTCGCAGAATACGTCTCGTGACTCGGGAATATAATCGATTATTTTCTATGCTCTTGTGATATTATAACTGATTATATATAGTGTCATGGTAAGGGTTTTTTTATTAACTTTTATTTCTTACAATGTTTAATACGAATTTCGATTCTCTTACAAAAACGTTTTTTAGATTTAGCGTTGAAGAGTTTCATTAGAGCTGTATTGTAGTGTCACTGGGAGACATGTCAATATTATGATGGGTGATCCATAAAATTGGAATCTCTAATAGCAGTTTACACAACCAGGATCGTGTGAAATGTTACGAAGAAGTTGAATACCTTTAGTAAGTCTTCCCGATCGCTTTTCTTTAATGATCACTAGAAACTTATGTAGAAGTGCAACATAACATTAGGCAATTGCAGTAGTGTTTCTTTTTTAAATCAATCACCAGTATTTCCTCGCAATTTCAAAAAGAAATTAGCCATGGACTTCATTTTCGATATGAAATAATAGTCGTAGATCATCCTTTCATTGCCGTTATCTATCGACTGCAAAATTTCTTCTCTATTAGCTTATAAAGTTCCAAGCATGAATATGCACACTTATTATGATTAAAGAGTCGAAAGAACTAACTATGATTGTTTCACCATAAAACGAAATTTATTATATTGTTTGTATACATGTTAGATATATGTAAATCTAGGATATGAATTCAACTACAACATTTCCAATTTTATAAATATCCAACGTTCATCTCCAAATTTCAGCCACTGTATAAACAGAATAATTAAATTATAAAACTTTCTCTATATTATAGGAAGCGGCATCTTCTGTATTTGCACATTTATTACTTTATAATTTAGACCGCTTGTTTTGCCACCTAACGTGAACTAATTCAATAGACGGTGTTTAATCTGACCAAATATTGTTAAGCTCGCGTTCCTAAATATGTATAAATAAATTCAATTACTAAACAATGGAGTCTGTTCGAAACTATATACTTAAATTTATAACGTATAGTTAATTAGTAATGATATTTTAAGATTAGATTATTTAAAACCCTATTGTAAATCAAATAGAAATTTTACCCAATTATGACGTCAACCAATATAATGTACAACCAATACGCGCATTTAATTATATAATAGTTTATGGGGTAGTTGTGAATTTTTACCTACTTGCAATACAGAATAGAACAGTATCATATTTAGCATCAAGAGATATACAGTCTCATTCTAACAAGTTAATTCAACAATATATTAATTAATAGTAAAGAACTTAACTTTAAGTTTAACATTAAGTGGTACTTGTGAGATTTATATTAATAAATTAGATTCACCAAACAAAATGAAAATCACTTATGCGGAAGTAACGCCCCGTGGGCGGCGGGTCAAGATATAAAAATTATACAATGTTCATACGTAAATAATCGCACAGATTTTGTTTAACGCTCGTATACTAAAGCTACAATATTGCTGATAATTATTAATCTTTTTTCGGTGATCAAACAGCAGCTATATTTCATTTATCCCCAAATGATGGCAGAGAATTCGTTTAACGCTCATATACGACAGTTTCGACATTACTGATAATTTCATCATCTTCAATAAAGAAAAATTCGGTAAATTATGAGTAAACATTATCCAAACGCTGCTTAATCTAAGAAGGTATTAGGTCTTTTTTGATCAAATCTAATAATCGCGTTGTATCTACTCAATTTATGAGATTTCGCCATGTATGTTCTACTAGCGTTATTTATTTACTGTTGTTGTAAGAATTACTAATGCTATCGTGTTCAACATTTTGCATAATGCTAAGAGGTTCTCCCAAGATTTACTTGAACATTAGCACTTTGTTTCGTCTTTAAGGCTGACAGGTTTGGCTTTTCTAATTTGTTGGTATGAAACATTCAGAAATCGTGTCTATAAAAATATCTACTGTTTTAATATAACCAAATTTAGTTTTTCAAGAGTGGTCAATTGAAATTGCATATCAAATTTAAATGTCAAATAATTCCAAATTGTCAAATATAAACGTAGTTATTTAAACATAAAATAATCACAAATAAATTTTCAATAAAGTTTAGAATGTTCTTCTTCTTCTTCTTTAGGTGCCGTCTCCGCTTCGAAGGTTGGCAATTATCATAGCAATTCTTACTTTTGAAACCGCAGCTCTAAACAGTTCATTATTATTGCATCCAAACCAGTCCCTAATAAAGTTTAATTTTAAGAAACAGTAAAAACTTGATTTTTCCAAAGCGGCTTGAGATATCATAATGAAATTTTAGGCGTGTTAATAGCTGTGGGAGACACATATTTTGTAATACAACACAATGTTTCAGTCGTACCTGTGGCGCGCGTATTGGCACGTCACAGGTTTCAAGAAAAAATAGGACGCCTCTGATTTCTCTAAAAATACAAATATGCTTTTATTTATTGTTCAATTATGAAGAAAAAAGCTCTCTTAACTTTTTATCGTACGACGTACCGTTTTTGATTAAAGAAAAACATTTTAGTATATATCCATTTATTACAGAATAGTTATTTACGAACCAAGTGCGTGAAATCATATTTCGCGAATGAGTGCCCAGTTTAAAGCGCGAGCTGTAGGCGAGCGTTTTATGGTCACGAATTCGCGAAATGTTTCACGCACGAAGTTTATACAATATTTTTTGTACTAGAACTATAAACAATAATAATATTTATATAAAATATAAATATAATTTCAAAACTTTTATATTTATAAGTATTTTTAACAATATTATTAGTATCTGTCAGGATGGTCGGGCGGTCTAAGGCGCCGGACTCAAGGTTTACCTTGTCCGTTATACGGGTTCTCGAGCGTTCTGGTCCTCTCTGAGGGTGTGGGTTCGAATCCCACTTCTGACAATTTTTTTTTAGTTTTCTATAAATTTAAAAAATAATATTTGTTGCTGTTCTGACATTGAATTACATACCTTCCAAATATAACAATTTCTTTTTCATTTCCTTTTATTTTCATAAAAAAACAACGAACTGGGTGGGTAGCATATTAATAAGGTTAGGGATTTATGATTTTAAAATGTCACTAAATTAATCAACTTCCAGGAAGTACCAACTTTACTTTTACGCACTCGTGTTTAAAGTGACTTTTTACGCACGCAAATCGAATCGTGAAATGACAGGTTTTGATAAGCGAGTACAAAAAAAAAATTATAGAAGTTGTATTGCAAAGTATGTGTCTCCCACAGCTATTAACACGCTTAAAATTTCATTATGATATCTCAAGCCGCTTTGGAAAAATCAAGTTTTTACTGTTTTTTAAAATTAAACTTCAACACGCTGTAGATCGGTAACGAAGCGTATGCGGACCTATGTTTATAGGAACTTTTTGTATAAAATGACCTGGGCAATCACCCCCTTTAATATTGCCGCATCTTTTTTAAACACACTGTACAATTAAAACATTTTCCTATACAACCTAGTTTATTTTCTTTGTATCGTTCTTCAAATTTCATAAAGTGCTTTTCAGAATTGATAGAAGATTTAATGGGAAGTAAATTATTTACAGTTTTCAGCAATTTCTCTACTTCGAGGTAGAGCACATGAAAAATTCCGTTTTATTTTGCATTAAATTTAATATGTAGAAAACACTGAATAAATTTAGATAAATGAATTTTAGATTGACTTGAAATAAAATTACGAACCACCAAGAAAATTCTCAAACTTAAAATTAATATCATTTATGAAATAAGGTCATTAAGAGACAAATTAGAAAAGAAAAAAACAAAGAATTTTTGTGATAAGACATATATGTATATTCCCCCTTGTTGTTCAAAAACTCTGAAACTAGTAATTTTGCTTCTGTTTTTTGTTTGAATCTATAGGTCTTGGCGTTTTTACTTGAAAACTTGAAGATTTTCCTTTAGCAAACGTAACACTTTGTGGGGTGGACGTCGACGTTAACCCAAATCGTATGACGTGTAAATAGCATAAGCAATGTTTTTACCGTTTAACCAGTTTCGCAAAGTAACAGCACATCGTGTACAGCAAGTATGAGTTGACATGATTTCTAATTTTTAAACCAAAATGATGGTAGTATGCTCTATTTATTAAAGGTGCAATATTTCGTTTATGCTAATGAAAAGTAAATTCTCCGCACACATACCAAAAGCTCATTTACACACTTGTGTGACATTACTCATATGCACACATATTTGGCTATTGCAAATTGATTTAATTTGATTTGAGTAACAAGTAGGTAGCTTTTCATATATCCGAATAGCAGAGAACTATTAATTTTTTAATTTAATTAATTGTTTAAAGCAAACAGGGACGTGTCTGAATAGGTACTCCGTAATAAATATACCGAGATATGTTCAAATTTGTCAACACATGTTAGGCTGTACAGTACAATGTTTCTAGTAACATTTAGGTTGCTGAAATAAATTATAATTTCAAATACGATGTGCTACCCAGAAATTCCTGGAATGTGAAAAGAAACACAACAAGTTGTTCTTACAACTTATTCACTTCCATCCCCTTAAAAGTACTCTCTTTCCGCTTGAATACACTGATCCCAGCTACTTGTCCATGACTGGAAGGTTTTTGTGTGTTAACGTGTTCAACAACACCTGTGATTCGGTCTGCATCTCCGCAATCATCTCAAAACAGCATCCCTTGAGACAGGAAGAAGTTACAACGGTGAAGATCTGGGGAGTGGGGAGGGTGGAGTAGTACTGCCATCTTCGTTGAGGCTAGAAATGACGCTCTAGAAGTGACATGTGGGTTGATGCATTGTCGTGGTGTCCATGAATTGCTGCCACACTTGACAGGCCGCTTGAGTCGAATGTTTTCTCTTAGTCGCTCAAGAACATCGTAATAAAATCGTCCATTAATTGCTTCACCTTGTGCGAGAAAATCTTGGTGCACGATGCCATTAGCGCCATAGAAGCAAACTAATAGCGACTTGATATTGCTTCGAACTTGCTGTACTTTCTTCGGCCGTGGTGACGATAGCATCTTCCAAACTGCTGCTTTGTTTCGGAATCATACCCGTATTCCCATGAATTGCCGCCAGTAATGAAGTTCGCATCGCTTTCGGCAGTTTCTTTCGGTTCTGTGTATGCATGAATATTGTGTCTGTCTTGTTCAATTGTTTTCTGAAGAAAGGAATTTAAGTGTAATATTGAAGTAATTGCATCATAATTCAACGAGAAAAAACAGATGTGCGGTTAACCGAATGAATAGTGCTATTCAATAACTGCGTGTTGTACTTAGCGATGATATAGACTTTTTACATGGTTCATCGTAATTTCGGCCTGATGCGTCCGGTCTCTAGTTACAAGCAATATTTATTTATCGATGTCGTACAGACGTTTTTTTCTCTGAAAGAAAATTTAAACTTGTGAAGCACGAAATACTTCGTGAATCATACACATTTATTTAATGTAAAATAAACAAGCAATAAATTTTTATAGTAAGTATGCAAAAAAGGTAAGGTAGGGTGTAAAAAAGGAGAAGATATAATCCGAAAAAGAAATGATATCTAAAGAACGTAAAAATGTCATGTTACACTTTAATATGGAGCTCATAAAATCGTTTACGATCGTTTTGTACCATTCCAGTTAAAATTGTTTATTTATTGTAACTTTGAATTAAAATCTTGCTATTATTGGAGGGATAAGTTTCTACGTTTTTCCTGTTTTACTGCTCTTCTAAATTTAAGCAGGAAGAGCCTTTATTTATGTATCGATTCGATATTTTGATATACATGGAAGGTTAAACTTGTAAATATTATGAATGGCTTTATGTTTACACATTGTATATTAATATTAATTCTGTTTTCATATAATTCTGTTTAAAGAAAATATTAAAAAATAATCGAATCATAGATTAGGTTAAATATGTTATAAACATAATAATACTATACCGGAGCTATTGTTCTTTTGCTTGAATCCCCTGTCGTGTGGTCTCGACTGTTACAGGTAGAAATTCTTATTTGCATATATGATCATATTTAAATCTACTGCGTCTCTTTACAAAAATTAAAATTAATACATTAGCTTTCTCAATTGCCTTAAAATTATTACAAGTTTCTTTTTACAATTAGTCTTGAAGTATTGAATAATACAGCTCATTTCACATTAGAACGACTAGATTCGTAAGATTTAAACCAGATTATCCCAAATTCCTTACCTGAAACAGCGGTCATTTCTACAAATCAAGCAGAAAAATATCCTTTTCCTTCGGAAATTTCGTTCATTTAATATTTCCTCGGAAGCAAGTAATTATAATAAGTGCAATAATTCTAGTATAAAATGAACTTCCATGTACCATTACACACACGCACACAAATATATATATTTATATTTAATTGACATTGATATACATACTGTCATTTATATTTTTAACCGCCGACTACTATAATCTCAAATTCTTAATTAAAATCTTTATTATATATATTATATTTAATTAAATATAAATATATATTTAATTAAAGATTATAATTAAGAATTTGAGATTATATTAGTCGGCGATTTAAGGTCTGGTTTACCTTGATATGTGTATATTTTAAACAATCTTACATGTTTCGACACATAGTGTCTTTATCAAAGAAATTCAAAATATATATGACAGTATGTATATCAATGTCAAACTTATATATTTGTAGTTGTCATTAATAAAATATTCAAAGTTACAGTCAAGTACAGTCAAAAATGTAGAGTTGAAAAATAATAAAATAATAATACATTTTATTACTTTTCAACTCTACATTTTTTACCCCAGAAGAAGCGACAAAGTCTGTTGCGAAATATAGGGTTATTTAATAAAGGAGTTTTTTAATTGACGGCTTACCCGAATTTAAATTAATTTTTTATTATATATATATATATATATATATATATATATATATATATATATATATATATATATTGATGAAAAGCATATGGTGGTGTATTAAAAATATGCCATCACGTTATAATTAAAAGAAATGTAAAGTTATGAATTAATTTGATTATGTAATTTAAAATAATATTGAATCCGCTAGCAAAGTTCAATATTCGACCTATAGATGTAGCTAAGGTTTGAGTTTACAGATGTCGCTAAAATAAGGGCAAAACATAAACAATATGTAAATAAATAAATAACTTATACTTAACTTAATAGGTCTCTTCCAAGTGCATAATCTTATTGTTATAATTTTTAAATGTATATCTATATGGGCGCCAGCTAGCTCTAGTCTTTGTGGTGAAATTATACTTTAATAATAACAATAGTGCGGGTCTGGTACTTAGTATAATAAATGTGTGTGAATAAATAAGTTGTTATATATCGAATGATTCTGGATGAATAATATAATAAATAAAACAAGAGAGTGTAGAACATAAATAAATGGTTTAATGGATAATATTCTTATTCAACAAGGTAAGTGTTAACATGAATATATGATGCATTAACCTATAAATAGTCACGTGATCAAATAAGGTTATAATTGCTAGGTTAATTATTTGTAATTAGATAATGCAACAAAATTTACTAAAATTACTTTAATTAAAACGCAAGGAACTGTATTTTTCCGATATTAAGGTAAATTTATCAGTAAATAAAATGTTTTGCATAAGAATGATAATATCAACGATTGTGTTTAAAAATTAATATAAATAATTTCAATGTTATAGGAAATAGATATAAAAAAGTACTCAAGTTTGGTTGTATGTGGACACTGGATATTCGTAAGGTTTTCAAGATTCTTTTCCTCGAGATTAAGGTTCTGGTAAAGGAATTATGCAGGTAGCGTCCCTCGGGATAGGATTTTCGTTTAAAGACTTGTAGGAAGGAGTTAGGATTTGGATTTTTCGTCAATCGAAGCATTATAGGTTGGTGATACGTAGGATATATCTTCGGGTTTGATAATAATTATACTTTAATAATAATTTTTCACTAAATTCTTGGAACACTTTTTTTACAATATGTCGACGCGTGCAAAATTCAACCACCACGATAACTCCGCATTTGTTTTTATCCAGGCTTCTTATTCGTGATTCTTGTTTGTACTTTTTAATCTAATATTAAATTTTTATAAATGAAGTAATTTACTACGACAAATCGTTTTGATATTTTACAAAAATTATAAATTTAATTTTGTGATACAAATAACTATATTTGATATGTACAATCTTACGCTAGATACCTGTACTAAGTTGGGATATTTCCCGCCGTAAACAATTCAAATAAGTACAGCTATATCCAAAGTATATGTGTATAAAATATTCAATCAATCAAGTTAAAAATCTTCGGTAATACAATAATATTGATGAAAATGACTAAAGCAAATGACTTATAGAAAATAATAAAATACATGATTCTAATTTAAGCAATAAATACGCGGAATTAACTTCATTGATTTGACATGTGAAATATACAGTTCCGACAAAATTTTATCTTCTAAATTATTATAAGTTTTATAAATATCCTGTATTTTTGTTCCAGGGCCTCTTATGTAAATGCGTATTCCCCACCACAATATATATATATATATATATATATATATATATATATATATATATATAGATATGATGTAGATATTCGGCGATTGAAGGTCTGTTTTACATTAATATGTATATACATATTAATGGAAAACAGACGCCAAATATCTAAATCAACTATATTGTACAAAGGTTAAGAAATAATTATCTTTATATATATATATATATATATATATATATATATATATATAATAACTTCGTGACCTTGGTATGATATGGTAAACCTAATCAGTAGGCGATTAAAGGTCTGTATATTACTTCAAAATATATGTATTTAAAAAACTCTACATGTTTCGGCAGTACGCCTTTATCAAGAGAATACAAAATATTTTGTATTCCCTTGATAAAGGCGTACTGCCGAAACATGTAGAGTTTTTTAAATACATATATTTTGAAGTAATATACAGCTTTAATCGCCTACTGATTAGGTTTACTATATATATATATATATATATATATATATATATATATATATATATATATATATATATAGGATAAAATAAATTAAAAGCGGTCTGTCAATTAAAAACTCATTTATTAATTATCTCTATATTTCGCAACTTTGTTGCTTCTTCCGGAAATAAAAATGTAGAGTTCAAAAAAAATAGTAAAAGTGACGTACAACGGACAATAAAATTGATTAGATCAATTTTATTGTCCGTTGTACGTCACTTTTATTTTTTTTTTTGAACTCTACATTTTTATGGTGGCATTAATTTGATAATTAAAGTTTTCCTTAGAAGGTAGGACTAGAACACAAGTGAGGGCCATCTAAATCATTAAATAGAAAGATTCTACTTTCTGGGGGAATGAAATACTCTCTAGTACTATGAAACAGTGCTTCGTATTAAATAATTTATCATTCATATTAACTTTTTTAGCGTTAGATATTTAGTTCAAGTTTAATGTCAAGCGTTCAAATAAAATACTTCCTGACCACTTCATTCTTTCATTTAAGTATTTGCCCTAAATCGCAGGGTATACGGTCTTACATCCATGATCAAGGTGGTGAAACGCTGCTTGAAAGTACAAAGACAAGTTCATTCAAACCAGGAGGAATTTACACCATGTGTAAATTCCTCCTAAAATAATTCGTTCATAATATTAACTAACTTATTTCTATTGTTTTCGAACAGTATGTAAAAACACAATTTTTAATATATTTGATTATATAGTAATCTCTGCTACTACAAAGTGGCGACTTTTCACCAAAGACTTGGAAAATGAAGAATATTTTATAAAGTTAATAAAAAAACAAAGTTGGTAAATATGATTCGAGCTTGTACTTTAAAACTATAAGAAATAGTTGTCGAAACGCTTAGGACATATATCAAGAATTGTTTAAAAATCTTGATATATCTTGATTAGTATTTCACATGTTCACTTAATTTAAAATACATCACAAAATATAATAGAATAGAGAATTTGTAAAATATTTTTTTAAGTAAAAAAATTTAAATCTAATAAGGGAGTTTTAAATAATATATGTATTCATTTTATTTTATTATATATTATTATATATTAAAAATAAATGTAAAAGATTTGCTATATTTGTGCACTACATGTTTAATTAA
The DNA here is from genome assembly GCA_935421215.2 of Melolontha melolontha. Classification (NCBI taxonomy): domain Eukaryota; kingdom Metazoa; phylum Arthropoda; class Insecta; order Coleoptera; family Scarabaeidae; genus Melolontha; species Melolontha melolontha. The sequence continues at coordinate 66,479,043 of OW285239.1, forward strand.
TTAATACCATTTAGTAGCCGTTTATATGAATAAATGAATTCTACAAGAAACTTATAATGATGTTTTCTCTATTTCGTCATATGTAAAATGCATAGAAAACCGAAAACTAAATTATTCAAAATAAAAAACAGTAGACATTCCAAACTATTTTATATAAAGAATAAGAGTCAATAAAAGGAGTTCAAAAAAAAGAGAAACGAAAATAAAATAAAAATGAAACCGAATATAAAACTGGTTATAATAGCAGGCTTTACAACGAGACTTTCAGACAAGAACAAGAGCGAGAACAAAAACAGGATATTTCAATAAGGGTGTGTGTACATTTTTTTCGGTTTTCCATTGTTGTATTCAACTATATCTATATGAATATCTATAAATTTGTATGTAGTGTAAATGACGACTACAAGTGGTGGTTTAAGTATTATTAATAAACATGTATTTAGGTACATTTGTTAAATTTCATTAATTGTTGTTGTAGACACTTCTTGGTGAAATATTTTAGTAATTATTGATGTATAGTTGTTTTCAAATTATAAGAATATAACTTTGAACGCCTCTAATGCTTTTATTGCAGCACCTTCTGTGATGATAATTATTATACCTGGTCTCCTTATTGAACGGGTACTGTTTGCATATTTGCAACGTATGAATCTAGGGGCCGTATTGACTATAAATTAGAGCCCTATAATATAATAATAAAACGCTGTTAATTTCAAGTATACAAGGTGTGTATAAATTGGCGGACCCACTACACGTGGCGACATTCTTTGTCAAATTTTGAGTTAAAAGTCCTAATCCTAAAACGATGTATCAGGCTTCCTTTGTCTTCAGAATGAATTTGACAGTAGTAATGTATTTGACTAGAACAACATTAGGCTGCCTACTTATTGTTTTACAACGTTGTCAGATGTGTTTTTCGTCAAAATAAGTTAATAAACAAATATTAAAAACAAACTCTAAAATCAAAAAGAAAACTTTAACGAAAGGAAAATAACAACAATTCTTCTTTCTTCTAAATTGTAGCTCTTTCTGTCAACAAACATCGAGTAATAATGCTTATTTCAAGACTGAAAGTCCGAACTTTAGGAACCTCGTGCAAAGATATGGAGCATGGTACAACATTTTCCTATTAGGATTTTGGACTCTGAATTTAACGAAGAACATCGCCGCGTGTAGTGGGTCCGCCAATTTATACACAGCCTGTATAATAAAAATATCTGTACATTGGGTTTATATACAAAGAAAAAATTACAAATCGTGTGGCAACATGTGTAGTGAATACATATAGATATATAAAGCTAATTTATTTGTAATACACAATAAAATTTTTATGTCACCGCATTTCATAAATCGTCTGTGATTGAGTCGTCTTGCAAATCGGTGTCTGTATCGGAATCGTATTCAAAATTTATAATCAAAGGTGCTACTATTTTGTACATGCGCATATATTCGTCCTCTTTTGCTATAGCGTGTTTAACAGCATTGATGAAGACAAAAGAATATTTAAAGGATTATTATGTCAATAACAGAGCCAAAGAAGCAGGACATACAATTTTGCGTTTACCACCATGCCATTGCATTTTCAATCCCATTGAATTGATATGGGCCCAACTGAAAAATACCATAAGACGAACAAATCAAGCACCGAAATTTAGTGAAAGCAGTGTAACACACATAAAAAATGCTATGGAACATAATAACTGCTGTAAATTGGAAAAATGCTGTTAAGCACGCAAACTTCGCACTTCAGTAATGTAATGCATCTTTGTGTGAAAAGTTTTATAAATATGTATTCATTTATTTCCAAGATATAAATTTTTTTCTGCATCTGTTCTGTTGTTATTGATAATGGCCTGACCTATCCCGAGAAAAATACAATATCGAGTTTCTTCCAAAAATTTTAAACGGTATAACAGTTTTGGGGTGATATGGAATTTGTAATTTAATTTCGAAAGTTTACCGATCGGTTAGAAGCTTGTATTTACGCAAATGGCGGGCACATTGAACATCTCATTTAAGCATTCCACTTGTTTCACATAAATCTGCCCATTTTAGGACAGAAATTGTCATTAAAAAAAAAGTAAATAGAACACAGAAAAATTCAATTAAAAATTACAAATATAATTTGTTATTTCTCTGCATGAATTCAATATTAAGAAATACAGTAGACGCGCGATAGTGTGAACATCGGGTAACTGAAATTCGGGATAACGTGAACAATCATTTTCATAACACTGATGGCCGTATAACGTGAACAAACCGACATTCGATAACGGAAACACATATTTCATGCGTCGATATTTCCCCGGGCTGTGTTCGAGTTATATACTGTGATGCGGCTGTACTTTCCCGTATTCTATGACGCTAGTTTTCGGACACATAACTGCGTTTATTGCATACACAGTACAGTTGTTATCCGACCGTACAAGGAAGAGTTTGAAGTCGAATTGAATTTCATGCCACCGAAAAAACCAACGTGCTTGACTCTCCATCAAAAGACGCTTATAATTCAAGAGTTAAAAAAAGGTGTAAGTGTGACAAATTTATCAAAAAAATATAATGTAGCGAAATCCACGGTATGTAAGATAAAAAACAAAGAAGAAGCAATTTTACGTGCAGTGACCGATACGTATACAAGACCAGGTAAAAGAATAACTTTAAAGGAATCTAAACATCCAGAAATGGAGAAAAAGTTATACAAATGGTTTTTGAATAAACGAAAAAAAATTTTTATGGTCAGTGGGGATATGATAAAGGAAAAGGCGAAAGAGTTATATTTTGAAATCAATGATAATATAAATGAAGAATTTAGTGCCAGTGATGGCTGGCTACAACGCTTTAAGAAAAGGTTTGGAATTCGATATTTAAAAACTACGGGAGCGAAACTTTCATCCCAACCAGAACTAGTAGAGCCGTTTAAAGTGCAGATAAAAGATAAAATTCAACAACTGGGAATTACACTGGATCAGCTGTATAATGCTGATGAAACAGCATTGTACTGGAAGCTTCTACCAGAGAAGACATTTGTTTCATTTCAAGAAAAGACAGCTCCTGGAAGGAAACTAGAAAAGCAGCGATTAACATTTCTGGCTTGTACTAATGCTAGTGGAAATCATAAAGTCAAGCCTTTAGTAATTGGCAAAGCCAAAAATCCAAGAGCATTTAGAAATTTTTCACTTCCTGTAGACTACAACAATTCTAAATCGGCTTGGATGACAGAGTCAATTTTTAAGACTTGGTTCCACCATTCTTTTGTTCCTCAGGTAAGTTTCGCATGTAAACTTAATTTATTAAACAGTGAGTTCTACTGGTAGGTTACACGTTTTCTAAAATGAAAGGTCTTCCAATAAAAGTATTACTTCTCTTGGATAATGCTCCGTCGCATCCCCCAGAGGATGAATTGCAGAGCGAAGATGGGCAAATCATAACAATGTACCTTCCGCCAAATGTAACAGCCCTTATCCAACTAGTGGATCAGAACGTGATCAGGCTCACCAAATTATACTACAGAAGTAGCCTTCTTCGAAACATTATTGGAAATGGTTCTGATATAGGAACATTAAAGGATCTCACACTAAAAGGTGCAGTTACTAATTTGATGTCTGCATAGAACCGATTAGATCCTGCAATAATTGCCAAATGTTGGAACAAACTTTTAGATTTCAGTGATCAAGACGAAGAGGATGATTTTCCACTTGCCGAATTACTGCGAAAATTAAGAGAAAGCCAAGCAAGAGCAATAACTGAATCACGTGATTTGCTAAACATGTTATTACCGCAAGTATGTAATTCGTGAATATCATAACTTTCAGTATCTACATGTAATGTTATTTCTAGGTTGAATTTACTGACACAGATATAATTAATTGGAATGAAGTGGATATACAAGTGGAAGGTTAAAATGTATCCTTAAAAAAATTAAACAATTATTTTATTTTAACAAATAGAGGAGCATTTACAAATGGTCTAAAATCAGTAGGTGATATTATAATCCTATTTATCAATATATTCTATAATTTTAGCAATAGATCTTGACTCCAATGAATAAATAACTGACTCAGATCTTTGACATAAACAGCTTTCCGCATTGTAGAAAGAATGTCAACAGCAATAGTATCCTTGTATGAGAACTTGTACAATCTCAAAAAAATGAATGTGAAATTCAAGAGAATTAAAGAGGCTTTAAGGGATAGCAAATTTCACAAGAGTTATGGGATGTATAGACTGTCGTCATATTAGAATCTAAGCTATAGGCAAGGGTATATATGTTTTCAATACATAATTTCTTTTATTTTTACAGATCACGCAGAGTTATTTCTTAATAGAAAAAGCCTTTTTTTTATAAATGTGTAGGTTGTGTGCGACCATAAATTAGAAGCATTGGATGTTGTTTCGTCGGCCTGGCTCTGCTTATGATGCTATAATTTTCAATAATTCTAGAATAAAGATGAAGTTGTAGTCAGACAAAGTTCCTAATACATTTCGCACGGTGACGATGCTTACACCTTGCAAAATTATTTACATCTACGAATGCGGGTAGAGTATAACTGTTCTCACATTAGGACTCGAAATATTGTAGAATGGTTAATGGTTTTGTGTTTCTTAGTATTCCCATTGTTATTATTATCACTATTATTTTTATTATTATTACATAGGTCACACTATAATATATATTTTATATATATTATATTTTAATGATTGTGGTGTAATTTGATTTTTTATTTTTGTTGTAAAAAGAAATGTAAAGAGAAATCAGGTACAACACTGTTAAACAACGTTGTCACTTCATACGATTCCATTATCCATTTGATACTTATCTAACAATGGGCATAATTCTGTTGAAAATAATTAATTCTGCTAAACATGAAGTTGTTTCTCCTATTTAAAGTCATTGAAGTATGTACCCTTAAAGAAAACAGATAGATAAGATGTGTAACTGATCGTTTTCTATTAACAAAAAAATTGTCGTCTCATATTTTATTAATTTGGATATATGTATTTCTAGGAAAAGCAATTTCATTTAATTTATGTAAAGCGGGACTATGATGCAAAATTATATTGTAACAAATGTAAATGAATATGCAAATACATTTTACACATATCTAAGGATTTTATTAAAATAGAAATATTACGATTTCCAATTACATAAATGCAGAACTTCTTTAAAACGAAACTGGTAGAAAATGTCATAGAGCACAATATATTTTTATTGCGCGCAGTAATGGGAATTCATGAAGTCAGTAGTTTTATACAAAATATGTAATAGATTTGTTCTACAAAAAATGAATTGCACTGTAAATTCTTTAGCATGTTACTATTAATATTAGAATAAAATTATTTTGTTGAGTAATAAGTTGTTTTTGTCTTCATGAATTTATGGGGACCTCTGGCAATATGCCACATATCATACAAAACATAACAATAAAAAATCTCTAATAATATTCCAAAATCAATTGATGTTAGTATTTTTATCTGTCATGTGAAGTCTCGAAATATTACATTTCAAGTTTTCCAAAAATATTTTTTTTAGAACAGTGTAATATTAAAAATATACACAGAAAATTTATGTGTACCAAGGTTAATATAACCTTATCTTAATTGGTCGCTATAAAATTTTACTCCACTTTCCAAAGATTACATCAGTCTATTTTTATCAATGTATAAACAAAACCATTTTATTGTCGAGACCAATATTGATGTTGTCATATTGATAAAAATTCTATATTTTTAAATAAACATGCACATATATTTTCTTTATAATAGTAGTATTAAAACTTTCTATGCTTGAATGTAATAAAAATAAATAAATTTTTAAATATGTTTTATCTTCGACACCCGGTTGGGATATAAGGAATTACGGGAAGAAGAATAAAAATGTTTTAACAGAAAAATTAAATCAATAAATGATTTTCTATTATGACTGAATATAAACAAAACCATGAGGTGAATTTAGCAACGAGATCGGAAGAGAACATATCTCCCGTACAGTTTTATCTATCGTCCAAATACTACTAAATACTAAACTATTATATATAAATTTGTGCTAATGAAGAATATTAATGTTAGACAACGAAAATTGATGACAAATATGTTAATTGGAATAAAAATTAATATATTAAAAATGAAATAAGTTAAACAGCTGTACATTTATTACATATGTTTAATACTGCTTAGAACCTTAATGCTGCTCTAAAATTGAATTATTTTAAAAATGTTTCTTACCGACTGACAAGGCTGGTGGAGTGCTTAATATAAAATAGGCGCTTCTGCATGACACTGAAGTCCGAAAACAGGCGATGGAGTGATCAAAGAAATAGTCTCCACCAGGGAAGTGTTCTTGCCCCGATCCTTTACAATATTTATACCAAAGAACAACCGATAGGCGTACAGACAAAACACTGGCACTTTATATATGCTGACGATACTGCTGTAGCAGTTCAGCTTATCTCTTTCCTTGGGGTGGAGGCGAAGCTTACGCGGGCTCTGCTGGTTTGGAGATCTACTACAAAATTAACCATCTTAAAATGAACCGCACAACAAAAACTCAGGTGTGTGCTTTCCGCCTTAGAAGCAGGGAGACGCGGAGGAAACTGAGGGTCTCATAACTTTATCTTTTCGAAAACAAGAGGTCAAGGAGAAGGTACACGCTAGAAATAATATAATCAGCAAACTCACAAGTACTAAGTGGGGAGCATAACCACATGTCTTACGAACATCAGCTCTGTCCTTGTGCTTCTCAGCTGCTGAGTATGCCGCACCAGTGTGGTTTAATTCCGCGTATATTAAACACGTCGATGTGGAATTGAATGAGAGTGTCCGCATTGTTACTGGCTGCCTAAAAGCCAACCCCAACTGAGAAGATTTACCGTCTAGTTGGCATCGCACCACCTTCAATCAGAAGCCGTGTCGCCGCGAAATGTGAGAAGAGGCTGAAAATCGACCATAGGTATTCACTGTCCAATCACGAAATCCAACAGAGCCGACTTAAATTTCGGAAAGGTTTTATGCTTTCCACCTCTCCGTTGAGTGAAACAGCTGAATTGCGACGAGCAACATTATGGCACGAGCTGGTGGCCGTTTGCGTTTTGTTTGACACTCGTTACTTTTCTTTTGGGGAGACCTCTCAATAACAATCTGAAGACATGAAGTTACAGAGATGATAATTCCTGCGAATGCGGCGCGATTCAGAATTACATTTAACCCGAACATAGGGAAACCTGTACAAAGGAGGACATCAAGATAGCAAACGGCAGAGTCATATATGTGGCAGACTATTGGAAGTATAAAATTAATGGCGATCTGGATATGGAAAGTAAGTACTGCTTATATTTCCATTTCCATTTCGCTGTAATATTTATTTATTTATAAATGATGGAAATATAAATTATTTCATTAATTAAAAAAACGATGTTTCACTAGCCTCCTAATAGTATTTATTTATGTTACCCATATCCTAGATTACGTTTTATATTGCAATATAATCTGACACAAGTAATTTTGGAATCTACATTTGTCGCCTATGAAAATGTGTAGGTATTGAAAAATACTTATTTATACATTTTGGTAACCTTACTAAGTAGCACTTATTATTAGCTAACTGAAATATACAATGACTATTTAATTCACTAGTTCTCTAAAAAATCGCAAATTAATAACAATTAGAAAGAAACTTCTCATAGAACTACATATATATACTATTGAGAAAATGTCATTCCAGTGAGTACATAAAATATTAAAATTTATGAATTTAAATATAAATATAAAAATATAAAAAATTAAATATAAAAACAAATAATAATTAAAAAGAGCGCACTCGAATAGCATCACGGATTAATAAAGCACATTTTTCTTACCTAGGCGTCTATAATACCTTGTCCGAACTGCACCGCGACCAATTATTGTTTCTTAAGCCCCTATCTGAACTGAACCACTAACAAAGTCATTTATTTGACACATCACGGACATGTTTTTGTATTATCGAATAATAGATAAAATTATATCATATGTAATATAGTATAAGTAGATCAGTACATGAAGTAAGTATAATTCATAAAGATGTGTTCAAATTAAATATATGAAGTTACACATACAAGTAATCGCGAACGAAAAATAAAAAAAAAATAATTTATAAATTTTTCAATTTATAAATTGAAAAATAATCCGAATAATAACTGTTAAGAGCATTTCGACATATGGTTCAGAAGATTTGTGTAAAATTAATAGAAGGAACTGGTCACAGAAATTGATTTTTTAAGAAGAAGTTGTCGAATATCGAGACTCGACAGGATAAGAAATAAGGAGGATGCACATCGAGAGGGATATTATTGACGACAGAGAAAAATCAATTGACTTGGTTCGGACACACAAAAAGAATGTATATATGTATATATATATATATATATATATATATATATATATATATATATAAAGATAATTAATTCGTGACCTTAGTATGTTATGGTAAATTCAAATTGTAGGCGATTTAAGGTTTGAATTTACTATATATATAGTAGATTCAATTAGTTGGCGATTTAAGGTCTGGTTTTACTTAAAAATGTATATATTTAAAACAATCTTACATCTTTCGGTATATGATGCCTTTCTCAAAGAATTTAAAAATTTAAAAGTATATTAATGTCATACAGAAGTATATACTATAACATAATTATGTAACGATCTGCAATTTACCATCATAATATATGTTGCTGTTATATAGATATATATCTTATGTTATTTAAGTATCTGTACATTTGCTTATCATGCTGACAGTTCCGTGTTTAGATCCTTGACTGGCTGTCCGAGTAGGTTTTAGTGGTTTTCCTTCTCGTTTAAGGCGAATGCCGACAGCATAACATCTTAAGCCGCTCCACGGGCGCATACATAATAATAATTCATGCCCTGCCATTCCCAGTTTTTGTTGTCTAACTATTTTTAGAATACTAAGGCATGATTTATTATTATTAAACTGGAATGTATCTTTGAATAATTTTATCCATGACAACTACAAATATATATGTATGACATTAATATACTGTCATTTATATTTTAAATTCTTTGAGAAAGGCATTACATGGCGAAACATGTAAGATTGTTTTAAATATATACATTTTTAAGTAAAACCAGACCTTAAATCGCCAACTAGTTGAATCTACCATAACATACAAAGGTCACGAAATAATTATATATATATATATATATATATATATATATATATATTAGTGTTAATAAGAATTAGATTTCTTATTTATTTTATTGGCCGTATCTTAATATTAAAATAATAGACTTTTTTATTGGTTTTGGCGACCTTTAATGAATTTTAATTTTCCCTACGACGTTTCGACTCTTTTAATTATTAAGTCTTTTTCAAGTGACTAGAAACAAAAATAATTAAAAGAGTCGAAACGTCGTAGAGAAAATTGAAATTCGTTACAGGTCGCTAAACCAATAAAAAAGTCTATTATCTTAATATATATATATATATATATATATATATATATATATATATATATTAATAATCCGAAATTATCGATTTTTCGAAAACGTGATGGAATGGAATATTTTGGAATCCATATTATTTTGACCTAAAAAATATGAAAGCCGGTGGGAAAATTTCTAGAATCTAATAGTTTAAGTGATGCTCGCGTCGTATTCGTAAAATTTGACATTTCTAACAAGCATTTCAATTGACAGCCGGTGAGATTCATGTATTATATTTCCTAACAAGCAAAAATAAAGAGTATTTATGGGCTTGTATTCTTTTGTATAAATATTGTTTAGTTTGGCCTATGTAGTAACATAGTTTTGTCTATTTTAGAGTATTTGTGGGCTTCTATTCTTTTGTATAAATATTGTTTAGTTTGGCCTATGTAGTAACATAGGCCAAACTAAACAATATTTATACAAAAGAATACAAGCCCACAAATACTCTAAAATAGACAAAACTGCTTTATCTACACACAAACTAACGGGTGTTTTTTTAAGAGCTTGAGAACTTAAAATTATAATACAAGACAGAAATATTGTTGGAATGAAATTTTTTTTATTATAATCTGGTAGATAATTTCATGGCATTTATTTTTTAAATATGATTTCCAGCATATGTCCGCCGCGGCTACGAGTTACATGGTCCATTCGATCAGTCCAATTTTTGACTACTTTTTCCAATAAATCTGGCCGTATGGCGTCAATGGTGGCTTGAATATTGGCTTCCAATGCTTCAAGAGTTGCTGGTTTGTCAGCATAAACCAATGACTTAACATAGCCCCATAAAAAAGTAATCCAGAGGCGTTAAATCGCACGAACGAGGGGGCCAGTGAACAGGACCACTTCTGGAAATAAAGTTGTCACCAAATTGATTTTGCAATAAATCGATTGTTAAGCGCGCTGTATGGCAAGTTGCGCCGTCTTGTTGGAACCAAATGTCGTTGATGTTTAGCTGATTAATTTTTGGAAACAAAAATTCAGTCAGCATGGCTCGATAGCGCTCGCCATTCACCGTAACGGCAGCTCCTTGCTCATTTCGAAAGAAATAAGGACCGATGATGCCGCCAGCGTGTAAACCGCACCAAACAGTCAATTTTAATGGATGTAATGGTGATTCGTTAACGGCTTGAGGATTGTCTTCGCTCCAAATACGGCAATTTTGCTTATTGACGTAGCCATTTAACCAGAAATGAGCTTCATCACTAAACACAATTCTTTGATAAAAATGCTCATCTTCGGCCAGTTTCAAATGAGCCCAATCAGCAAAATTGCGACGCAAACGATGGTCGTTTGGCTTTAAATCTTGCACGAGCTGTATTTTATAGGCACGTAAGCCTAGATCCTTACGTAAAATTTTCCAAGTAGTCGAAGGACAAAGGCCAACAAGTTGTGATCGACGACGAATCGACATTTCGGCGTCTTCTTCAATACTTCGCGCTACAGCAGCAATATTCTCTTCGGTACGCACATTTCTTTCTCTTGTTGATGGTTTTGAATCGAGAAGAGTAAAATTAGTGCGACAACGATCAATAACTGCACGAATTGCTTGCTCACTAGGCCGATTATGTTGACCGTAAAATGGACGAAGTGCTCTATGAACTTCGCGAACAGATTTATTTTTTTCAAAGTAAATTTCCACAATTTGGAAGCGTTGTTCTGGCGTTAAACGATTCATGATGACTTGCCAAACCTTACTGAACAGAAATGTCAACACAGTTTGACATTCTCAGCTGTCAAACCATAGTTATCGATATCGAAAGTTCTCATGCAGCTAAAAAAACACCCATTACAACGCGATCACCGTTTCGATTTTGAAAACACACAGATAATTGATAAAGAACAACACACAATAAAAAGGGAAATTAAAGAAATGATTAGTATTAAACAGGAAAAACATTCAATTAACAACAGAAGTGATATAAAAAATAAGCAGTATATACTGTAACTTAATTATGTAACGGTCTGCAATTTACCATAATAATATATGTTGCTGTTTATATATTTATATATCTTATGTTATTTAAATATCTATACATTTGCTTATCATGCTGACAGTTCCGTGTTTTGATCCCTGACTGGCTCCTTCTCGGTTTTCCTTCTCGTTTAAGGCGAATGCCGACAGCTTAACATCTCAAGTTGCTCCACGGGCGCATACATAATAATAATTCATGTCTTGCTTTTCCCTGTTTTTGTTGTCTATCTATTTTAGAATACTAAGGCATGATTTATTATTATTAAACTGGAATGTACCTTTGAATAATTTTATCCATGGCAACTACATATGTATAAGTATGACATTAATATACTGTCATTTATATTTTATGTTCCTTGGAAAAGGCATCATTTGCGGAAACATGTAGGATTGTTTTAAATATATACATTTTGAAGTAAAACCAGACCTTAAATCTCCAACAAAATGAATTTACTACATTTACTACATAATATGTACATATGTATATATTTATATATAGTATCGAAATTACTTGTACAATCTTAATCTTAAAATGACCTAATAAAATGTAGAAGATTATGCGCACTAAATTGTGATAGTTTTATGTATCCAACCGTATTTTTTATTTATATATGTAGGTTAATTTACAATCATTGCATAAAGTTCGAAATTTATTAATATTACTCAACTGTAATAGGAGGAGGATTAAAATTAACTTTTATGAGAATATTTATTATACATGTGGGTTACTAAAATAATATTTAATTTAAAATTGATTTATTCCTTGATATTTTAGTCATCTTATAAATAACTTTGAGGCGGACAAACGTAATTCATCTTTAAATATGGCCCCAACAAACATGTATATACAATTCTACGTTTGTATTTACTGTGACATTATTTATGTATGTTTCTTGAACATTTATAAGGGTTTTGTAGGGAAATCATTACGTCTTAAGTAAAGCTGAACAAAAATAAACAAAGCCTTTATCTGAATGCATATGAATGCGTCTCTCCGCTCGAGTGGTTTTACGGCTTTAGTATTGTGAGAGAACAGGTATATTTTCTCCTACCCTAAAACCCATGTAGACAGATAACTTAAGGTCAACTGGAAGGTTGAATTATAGATAAATCACCTATTATTCCACAGTTATGAGTTGAAAATGAATAAAATGTAATTTGTGCACAATGTCACAACAATTCATCGAGCTCTAAAAATGAACAGATGGTAAATTTTGAAATCACTGTTAACTATTTCGAATAGGTTAGCAACTAAAGTTAATACATATTAGTACATATGACTCCTACTGTTCCATTAAAACGAGAGTAGTAAATGTTACCGATTGTAAATTGTTATTCATGTAAGTAAATATAAGGTCATTATATTGATGTTTAGTAGCAAATTCAAAAATTAACGACAAAGCTGAAATATAAAGAATATTAACAGTTTAGAGCAAATATAGCGATAATTAGTGTATCGATTATTACGTTGGCTAATAACATTTCATAAATCCACCTTCCTCTACAAATCTTTTAATGAATATGATTTATAATTAGAAATTTTCAAACAAAATTTCAATTACTTAAAAAATATTGAAGAATATGGTTGGGATAACCTAAAGAAAAACAATAATATCAGCCGTATGTCAATACATACATGTCTGTTATGGTTTGGAAGGAGATTTGAGTAGCTAAAATTGATACACAACTGGCAGAAGAGACTGCAAATAGTACGTCAATAATAATGAACGATTATCGGAGTGATGAGATGAGTATAAGTTTGTGAATATGAATGGATAAGCGAAATTTAAATTTATAAAACGCACACTAGAGCCATAAGTACTACAATTGAGACGGGAACAGGTCCCCTGGTCATGTATTAAATTTTCATTGTTAACTAAACTTATTGTAGACAACGAAGAAAGTGTAATTTCAACGTTTTTATTTCTGTGCTTTGAATGCTGTTAATCTAAATTACTAGTTTCTACTCGACCTATGTTGACACATAGATTTAATAAGAAAATTGCACTATAAAAATACACTGTGTCTGTATTTCTCTTTTACCTTTCAGCATTAAGGGATGAACACAGTGTACTTGCTTTACTGGTTAATAGAGATGTGTAGTTCGCGAACGAACTACGAGGGAAAGTCATTAATTAGGTGACAAAAAGGTATTATAAAAATAATTAGAGAAATAGTTAGCCAAAAACAAGTTTTATTTTTTAACAAAGTCTCCATCTATATTAATACACTTATCCCATCGCTTTATCAATGCCCCAATGCCTGCTGCATAAAAGTGTTTGGGCTGGCGTCTGAACCACGTGCGTACCTCTTGTTGAACATCGTTGTCACCCTCGAAATGTTTGCCGCCAAGATGCTTTTTGAGTGGACCGAACAGATGATAGTCACTTGGGGCCAGGTCGGGACTGTAAGCCGGATGTTCAAGAAGTTCCCACCCTAATTGCGCAATTCTCGCCTGGGTCAAGTGGACCGAATGGGGCCTGGCATTATCGTGATGCAGTAATATTTCTCTCGTCAGTAGGCCTGGACGTTTTCGTCGAATTGCATCCCGAATCAACAACAAAACTCTACAGTATGATTCAGAAGTCACGTTCTCTTTTTTGTTCTGGAAATGGGCTAGGAGCACTCCTTGAGAATCCCAGAACACGGTAAGCATAACCTTACCAGCTGAGGGCACAACCTTAAATTTCTTTGTTGACGGCGAAGAAGGATGTTTCCATTGCATTGAAGCACGCTTTGTTTCGAGTTGGTAGTGGTGCACCCATGACTCATCACCAGTAACAATCCTGTTAAGCATGTTCTCCCCTTCCACTGTGTATCGAGAGAGGTGTTGCAAGGACAAGCTCATTCGAATTCTTCTGTGTTCCTCGGTCAGTTGTCTAGGTACCCACAGTGCGCAAACTTTTCGGAAATTCAAACGATCGTGCATCAGTTCGTAGGCTAAACCATGAGAACACCCTATTGCAGTTGCTATACTGTCTATTGTTACCCGCCTGTCAGTTCGAATCATCTCTTCCACCCGTCGAAGTGTTGCATCTGTCGAAATCTGAACGGGGCGGCCACTTCGCTGATCGTCAACAACTTTTGAGCGTCCTTGAGAGAATTTCTCGACCCAGTTATATACGGCTTTATGCGACAAACACTTTTCACCGTAAACAGGAGACATTTCCTTATGAATATCTTTTGCAGAAAGTCCTTTTGCCCAGAAAAAACGCACAATAGCACGTTGCTCTTCCACAGTACAATCTTGGAGCACGGTCGCCATTTTAACACTGCCTGTGTTCGCGCACACCAACTGTCACTTGAGAATTATAAAGCTGGATTGCGGTGACACCTATTGACAAATATGGAAACAACTCACTCCTATTTTCAGCTTTCCTACAGCAGTTTGTGACTTATTTAATGACTTTCCCTCGTATTAAAAAAAACGATTCTCAAACGTGAACTAGACGAACTAGTTCGAATATATGAATTGAACTAGTTTGTGATGAACTGTAACTGTCTGTGCTATAAGTATAAGTATACAAAATCATCAGTTGACCATCTGTCGACAATAAAGAAATGCTACGTTATTCTTCGTTCTATAAACGGTATATTATTTCTCAAAAATAATTACCTTGATGAGCTGATGCGCCTAAGCGATTTTCAATCTTATTGAAACCTCGATATACGTTTGGAGGTTGCTTGAATCTGTAAGGTAACAAGGACCGATATCGACCGTAAAAAATTACTATGTACTGATCATTCGTTCAACTAAACAAATAATTAGTTGAAAGTTGGAGTATGTGTACCTATTAAAAGTATTAGCTTATCTTTAGAAGTACCTTTAACTGAAAATTTAACTTCATGGTTTTGCAAAATATTCATATATTCTAATAATTTAATTGATCTTATTATATCTCATTTGTAGTCGTTTAAAGTGTTAGAGAGAATATCAGAGCGGTTTAGGGCAGGCATTAGTTAAGTATCTTGTCATTTAAAATGGTGTAAAAATATACTTTTTAAGTTTTTAATTCCATAACTAAACGTGGACCCTCACTTAAATTCGATGTAAGTTCGTCCACACAAACGCACGTCTAATTCTAGGAAGAACGTGGAGAGTTGACAGCGTATGAATGCAAGTAGAATTTATTTAGAAACATTAATGTGACCAAGGACTTCTTAGTGAGTAGGTATTTGTGGTTTATTGGTTCCGATGTATTCCTTATTTACTATTATTTTTATAATATTGATATATTTATAGTACATGTATTATTAAATATATATAAAGCAAAGTGCACTAGAGTGAAAGCGGAAAAACATTATTGAAGCCGATATTATATTTTGGAATTGAAATCGAAAGAAGTGAAAATGCATCACGTTGAAATTTGGTAATATTGTGGAACTAATAAACGAAAATCAGGTATTGCAAAAGAGGCTAGTAATAATAGAGGCTGTAAATAGTTGTTACACATGCTGTAATCTTACAATATAGAAATATTTGCTATTGGAATAAGGTTTGCATCAAAATTGCGTTTAACGTAAAATATGAAGAAATTGCGATTATAGTGGGCCAAGTGTTACCATACAAGATAAATTGGGGGTAGTTATAACACATAAAATATTTTTCGATAGTCCAGTTTTTATATTTTGTATTCAAACAAAAGCTTTTCTTTGTAACAATATTTTCTTATAAATCATTCTTACTTACATTGTTTTCTTTTTATACGGTTCTTCATCTAATAACAAACGAAGAGTCAAAATGAGAAATTAAAAAAAAAACAATGGTGCTATTAAAACCAAAAAATAGGTAATATCTTAAGAGTTTTAAAATGCAAAATAAGTGTTCCAAATTATAGGTTAGAAGAATGTAAAATAATTTTACGAAATCTTAATTCTCCTTTTTCACGCAAACCTTTATCTGTAAGCAAATATTGACCTACAGTAAACATTCTAGTATTATTAGAAAGTCAAAGAATGTCATAATTTACTGAAATAATTCCCTTTTGTTTTTGGTCAATACAATTTGAACAAAATTTTTAAATTCATATTATTTTGTTTTAGTATTCTTAAAGACATAATTCTAATAGAGTTAATTAATATCAATCTAATCAATGTTGAGTAAAGTTAAGTATCTTTCAAGTCGACGATATTATTTGTAGATATTCTCAATTAAATTTTACCGATATTCATATTTGCTGAACAAGTAATATTAAGAAACAAAAATAAGAAACAAACAATTGAAAAGTCTATGATCTCGTGTACTGCTCTTCATAAAACTCAGAAGATTCACTGTTTTGTTGCAAATTAAATGATGATAAATGATGAAAACTGAAAGAATAAATTTTTGCGATTCATATTAAAAATTAACAAATATAAGAGAAAGAAATTGAATGAATAAATTTGTTCTGCATTCATTAACGCCACATTTAGTAGTTTTCTGAAATGAAGAAATTGAAAAGACCTGAAACCTGATATTTCGATAAGGACATTGCGGAGTGAACCTTTACTTAAATAACTTGCTGGAGACTACGTTGACTGCAAATTTTCAAGGGAAAATTATTTTCGGCAAAATTAATATTTCCAGCATGAGCATCCGGTGAATCGCAGCGTTCTAAAGGAAAGTGACGTTTATATTAATCGATTGTGAAAAGGCAATGACCAGTAATTAATTATACATTAGATTTTGGTCTTCCTCATTACTACCTTTTAAAGCCAATATTTAACATGTGCAGATTAAACTAATGCATTTATATTATACAAGCTATTCCAGTTTTCTTTGTGTAGCAGTATCACGTTTGTAGGTTAGGCGTTGTGTGATTGTGATTAAACTATATGTATATGATATGTAAATATTTTGTATATGTAGTCGCTATGATTAATATCTAACCCTGCAATGTTTAATAGTATACTTACTAAATTTATTGCACTATAAATGAATTCTTATTCTTTAGTAAATTAATATGGAATATTTTAAAATTTTATTAGTACGCATTAATTTTTTTTCTTTAATAGTGAATCTTTAATAATTACTTGAAACATCTTAACGAAGTTCTTCTTAAACTTGACAGTTATTTTATTTTCTTGGTAAATATTCGATAGAAGATAGTGATCTATTCAAGGAATAACTGTCTTCTTTTTCCTATTTTACTACGCGGTGAGAGATTCTGTTTGTTGTATACGCAGGTAGGCAGACAATATGTTAGCAACATGTAGTTGAGGATCACATTATGAAACAGTTGTTGCGTTGCACCTGTTATTTTATATAATGTATATAGTGTGTAGTCAAAAAAACAAAACAACAGCTACGCTAAAATATATGTTAGTAACCTAAACGAAAGAAATAAATTTGAATAGTATAAAAACAAGTTATGACACTAAAAGTAATGCGCAATTTTGAGACGGAACATGAAATTAACAACCTTTACAACATAATAATAATTTATGATAAAAAAATTTCTTAAAATAAATTATTAGAATTATTTAATATAATAAGAATTTATTTGTAACATGTTATAGTATCAAAGATCTTTTAAATTTTGAAACTATTAAAAAAACTAATAATCTAATACATATCTTAATAAATTTAAGAATTACATATATGCAAAAGTAATAATTTTAAAGAATAGCAGAATATATATCATGATAAATAATTCATTTAGATTTATATAAAAAAATATGATAAAATTAACAATTAGTTACCATACAATTTGCTAATCCTAATGAAAACAATTTAAAAGTATATCATATCAATTTAAAATTAATAGTCTAGGGACCTAAGTTAACAAAATATAAGGAAATATAGGAGCTAAAACTCGGAAACAAAACTATTTCAGGTACTTTCAGTTTATAAAATAGTTTTTTGGTGTAAAAAGAAAATTACAGAGAAAAAACAATTAGTAAGTATAGTTAAGTACAAGAAAAAATTTTTAAGAAACAAGATAATCACGAATGTAATAAACAATCTACAAAATGAAATTTCTTTTCGAAGAACATTAAAAGGAAACAGGTTTTTAATTCATTATAGACGACTTTATGTTAAGATTCAAGGCAGAGAGATCTTTTGCTACATCAGTTCTGGACAGCATTAACTCTTGAAACTGCATCCAAATATGTTGTCTTAAAAGAAAATTTGCATGGACACTGCCCAAGTTGTCCAAACCTTGACAAAAGCTTCTTTTATATATTTTACCAACTTGTCGGTAGGAAACAATTCATTTGTGTAATAGGGTTTTATTGAATCTAGAGATGCCAGTGAGATATTAATAAGTAATGGAATGACTAAATATGTTTGTTAATTGCTCGAATAAAATATAAAATCCACGGAAGACACAATTTCTGAATCTCTAACTGTTTTTTCGAAATATTTTGAACTAAAACTTGTAATTTCTTAACGATTTCTTTCCTCTTTGAGAAGAAAATGATGTACTGTCTGTTTTAATTAGGCATAATATAGTTGTAGCAATTCAGAATCAATTGGCAAGATGTTTTCTCACTAGTGCATTTACATAAGAAAAAACGGCTCAATTTGGTCTCGCGGCTTTTATAAAAAGTTCTTCATCGTCGTATGTAACCTTATTATATCTTATTGGACAGTGGGTGGACCGCATACCGTAAATGTATTAAGAAACAACTAGACATCAAGTGAAGAAATGTTGACAGTAGATATATAATAAATTTAAAATGGCATTTTAATTTCACTGACATTCCAGAATTACAGAGAATGATAAAAATCAAAATTAAGTTCTAAATAAATAGATTTTTCTTATGCATAACGGTACAAAATGGAAAATTAACTAGTGATATATTACAGCGAAATTTATTTGAACAAATACAATAAAACAAATTGAAAATAATAGAATGCTACATAAAAAAACCTTCATTCAAAAAATAAAGAAAATATTCTTCCTTAAATTATTCCTAAAAACAAATGAAAAATTTCTCCTCATTAAGAAATATAAAACAGAATATTAAATATTCTCCTGAAGAAAACTATAACGTAAATGGTGCTATCATATTCTCGTGATAATCAAGTTTACGTTTTTTTACTGAAAGTAACACTTCCACGTTTTAAGAACCAGCGTGTAAAATAATATTTCTTTTTTCCTTGAAAGGGGGTACATCTAATAAACATGCCTGTGAATTATCAATCCAACCTTTTTTTATGGTATCGTAAGTTTCATCTACCTAACTAATAAATCGCCCTTCATCTCAAAATTTTATCATGTCGATTCTTGGCATAATTTTTTATCCTCGTTGACTCCATTATAACACATCGTTTGTTGTTTCACTATATTGTTGTTCTAGAGGATTCAATTTCGGAGATTTGTAATTTTTTTTTTGTAAGTTTATTAATGCTATTTATGCAGCGCCACTATTTATATTTTCCGTCACCGAGTCACAGTTGAGGTTACTTATTTCATATTGCACATCTTCCCTGTCTTCGTCACAAGTTCTCCACATTTTCTTATGATCATATATATGCTTTCTTACTTTACAATTTATGTTTTGCTACTAACAAAAATTTATATGGACTGTATTACTTAAAAGTAGAAAATGTTAAGCTGTAATGCCATTTTAATTATACGACGTTAAGTAATGGCAATTTAATTTAATTTCCAAAATATAAATAACCAAATCAATTTAGCTTACTTAGACAGAATTTATTTAATACCACTCTGGCTATTAAAGTAAGGAACAGCTCACATTTTAAATGTGCTCATTAAACTCTCACCGCAGGGGGTGGTATAAATGTACTTACCTGTTATTTAGTCAAATTGAAATAAGTTGAAACTATAACAAAGAAAAGAACCTACAAGAAATTGGTTAGAGTGGCTTGTTGAAATTGTATTGTCTGTATATCAATACCCACAAAACCTTGCACCGTCGGTAGAATTTTAGACCTGAGTAATTCAAAATATTTATTCCCTGTTAAAATGCTGTCAATAAAAAAGAACTTGCTATATGGGTATTTAGTATACCACACCACACTTTATCTTTTGTCGATATTGAGTTTGAAAAGATAAACTTCGGTGTTGATTTTACTTGGCCCAGTATCTAAGTATGGAAGAATTGTATTGTTTACTTAAAGGAACCGATAACTCATCTGTAAATAATATGATTTTAACAGTTATTATTATTCTGAAATGTGTCTATCATAGATTCACAAAATTGCATTCTAATAAACATATCATGAAGTAATTCTTAACTTTTGACAACTTGTAATTGGAGCCGCTATTTTTTAGTGTTTTTAAGAATAATAAGATAATTCACCATGGATTAGGTTTACCAATCCAATTTTTCCGCCTTTTCTTCCATTCAACTTTAACCAACGCTTTAGCCTTCGAAAGGAGAGAAAACTGAAATAGGTGGGGTATTGGGACCTCCCATATCGTACAGTTTGCTCGCTTTCAGGGTGTATAATAGTCAGTAAAATAGTAAATACCTAGTTTAAAAATAAAAAGAAAAATAACTTCAAATCTAAATTAAATTTACGCAAACGCGTCCTTATATCAAATACCGACGCAATATTAGAACTAATTAAGCATGGAAGATAATGGTTTCCGTTTAATGAGAAATGATTATTTTATTAAATTGGTCACTTTACACATGTTACACGACGTTCTAATTTTGGTTATAATCGTGTTTTGATAACAGATGGAATTTATTTTCTTAGGCTGCCGAGCGTAATCAAACAAATATAATAAAATTGTCTATGATAAAGATGAAAGTTCTTTCCTAACACGAAATTTAATTAAAAAGTTTCAACGTCGAAACGACTTGGGAACGTAACGGGCAACGAAAAGAGAGAAAAAGGGAGATAACGTAAAAAGTAAAAGAAACTACAATTTTTCTTTATAAAAATAATTAATAACCGAACTTTTTTTCCTCTTTTATGATTAAAATGTCCGTATATCTGGTTGGATTGTTTCGCATCCTTTTCGTCCCATAGGGCGGTATCCTTCTGTCTCTCTTTCTCGTCGCTAAATTGGTCGAGTTTACCCAAAGTTTAGATTGATGTTATGAGTAAAGTTTCTGAGTAAGACTTTTTAACTATTTGGCAATTTACATTAAGTGCTTTTTGGGGCTGGAGGAGAAGTGGTTTCTTCCCTTGCTTTGATGAACTCGAACGCCGTCAATAGTTAAAGGGAGAGGTTTGCTATTGTGTATATTGGACTTTGTAAAATAGTTGTTAAAGAGAAAACTTAGATTTTGTTAATATAGCAAATTTGATTTTGCGATGAAGTAATTCAGAGATCAAAGTGTCAGATCGCGAAAATTACTGTAAAACAGTAATTTAAGATAAAAAAATACTTACATCAAATATATAATGCATTTTAATTGCCAAATAATTATGAATGATGTGTTTATTTGCAATCTTAAAGATATGTGTGTGTCTACACTTACTATAACGTATTATAACTTGTTACAACTTATAGCCAGATATGACAAATTCTATAAAATTCTATAAATTAATATCATAATTGTCCTTTTTTCATTGACACGTTTGGTCTATATAGAGTTGAGAACTTGTTAAGAAAATTGCCATTGAGTACAGAAAACAAAATAGATAATAACAGTAATAATTTGAATTATTTATGTTAGCAAAAGCAATTTTTCGGGGATTAATTATCAAAATCCTAGCGATGTGTTGTTTTAAAAGTTTACACTAGCAATCACAAAGGCATACTAGTTTGATCATATAGCTATAGACTTTAGACAATGTAATTCATTCAAAGATCATTGCAATTATTTAGTTAGGTATAGTTATTTCATATCCGAATTTGAAGTTCGAGATAATTTTAAAACGATCTTAAGGAAATAGGTAATAGTTTTATTTTAAAGCATAATATTTTTAGGGTATTTTGAAAGACTTAATTATAAGTTACGGTTAATATATATATGTATATATATATATATATGGGTGGTCTTTAGATGTATGGAAAAAAAAATTTTGAAGTTATAGACTGTAACTCTTTCTAGAAATGTTTGTTTCTGTGTAAAAATACGGTATGCAAAAAATTATGCGTATCGAACAAAGAGAAGGCGTGGCGCACCGCCTCTCAAGGTGACCCCTGTTGGTAAAATGAACAGAAATATAATTTTTTTTATGTATTTATATTTTTTAGTATACAATATACCTACAACTTTATTATTATAACTTAATTAAATTTGCAGTAACTGCCACGATTTGTAACAAAAATTTGATTATAAAAATTTAATTGGAATTAAATTTCAAAAATTGTGGCGGCAACTAAATTATTTACATATCCTGATAATAGTTAGCAAGCATAGATATTTTTTTAAGCCAATGAGTTCTAAATATAGCTTTTTATCCCTTTTTTCGAATACTCTTACGCGTTTTTGTTAAGAAAAGTTCATCACTGTGGTGCAGCATTTAAGAAAATTAAAAATGAACTTTCCTATAAAATGACAATTGATTAAAATTGTCAATCAGAAGAGTGTGTTACTTAACAGAAATAGTGTTCAAAATAAAAGCTTGTGTAAAAAGTGTAAAAAAATGACCGCAAACCTAAGACAGAAGTTTAGAGCGCTTGGATCAAAATTGACAAAATTAACTTTATGGTGGTGTTGAAGATCAGAAAGTGAAGGATGCAGTTGGGAGTGTATCCGAGATTATAAAATTTGCATCTCAAAATCTTGAAGTAAAGCAACCACGTGATGATTATAAAGATATTTAATTAATTAAAAAAAAAAATTGGATAGAAGCACCAGTTGCAACAGATGCAGGATTTAAGATTGCTAAATTTACATGATTATAAAATTGTTGATGAGAAGGTTAGTCGTGCGTCACTAAACAAATTAAGTAATCATTAGTGGTATTTAACCCCAGAAACAGTAGCGTTGTCTTTTTATGATCTAAATGTTACATATGAGTCGAAGAATCATGGTGCAAGCTCTGGATAACCCTACTGATTGCGAACTAAAAAAATTGATCTTAACTCCTGATACTGTAAGCCAATATCTTAATAAGAACCTCGAATATTTTATAACCCAAAAATCACGTAATTTTTTTAAAAGGTTTGGGATTCCAACGGACTTTTTAACAAAAGATCCAAAGGAGTGGGTAAATGAACCTAGTTTTAACGTTGGATTTAATATCGTTGGAAATATGAATGTTGTTAATGACTTGGCAGTCTTTTTCAAAGAAATTAAAGTTATGTATATTTTTATGATATACAGGGCAATCCAAATTAAGTGTTCACCATTGGTAACTTTGTTATTATTAAAGATACAAGATTGTTTAAATTAGCAAACTAGTAGTACTTTTAACGCTCTTTAAGATGGAAGATGTAAAAAAAAAGAGCAGCGCGTTTTCGAGTTTTCCCGAAAAATATGTTTTTTTCAAATGGAAACCCCTATATATTATATCATTTTCTGTTAGAAATTCAATTTTTAAACAAAAAATCTTATAAGAAATTTTTTACTGGGATTAAAAATACTTGAGTTATAGTGAATAAACAAAAACAGCTAAGTCAAGTGCATTTCTATGTTTCTATGATAACGACGTTAATTCTTTCTAGTAAACGTCAAATATTAGTACAGTTTTATTAGTCTTTCACTCATAAATTTCATTTTGCTAGTTATTAATTTGACAAAAAAATGATTTTTACCCATGCAGAAAAGTGTGATATGTTAGAATCTTATTTAGTGTGCAGAAAATCCTCTAGGAGGGCAAAAGAACACTGCGCTGAATTATATCCACTCCGAACACAACTAAATGAGCAATTTTTTCTGAGACTGTACCGAAAATTTAGAGGCAATGAGAGTGTTTTTGCCAAAACAAGAACAAGAAGGACTTTTATAATAAGCGAGGCCACGGAAATTCCAGTTCTTGCATATTTTGAGGCCAACCGTGAGAATTCCATACTAGATATTATCAAGGAATCTGACTTGAGTCACGGTACTGTGCATAGGATTCTGAAGAAACACAAATTCATTCCTTATAAGTACAAACCAGTTCAAGTTTTCTTGCCAGGGGATCCAGAGAGAAGAATGTTTTTTAGCCACTGGTATCTTAACTTTTGTCGCCAAAATGTAAACAACTTTCGTTATATTTTATGGACCGATGAATCAAATTTCTCAAATTCTGGAATGTACAATAATCATGTAATCATCATTACTGGTCAAAGGAAAATCTTCTTTTAGTACATCCAAGACGCCCGCAAGTCCGTTACAGTTTTAATGTTTGGTGCGGTTTAATTGGTTTAAGGATTGTTGGTCCTTTCTTTTATGAGGGCACTCTAACTGGTGAAAGGTACATAGAATTTTTGACTGAAATTTTGAATAATTTCTTAGACGATATTGATCTCATAAGTAGACAGAATCTGCATTTTGAGCAGGATGGCGCACCTGCGCACAACTACAGAGGTAAATTTTAAATACTATTTTTAACAATTCATGGATAGGAACAAATGGTCCTATTCAGTGGCCTCCCCGATCGCCAGATTTAACACCGCTTGATTTTTTTTTATGGGGTTATTTAAAGACAGAGATTTATAAGCAAAGGTACGAAAACGTAAACGCCCTAAAAATTGCAGTTAGTGAAAAGATAAACCAAATAGATGGTAGGACCATACTAAAAGCAGTTCGACAAGTTCAGAAACGTGTTCAAAAATGTATTGAACAACAAGATGGTATTTTTGAACATCTTCTATGAAAAAATCAGTGATTTTTATTTTCTTTTAATGATATGTTTATGTATAAAATAAAGTTTATAAAAATTATTTAGCTGTTTTTGTTTATACATTATAACTAGAGCTGAGGATGTTTGCGGTACGGCAGGACCGTATGTAGTGCATCCCCACATTTAACTATTTATCTAAATATTCTCTGAAATGATTTGCCGGATCTCATAAATTAATAGAGTGATATTTTAGTATGCACTGGATATTGTTATTATACAAAATCATAATAGCCATTTGTATTTATGGATCATAAATAATAATACGCATGTATTTGTATTTGGTTGTGAATTCAATTTAAACTTAAAACGAATCGTAATATTTTAACGACAAGCCGTCCTTACAATACATGCATTCGAGACAAAGTGTGCAACTCTACGAATAACTTCCATAATTGATCGAAAATGGACATTTTGGAGCTGAAGTAAAGCCCCTATCCTTAGATAATTTTATTACTGTCGTTAAGAACTACTATTATAAACAACAAAGGCCTTTTATTAGTGTTGAAGTTTTAGTTTCATTGAATTTCCATGTTGTAAGTAGTCAATTGTAAAGTGTTCATTCACAATATTCTAAAACAAGGTGTAAATTTAACTAAAATCCAGAAAAACACATTCTGATAATATAGTACTAGATTAGAAGCTGTGTTTATTACTATTTATTATATTATTTTTATAACCAAATGCAATAAAAGCTACGAAAACAAAAGAAACCTCGATTTATTAAAATCTTGTCACACAGCCTTCAAAGCCTGGCAGCAAATATTTTGCATATATTTTATATATACTACCTACTTGAACTAGGTGAATGAAGTTAGAAGTTATAAGTTATAACTTCTAACTTCATTCACCTAGTTCAAGTAGGTAGTATATATAAAATATATGCAAAATATGTGCTGCCAGGCTTTGAAAGGCTGTGTGACAAGATTTTAATAAATCGAGGTTTCTTTTGTTTTCGTAGCTTTTATTGCATTTGGTTATAAAAATAATATAATAAATAGTAATAAACACAGTAATAAACATTACCATTATTATCTCCAGTCTTATTGATATATGTAATTTAATATCACTAAAAATTGTAATAACCTAAACATAATTTTATGATAGAAATATTAAAATTAAATCTTTACAAACTTACCTGCAACATTTTTATTTATCTTTAATTTAAATTAAATCAGTGTACGTACTTGAGCTATATTTTATTTGATTTACCATAAGTTTGAATGTTATTAACTTTATTATAAAAGCAAATCATGGTTGGAATTTTCAAGAACCGGCTCCTGCTGATAAAGATATCATGCTCTACGTACAAACAACCCATATTTTTAAACAATATTATAGTTAATTCTTTAATATCCCGGCTAACCGGCGCTAAGAAATAAAAGTTTTATTTATCTTCCTATTGAAATTTATAACTACATAAGCGCAAACATTCCAAGCGACATCTCATAAACTTTGTTGAAATTAGTTCTACAAGACAAGGTAGATATCTATGATATATAATAAACTCTTAAAAATACATATTAAAAATACTTCTATTAACAATTTAAAAATATCTATTTATTTATTTAATTTATATCAACAACAGCTACTTATAACAATATATATAAGGTCTGGCTTACTTTGATATGTATATATTTAAAACAATCTTACATGTTTCGACACATAGTGCCTTTATCAAGGAAATTAAAAATATAAATGACAGTATATCATTGTCAAACTTATATATCTGTAGTTATGGACCAAATTAAAATATTTAATGATACATTCAAGTTTAATAATAATAACTCATGCTTCAGAACTATCGACAGCAAGACGTCAATTACGGGGGATTGGCAAGCCATGAGTTATGTCTGCGCCCGTGGAGCAACTTAAGATTTTAAGCTGTCGGCATTCGTCTTGAACGAAAAGGAAAACCACGAAAACCTACTCGAACAGCCCAGTCAGGAATCTAAACACGGAACTGCCAGTATGATAAGCCAGTGTACAAATATTTAAATAACATAAGATAGATATTTATATAATAACAACATATATTCATGCCAATCCTTCGTAATTGACGTCTTGCTGTCGAAAGTTCTGAAGTATGAGTTATTATTATTAAACTTGAAGGTATCTATGAATATTTTAATTTTATCCATGACAACTACAGATATATAAGTATGACATTGATATACTGTCATTTATATTTTCGTAGACTTTACGAGTAACCAGAAGCAGATAGTTATCGCAGACCTGAAGATGGCAAATGTAATTTTACCGAAACGTCGTCCAGAAACCAGCAACGGTCTTTACGAAGACCAAACAGTGGAAACGCGGAAGAAAACCCGGAATCCAGTTACAACATATATATTTATATACATATATATATATATATATATATATATATATATATATATATATATATTATACATCGGAATAGATACTTGATTTTTGCGGTCGTTCCGTATTTTATATAAGCATTTTTGATGCGACATCTACATCGTATTGTACTGTAATGTGTGCTCTACCTGTAAAAGCCAAGATGTTTATTGAGTTTCAAATGTTGAAAATAGAAAGAGACTCTTCCAGTTATATGTCGGTATGAGCGGGAAAAGTATGCCTCAGGAAAATACCACAAAATTTTGGGGAGTCGCTATTGATTCAAATTGCAGTTACGATGGCCACATAGGGACATTGTCTAAGAGGTTAGTCTCATTAAACACTTTTCAAACTTCCGTTCTCTCTTTTATTTTTGTACAATTGCTTGGGAAATTTCAGAATGAGATTTAAATGATAAAAAAGGGTTATTAGAATAATGAGTGGTGTGAGGAATTGGTATTATATGCGAAAAAAATGAATATAAATACACTGATAGAAATGAAACTGTTAATTCAACCAATTTCGAAATGTTGATCTGAAAACTCTTAACTGAACAGAAAAAGTGGGAACCCAAAGAAAAGTGAATACCTTGAACATTAAAATATTTTAAACTTGAAAACAAAGGTCTTCAAGCAAAAGTCGAATTTTAGTTCACTGAAAAATTGCTCAAACAAGGTATAAGTTTTATCTTATTTAAAATGTTAAAATAAGAATAAGGGATTTCAATGTGTGTTTTTTTGTGACTTTGAGACGAAGTGAATATGGAGCACGTGTTAGCCCGCTCTCTGTCTCATACATCACATTAAGAAAGAAAATAGACTGAGTAGCAACTTTATAGAACAAAAATGGTTTATACACATATTGCTGTGAGTTTTCCTTTGAATTAGATTTAATATAAAATGAATGATTGTGTAGGCAGTTGCTCAAGTATATTTTTAATTAGACTCTGTATAATTTTTGGGTATCTCAGAGCGATCTTTTTGGGTTCTACGTAACTAGGACTAGCGTTCAAAGTAAATGTAAAGAAATAATACAATAAGAGACCAGTGGTTGTTAATTCCTTTATTGTCTGTTTGTATGTTCACATCTCATTTTGTTTCAACTTAAAATATTTAATTCTTAACTTAAAACTTAATTTATCAATGAAAATTTTGTACAAATATTATTTTATGAACAAAACACGTATAGCCTTGGAGTCTTTCTGCATTCAATTGAATTTCTCAAACAATTTACGTTTGAGTATTTTACTCACAAAAGGGGGTATTTGCCCTCCTAATGTTAAGCTTAGTATTGAAAGGGTATTCTGGCTTCTACTGACATTTATTTTCAATTCGAGTGTGCTATTCAGCGTCTATTTAAGTGGAAGTCAACTTCCTACAGAATAGTACGCTTACACTGTATATGTATTTTATTATTTTAAGCGCCCATTAACGAACATGTAATTTACAATTTCAATGGCACATATATTTCGAGATTGTCCATGGAAAACCTACTTCCTACTTATTGGTCTTTAATACCTGGTGTCTAAGATACACTTCAATCGTGTATTTATGATTATTTATTCATTTAAATCGACAATCCACATGCGTTTTTAAACTGATTTAATTCATTTTATGTACTCCAATTCTACCGTGTGTACGGTCCTACTGAGCTCCGCATATAAATTCTCAAACTCCTCTTGGTACATTTTGTATCTTTAAAAATTTGTGACAATTTATTTCTATCGACGATGACTATAATATAGTTAAGTAACTTAATCCTTAGGCAATGATAAAGTTAACTAAGAAATTAAAATTTATTTTCATTAACAAGTGAATGTAATTTAGTATTCTCAAGTGACTGAATGCTGAATGTATCAATTGATCAATAATCTCGAATAATCTCCTGTTTCTGCCACATCTGGTCTTTTATATCTGGCATTTTGTGATTCCCAGAATAGATTTCCCACTCCCAGTGATTTATTTCAATTTCGTCTGATTTTCATTCCTATTTAGCATTTTTATCCCTGTATATTCCTATCTATTATAGGTAACTTCGTTTTTTAAATTTTTGTGTGACATCACTTTGTTTATATACTTTTTTTTTCTTTTGTCGTAATTTCAGTATTTTGTACCTTTTATTTGGGGGTTGCAAATTTAATCATCTTGCCAGAATTTGTGTTTATCGCGTTTCATCCTGACAGTGTTTCCCGGTAAAACGGCCTACGTCTTTTCCAAATTCCCGTGGTGTTTCCTTTCTCTTTCTTCTTCCTTGGTTTCTTGTATTGGGTTGTCTTGTCCCTCTCATTCCATTCGTGTATATCTTTTCTATTATAGTTTTATTATTGAGCATACGCCCTCTAATATGCTTTCCATTTTTGACATCTTGCTTTTGTTTACATTTGAAACATTGGTGTTTTTAATTGCATTATTTTATTTTACCATGTTTGTTTGTATCTCGTTAATGATATTTTCGTTATTTTTTTAGATTTAGATTTTGGTTTTCCTATTTCAAAATGCCTTTGATGTTTCATGTTTATAAAATACAATGAATTGAAATTGAATGTGATTACTAACGTTACTAATGCACAAATAAAACGTTATTCTGTATCCTTTTTCTACATTATTGGTACATACAGCATATTTCGTTAATTAATTTAATTCTAACTGTTTAATGATTAAGATAACCTCCAAATTTATTTATCTCTTCCAATTATTTACATATAATTTTTAAATATATAATTTTTAATACAAAATTGGAATTTGAGGTGCATTTTAAAAAAACAACCTCGGTGGATTTCGTTTTAATTTGTTTCTGCTATTCAGGTTACGTTTAGTTCATTTCTATTTTATCTCCAAAGTCAATTTCACAGAAATATGTGCAGTTTATCGGATGATTATATATTTGGCCATAATTTCAAAATATCGACTATTCTATCTTAGTGTGTTCCGGAAGCTCATTATCTTTTAACCCTGATAGGTTTATATCCTGATAGGTATATATACGTACATGGCATAATATAAAGTTAATTCTTTGAAATCTGTACTTTGAGATAAAATGTTGTTAAAAGAGTTTTACGCTACAGTTGCAAATTCAGAAGAGTGCCGTAAATTTTCTCCAGCAACATCGTCTTTTAAGTAGAGATGGTCAAAACGTCCCTGACACAAATGTGATGTAATGCAGCAGAAGCAGAGAAAATTAAGAAATGGAAAAGCTGCGCCAGTGTTTCGCTGTCGCAGAAATGGATTCATATGACAAGAAGCGTGTGAATAGGAAACGAATTTTTCCATTACACAAGTTTAAATATAAATAATAACGTTAATTGCAACCTGACTTTATGTCAAATCCTAGAGTTGGACTGTGTTTATTATGGAAGTGCCTTTTGCAATCGCCGCTTGTTTGACAAGGAGGACAGAACACACCATAAATGATTGGCACAATATGTGTCGAGAAGTGTGTACCGATATTGTATCAGTAAACCGACAAGGCCCGCTAATTGGTAGGCCTGATGACCAGTTACAGATAGACGGAGCATATTTTCCTAGTAGAAGAAAATACCATCGAGAGCGAATGCTACCTCCTGCTTCTGAAGAAAGTGACGTCGAAATAGAGTCATCAAAATCATGAAGCCAGAGTTGACGGAAAATGGCTACCGAAACCGAAGCGTGTTTTTTTGGGCGAGATCAAGCAACATTGCTACCAATTATTAGAGAAGAGAAGTACAACCTGGATCGACGATACATTCGGTTGAATGGACCGCATATAGCATTTTAAATCAAAGGGGTTTTATCCATCATACTGTAAACAATCAACTGAATTATGTGGACCCACATACTCTGGCTAACACCCAACGTATCGAAAGATTATGGGTTGATGTGAAAACTCTCATTCGGCAAAAGATGAGAAGCGTTCCGCATCATTTGCAGTCACACTTAGACTATTTCTGTTGAAAGAAATTGCGATGAAACGAACCTGACCTATTTCTAACTTTCTTACAGGATATATGAATTGTATATAGATAAGGTTTTTGGCAGTAGTTATTGTAATGTGTATTTCATAATTAAAAATTATCATTAAAACTCCGATTGTCTTATTTATTATTCTCATTTGCAGATAGAGCGCAGGTTCCGTCCATATAGATTTAATTTGTATTTTAGTTTTATTTAAGTATAATCAAATAGATTTAGTTGTATGTATTTTACGTATTAAATCATAGGTTTTAATTTTATATTAATTGTAAATGTTAAGTGTATGGAAAGGTCTTGGAGTTTCCGAAATAACTAAGTTTGTTAATTTCGTAGGTCTGGTTAGGTATTACATTGCTTTATACAATGTCGAGTTTTCTACGGCCATAAAACTCTTTACTCAATACAGATATAATCCTTCTTGTAAGTTCATTTATTTGCATATTTACATTTCATTTATTGTATTTATTATATTGAATGTTACAATGTATTCATCTTGTTCGGGAAAAATAGATTTAATTTTGTATTTTTAGTTTTATTTAGATATAAGCAAACAGATGTAGGCATATTTATGTTAATGTATTCAATCCTAGTTTTAAATTATAAAGTGTATATAGAAAATGTCTTGGAGTTCGGATATATTTAATGTTGTCAATTACCTTAGGCCTGGTCAGGTATTACATTTCTTTATTCATTGTCTTGTTTTCTACAGTCATAAAAACTATTTATTTTATTACAGGCACAACCTTCTGGTTAACCCATCCATTTAGTAGTTTTAAATGTATTTTATAATAGAATAAGTTTTATTGATATATAGATAAAGTTATAGATGTTATAGATAAAGTATTATATTATTTATAATAGGTTAAATAGTTTTGGTTCGATGCGATTCTGCGAACTATTATGTTATCTCTAACGCACTTCCTGTGTATTGTATATTTATTATTTTAAGAGGTATTTTATTTTCTATAATTAAGGGTTTCCGGCGTATATTGTTTATTTTAATACATTTATGACGTTTGAAACTACAGCATATACTTACTTGGAAGAAGGGTAAAAATGGTTGTATGGAAATTTCCGTATAATCAATTTCGTTGTTTTCTCCCTCTCTTGTAACTGGCGGGGACAAAACTTTCTTGCCGAAAAATAAGTAAATGAAGAAATAGTTCCAAACAAGATCTCTTAGAGCTCACTACAGTTCCAAGTACGATCTATTCGAGTTAACTACAGTTCTAGCTTAGGTCTCAGTGATCTAACTAACAGTTCCTACTAAGATCTCAGTGATCTAAATAGGAGCAAATATTATTTATTAGCCAGTTTTCTCGGTCTCTGTATTAAGACCAGATACTGCATTTGTATTAAGTTAACGGAACTCCAAGAGTAAATTTGTAAATATATTATTGTTATTCAAAAGCAATTGCATTATTTCAACTCATACTTCGGTCGATACATACCGAACTTCCTTCAAACTAGGAGAAAGAACACATCTTTTTACGATAAGGTTTAAAGATTTCGATTTAATTTCATTTCTCCTGTATTCTTCGAATACTGTCCTTTATCTCTAGCCCACATGCTGTTCATTGTAATTTACGTACTCGGTACATTGCCATTCAGTATCTGTAACAATTATATTGTTTGTGGTTAATATTTATTTTATTTGTCTGTATTATAATTAAGGGTGTTCGTTTATAACGTTGGTAAACTGCATCATCTATCTTTATTTGAATTTAGGAATTTCCCGAGTAAGCATTCGACAAGCTGAAGGGTAAAATCTTTGCAACGCAATTTCATTATAATTATTTTAGTCTCCTTCCCTTATATCTGGGCAGGACAAAACTTTCATTGCAAAAATAAGTTAAAACAAAAATCAGTTTCAAAACCAGCGATCCCAGCGATCTCCCTTCAAAAATATATTTATGTATTAGCCAGCTTCTCGGTCTTTACTATTTAAGGTCAGATCCATACATTTATATTAAATTAATGGAATTTCAAGATTCAATTTATTAATAATTATCTTGTAAATATATCAGTGTCATCTCAAAACTATTGCATTATTTAAAACTTATATTTCGGTTAAACAAATTCCGAAAATTCCTTCAAACCAGGAGGAAAACAACGCACAATACACTAATTTTTTTATTTTATGAATTATTGCCGAATGAAAATGAATAGTTTTGTTATATAGGTTTATTTTGTAATTGATTTAAAATGATTAGAATTAAATTCTATAGTTTCTGTTTCTCTATTACCCAATGTAGGCACTTTAAAAATGTGTACAATATATTCTACAATCGTGAAGTATTGTCAAGCACAAACAAGAATCTATTATCAAAATTGATTATTAAAGGTAAGTAAAACCTATATTATTTAATTAACTCCCCTGGCAGCTTAGATACTCGACTTTGAATTAGGTAAATGAGAAGAAAATAAAATTATAATATCGATAAGGGCTTTTCTCATTAAGTTGCTGTTGTCTTGATAGAAAAATATAGTAGTCCAGGATTCTTCAATTAGGAAATTATGGCATAAATTTTTTTTGTAATTATTAACGATAAATAATTTTATTATAATGGCAAAAATGTTACTTCTTTTTCTTAAGCGTATTATACTTTCAAAAACTTCATCACATAAATTGTGACTTAAAATCACTTTTTTTTCGTTTTTTCCATCCGGATTAGTTTAGTCACCTTATTCCTTTTTTGACGGTATCTTGTGACTGCACAGACCTTTTGCTTATAAATGATCGGGTCTTTTTTAATAAATAATATTTGGTTGCCCATATACATATTCAAATACTTATTTAAGTAACAATTTTCTTTCTGTTTATATCTATCAGAATTAATGCGTAAGATTAAATCTTCAAATCGAGGTATTAGGACGGATATATAGTAGCAATAAATACATACTTTTTATTATTTACAGGCATTTTCCTAAACGTTGTTACTACGGCAAAAACTTGTTAATCACAAATAATCTAGTACCATAAGGACTGTTGTGTTAATAATTTGGTATTATAGGTATTATGCTCTTTTGTTAATTTGAGAAAAAATATATAAATATATAGATATATAAATATATATATATATATATAAATATATATATATATATATATATATATATATATATATATATATATATATATATATATACCGTACGAACGCCGGGGAGTGATTGATCTACCACAATGTAGTAAGACGAAGACGAATAGCGAGTTTATGTGGTTAGGGTTGAGAGAGTATATTCAATCGGGTTCTACTGTCTAACTGTACGGGCGTTCCCTTTCTTTATCCAACACATTCTACATACGATCTAAGTACGAATCAAATAATCTCTCTCTAACACATTGAATATTCCTATCAGTCGGTCATTGTGTTCAAGCAAGGCCAATATACTTACAGTTGGCCAGTCATTACTTATATATCCATCGATCGCACGACGTTGGGCACACGGTATAGGTATATATATATTTGAGATTTGTATACTGTCATTTATATTTTATATCCTTGATAAAGGCATCATTGCCGAAACATGTAGGGTTGTTTTAAATATATATACTTTGAAGTAAAGCCAGACCTTTAATCGCCAACTGATTGAATTTACCATATCATACCAAGGTCACGAAAATATTATATTTATATATATACATATATACATATATATACATATATATATATATATATATATATATATATATATATATAAATATATATATATATATATATATATATATATATATATATATTTATATATATAGTAGATTCAATTAGTTGGCGATTTAAGGTCTGGTTTTACTTAAAAATGTATATATTTAAAATAATCCTACATATTTCGGCATATGATGCCTTTTTCAAAGAATTTAAAATATAAATGACAGTATACTAATGTCATACTTATACATTTGTAGTTGTCATGGATAAATTATTCAACGATACATTCCAGTTTAATAATAATAAATCATGCCTTAGTATTCTAAAAATAGTTAGACAACAAATACGGGGAATGA
Source organism: Melolontha melolontha (assembly GCA_935421215.2). Taxonomy (NCBI): domain Eukaryota; kingdom Metazoa; phylum Arthropoda; class Insecta; order Coleoptera; family Scarabaeidae; genus Melolontha; species Melolontha melolontha. The sequence goes on from OW285239.1 coordinate 66,514,490, forward strand.
CAGGCATGAGTTATTATTATGTATGCGCCCGTGGGGCGGTTAAAGATGTTAAGCTGTCGGCATTCGCCTTAAACGAGAAGGAAAACCACGAAAATCTATTCGGAGAGCCAGTCAGGGATCTAAACACGGAACTGTCAGCATGATAAGCAAATATACAGATATTTAGATAACATAAGATATATATTTATATAACAGCAACATATATTATTTGCATATATTTTGCAGATCGTTAGATAATTAAGTTATAGTTTATATTATAACCTAATTAGGTTACAAAAATTCAAGGTAGTAACTATATTATTGCAGTCTTATAATTATTATTACTATTTAAATGATTTAAAATTGTGATATTTGGCACTTAAATTAAATATATATTTATTTAGTATAATAACAATGAAGTTGGCTCGTTTACTAATTCTCGAACTTTACAAATGTTCTTTTTATTAATTTTTGTTTGTTGTTTAAATTTAATTCACTTAACAATTTTTCAATTTTGTGATGTAATAGTATATATTTGCAATTGTATAATCGAGCCGAATTGATTGAAAATAAATACGGTTTCGTATTTTATCCTTGACATTATTTATTAATAATTATGTTGGTGAGGATGGTGCATGGGGTTTACTTCTGCGATAAATTTTTAATTGAAAAGAAAATCAAAGAAATATCAATTTTATTAATAATTGAGGAGTGCGTATTTTGATTTTCAAACATGGAATTTTAAAAATTATTGTCCTAAGGGTTTTTAATTTTTTGTTTATGTAGCCACGATAAATAAAACCTAAGTTTAAAATTCACTGAATATACTTGATTACAGAAATACTAATACATAAGTTGAAATTTTATTGTGATAAAAGTGTCTAATTTTGTTGATTTAATTGCATTATTAATTCAATGCCAGATTTGATAGTAAAGTAAGTATTTTTTCATGAAATTGAAATCTAATATTAATATGCGGTTTGGATTTATTTAATTCCATATGTATAATATTCTTATCTTAATCCCGTTTATTATTTACTATTGTTGGTAGATAAAAGGCTACTGGCAAACAATTTGAAATTTACACATACTATATGTATATATTGCTATCGATTTTTTCTAAAATAATATTAAAAATTATTTAAAATAAATGTACTATTATTTTTGGATTAATGTGTATATCCGATATGTTTTAAAATTTTATGTGTGAGATAAAAACTAGTTTTATATTCGAGGCCAATGTGTTCTTGAGGCCTAATATAATTCTAGAAGACCAAGATTTGCTGTATTACGAGAAAGTTGTGTTTTTTGAGATATATATTATATATATAGTTAATTTAGTTCGGGTTGTTTTTGATAGTGTTCATTTGTTAGTTTCGATATTTCTACGAGATTGTTATTCTCGTAATTTTGATATAGTATTTCATTAAACAACTTTTTCTCGTGAACGTGTCTCCAGTAAATTTTTTAGGTAAGTAAAATTATATTCATAAGACGACTTAGTTCAAAAAGCTTTTAAAAGTGTATTTCAATTGTATTAAAATAATTAGTTAAGAGTATTAATTATTAGAAATAAATAATAAAGATTATTATTAACATTTCTATATTAATATTATAATTATAATTTGTTCGAGAGGATTTAGGGTTTTTTGTACATGTTATTTGCGCATGTGTAAATTTTGAACGTGTTTTCAGATTTTGATTATACAGTGTGGTTCTCTGGGGAGAAATTAAAAATAAACTTTATTATTTTTAGATAAGTTTGATCGGAGTCATTAAGAGGAAGTTTTTTCATTCACTCAGCTGTCAATATTGCAGTGGGTATTTTTACCTCATGTATTTTGTTTGATACAGAATCTTTATATTTTATAAAGATAAATTTTTTTCTTTTTTGATTTTTTTTTTGTATTAAATATTCAGTTTAAATTTTATCCTGTGTTTCATTTTTGCTATAACACCAATATTGCTGTTCAAGCTTAATAGATATAAAATAAGTAAAAAAATTGTGAACTTTTTACTGGCGCTTAAATAACTTTATAGAAACAGTCACGACTTTCCGATTGGAACCTGAGAAGTTAGAAGAAGTCTCATATTTTGAAAATTCACCGGCTGAGTAACCTAGTTGGGTAAACTAACTAGTTGTGGATGGTGGCGCACTAAATCTACAAACCACTATTCATAGCAATATGAACCATAAGGATAAATTTATATAAATTATTACCATCCAAAATATGAAATCGAAAACAGATATTGCGTTTAAATGCTATTTATTTTCATTACCTATATATTGTTATTAATGAGTAACATGTTTTTATGAAAAACAAAGAGGATATATTAACAATTTCATTCTTCTAATCAATTACATCAACTATAAAAAAGGGTGATAATTCATTGAATACTTATAGACGATAAAATTATAATTGTCTTTTATTGTGGAGTATCCTTATATACACTTATGTATTTCATATACATATAGACGTCCATTCACAATTAGTGATGTACACGTGAAGGAGCGCTTAAAACAATACACCTAATAAGAAAATATTACAGTATGTGTTGACAGTGATTAGCTAATATTCCGATTTTCATACTTTATGAATGAGATCACACGTATTACACATCCGTCGTCATGTAGGTTTTGGACAAAAAATTGTATGTCCTAACTTAAGTCTATTGATTTATATTCAGTTTTAAATGTCAAATATTGTCTGTCAAAAATTGACAGAATCTTTATCAAAAATAGTATTGTGCATTTTAAAATGGTATTCATGCTTGAATCGTATTTTCGAAATGGTCAAAAGATCGATGAACGGAAGTAGTCTATTTAAGATTGTATAAAATAATTTTAGGATGAATTTCCAACCTTGATTTTGATTATAATGCTTTTCAGAAGACACTCAGAATTATTCCAGTTTTTCGACTGAAAGTGAAACTGAAAGTGTAGAACGACAAGAAGGTAGTGGACGGCCAAAAGTCCGGACAGAGGAAATGATTAATAATGTGTGTGATTAACAATATTCGCTCTCTTGAAAATTTGAAATACATGTTGGCGTGGTGATACGTCCGAAAAGCCGAAAAGCGCTCTAACGCTCTAAGCGCTCTTTCGTTCTCTTGAAAATGTTTTCGAGACAAAAAAATGTTCTGAGTATGACTTAGCGGTCTACACACCCATAAAGTTTCAATTTTTGTTTTAGTTTTCAGTTTAGGAACTTTCCCCTATAAATAATACTTTTCACTCTGTCATTCAATCTATTTTATGACTATTCTTTCTTGGAGACACGATGATGCTTCGTGTGTGGAACAAAAAATATATGCATTATTTTTGTTGTTGTGGTGGAACAAATGCATTACTACTATATTAAAGAATGAGTGTTATAAGAACTTATAAGACAAGTTTTATTGTATGAGCCCCAGTTTAGATACGAGCGCGACAAGTTGCTTATGATATACGTTTTATAGGTTATATTTTTAAATTTGCTTTTTATGCCTTCTTTCATAAATAATAGTAATTTTAAAATTTCAGAGTTTCTTTATGGTTTGGAAATGCAATTTGAATTTGTTAATTTCTATTTTATAATTTATAATAATATATACACTTATACAGTACATAGAGAATGTAAACAATCTAGTTTGTATGTAGACAATATAAAATTTGGCAGATCAACATAACATTAATCTTTAAATTTGTGTTCCTGTTTATGTTACAAAGTTTATTATTCAATTAATTATTGGTAGAATATGATATTGCAGTTGAAATTGATGATTTTCCCAAATGCCGTCCAGCATCCAGAGTTATCTACCAATACTTACTTTAAAGTTATTATTAATTCCTTTTGCAGTTTCAAACTGGTCCCAAACTCACTCCAAAATACTATTTCAAATTTTTATTCACTTCGAATATCTCATACCGATTTAGAAAATCTAGTCGTTGATTTATATGATAACTAAGAAGAATAACTAAGGAAATAAATGAGAAAAGTAAGTTATTGACGTTGTGTACTAAGACACTAAAATAATTTTTCACCAAATACTAAAATGAAAAACGTATATTTATAAGTAAATCTAATTAAGTGCAAAGAAGTGAATCAAGTAGGGTTTTTTGACGATTCAAACTTGATACAGGCAAATACTCACCAAAATAAAACGAATCAATTTTGTTTCGAATACATTGTACACTTTCTTGGCGAAATTTAAATATAATTCACCATTAAAATTATTTAGCGAATCAAAAAAAAAGAGATAATGATTAATAAATAAATAAATTAACATGTTTTTTGTTTACATTCTAAAGTTTCTAGAATTTTCACCACAGGAATGCGTTATATAACAATGTCGGTGTATTATTAAAAGTTTCTATTTTCTGCAATTATTTATATAAAAAAATTCTTTTATAAATTAACATCTCTTTTTGTAATAGATATTGCTAAATACTTCACTGAATTCATGTGAAATATTTTTCTTTGTAATCCCACTTTATGTTTTCACAAAATGTAAACTTAGAAATTTAAATTGTCTTGTGAAAGTTTTATATGTGTATATACATATAAATATTTTCTGTATTTGTTATATAGTCACTAACAAATTTGTATAATGTGAAAAGATAAATTATTATATTCAGCATCCAACATATGTAATTTGTAATTAGTTACCTTCAGTTAGTTGAATTTTAGAAATCTATATACATAAAAAACACAGTAGAAGGTATTTTAGGATACTTACGAAGAATAAAGTGAAATATTAATTTTCTTAATGTATTTTCTACGTTGTATTGGACGGTTTTTCGTAATTTTGCATTGGCATTGGCATAATTATAACTCATTGCATTTTAATTGTTTTAATAAAGAAAGTAAATTTGAATATTGTTTTCACATATGAAAAATGAACATTACGTTTATAAAATTGCTTCTTGTACTAACAATGTCGTAGCACTAATTACAAAGCACAATGAAGATAGTAGTAACACCGATAGCAATAATAACATAATCTTTAATATATTTCAAATATAATTTCATTTCTAATTTGACATTTGAAGTTAGAATAGTTTCTAGACTAATCAAGCCTTTTCTAGAAATTTGTGACAAGAAATATTGTTGGGCATATACCGAATAACCAACAGGAAAGATATAAAATACATAATGTCTTTTACTGGGCGAATGTATAACATGCTGCATCGCTGTTTAAAGGATTACTAATTAATTAATGAACTAAGAATTTAAGCTCGCTATTCGATCTACTGAGAATTCTACCATAATGCCGTTGTTACAGATGGACACGTAATGCGAGTGAGAAATTTACAATAAAATGCAGATAGCAACAATCTGCCACGCTATGCATTTTGTTCGAGTGCAACCTGCTGTTTTATTACACTCATTATTAACATAGTTACAGATAATTAGAATAAACGTGTGATAAACTTTTAAAATTATAGTATACCCTAAAAGAACTTATTTATAATAAAATAATGTTCTAATAATAATTTGTGATTATTATTTAGAAGGACCGAATTCTATGGCAAATATAGTATGGAACGCAGTTCGATGTTTTGAAGCAATGTTTACTCTAGTAAATACAAAAATCAAGAACAGGCATGTGTTCGTGTAAAATTTGTGTAAAAAAATTAAATGTCACCAAAATAAATTGCTCCCAAGTTTGACATTAGCGCTGCAACATTAGCAAATAACGGCACTAAACATGTTAAAATACTATTATAGTATTTATATAGTATTATAGTAGTAGTGCCGTTATTTGCTAAATTTTAACTCTGAATTACACTCCTGATGAAGTAACCAATGCGTTATGAAATATAGAGTGGAATAAAGGAGTTTTATTTTTACTTGACAGACCGCTCACCCGTTAATGAAATTTTTACTTATACAGTACGGTCGATAATACTTTATAGTCTATATATATATATATATATATACATATATATATATACATATATATACATATATATATATATATATATATACATATATATTAAATTCCACTTTATGTAACCAAAATATTTGAGAAAAATATCATAGGAAACATAAGGGCAAAGTGAGGTATAATAAACTGCGAAAATTGAGTCTTGTCAATTGTAGTCGTGCGTTAGTTCAGTGATACACAAGCTCACGGTATCAACATTAGATAGAAAATAATGTTCTTCAGTTCAAAATTTAACGTGTTAAGTTATAGTCGTCCGTAGTAAATAGTTACATTGCGAATATGGAGTTTACTAAAATGTTAAGTGAACGTGGGGAGAAGTTTTTGGTGAGGGAAAATTACAAGTTTTACTTCTATCGTGAAGTAAAATCAACAGAGAAAATGTGTTGGAAGTACAAGTTTTACTTCTATCGTGAAGTAAAATCAACAGAGAAAATTGTGTTGGAAGTGCAGAAAAAATTTCCTGGCAACTACAACCATGAAAATTATGATCGAGTTTTAAACAGACAGAAGTTTAGCAATAGTGTTAAGAGAAAGACAGTCGAAGATTTCTCTACCAGACCAAGGAAATTAATTCATAAGAAACTTTCGGGACAAGAGGATATTATTGCGACGTTAACACCAAAGGATGTAAAGTACGAGTATATTGGCAACAAAATATCTTATGCGAAACTGCAACAAGTTCAAACATTACCACATTCAGTAAAACAAGGAAATGCTTAATGTACTCAAACCGATAACATCGTTGAGTGAGAAATTTGTTCTTATAAATGACATTCCACGAGAGATTGTTGTATTTTCTTGTGCTTATAACGTGAAATTTATGTGTAGAAACCAAAAACGGATTTATATGGATGGAACTTTCGAATACTGCACAAAGCATTTCCTTCAACTCTTCACCATACATATCTACAAGAATGACATTTACAGACCCGTCATCTTTTGCTTGCAGGATGGAACAATTCGCAAATTGTTTGATCGAGACTTACATAAGTGAGAAATCCTCCTTTGCATTATTAATTTGGGCAGCATTATCGGTGTGCACGTCTCGAACTACAAATTAATGAGAATCGTTTCACGCCAAATTCCGAGGATACTGTGGAACACCTCATCCAAAAACTGATACATACAAAAAATATATACTTGTAAAGTAAATGAGAAGCCTTCTATAAGGAAAAGTGTTTTAAGAAAAAAAGACTATTGTAGGAAAAGTTCAACAATATAAAACTAATCAGATACATATCAGATTTTATTAAGCGTTTGTCTTACAAATGTAATCAGTTGTAAGTTTTTGTATTTGAATTTGTGTTATATTTATTGGTTCAAATTAGTAAATGTACAATGTTTATGTTGATTCATCTACATTGTACTTTTACTAATTTTAACCAATGAATATTTCAGTTTGAAAAAGACCGAAGCGTCGCTTCGGATTAAAAATTGTTGTAATTACTTGACCGTTGCTCCCAAAGATACACTTTTACGTTTTCTCTTGTATTATAATTACGGACAAGAAAACTAAGAAATTCTTCCTAATATTTATAAATAAGTTTTAGAATTTATTTTGTTAATTTATGTTATTAAAGTAAAGTAATTCAAATTTTGATATAGCTACAACATATAAACTTAATAATACTAATATCTATCTATATCTATCTATTTTCAAAACTAAAACCTAAAATAGAAAAAATCGAGAAACACACGTCATCCATAAAATACCATATCGCGATTGCGATAGTTACTACATAGGCCAAACTAAACAATATTTATCCAAAAGAATACAAGCCCACAAATACTCTAAAACAGACAAAACTGCCTTATTTTCACAAACCACAACGCGATCACCATTTCGATTTTGAAAACACACAGATAATTGATAAAGAACAACACACAATGAAAAGGAAAATTAAAGAAATGATTAGTATTATACGGAAAAAACATTCAATTAGCAACAGAAGTAATATAAAAAATTTAAGCAGTATATACTATATCTCATGTTATTTAATAATCTGTACATTTGCTTATCATGTTGACAGTTCCATGTTTACATCCCTGACTGGCTGTCTGAGTAGATTTTCGTGGTTTTCCTGATTAGATCTAATCATTTTTATATTTTGTACGTCAATTTTATTATTTCTACTCTACATTTTTTACCCCAGAAGAAGCGACAAAGTCTGTTGCGAAATATAGGGTGATTTAATAAAGGAGTTTTTTAATTGACGGCTTACCCGAATTTAAATTAATTTTTGATATATATATATATATATATATATATATATATATATAAACCACCCTATAACTTCTCAACAAAGGAAGATGAAAGCCACATTCATACGAACATTTCTTCATAAAATTACATCTAGTTTTCATTGCCAAAGTTTGTAAAGAGGCTACTGAATCATCCTGTATAACAAAATTTTATTTAAATCGTAATTTTCGGATTGAGGTTTGCTTTCTAAATCTTATATTTTGATATTTCGAACTATTTTGTAAAACTATATTAGACAAAATTATTAGTTTTGAAACTCGAATATTAAATTTTTATTAGTTAGTTACTAATTATTTCATCATTCGCCTTAAATTAATATTGAATAGTATGTTTAGAAACTTACAAAGCTGTAGCTACTCTTCCCCACCAAAAATTCAAGAGCATCAGGTAGTTATTAGTTGTAATAATAGTTAGGTAATAGGTGTAATAATTATACTAATTATGAAATTTTCTGTAATCAATATAAAGATTCAAAACTATACTTCATAGTACAACTCATACAATTTTGCGAAATATAAACATTAGATTGTAATTAGGTTAGTACATCCAATCTTATGCATCATTTCTTATTTTATTTATTTGAAACCCATTATGATTAATATTAAATTGTAACTCTTGTAATCAATTATATGGTAAAATGATTTTAAAGAGGATATTACTATTATTTACGAATGACATCCGTAATTGTTGCTAGAGTGTAGGACAAGTAGTATTTTAAAACACTAATTTTTTGAAAATATGAACATTAATTTAGATGTTACTTGATTTAAGATTTGCGATTAGAAAGATTGGTATATTTACATGTTGGTAGCAGGTGATGTATAAGTGTTATGGATTTAGAAATATGTAATAAGTAGAGAGAGGACTCGAGGGATTGATGATTCATAGCCCATAGGCGTCTGCCTTGTATTCGCAATAGTTAATATGTATCTGTCAATGCACAACAGAGCGAATGTAATAAACGGTTTGGTAACCGGCAGCAACTACTGCTGAAGCAAAAATAATGCTGACAAGCGAATTGCATATCGAATTTTGAATAAAAATAATTTACAAAGAGCAAAACTCAAAACTATGTATTTTCTGTGAAACATTGAAAGTATAAAAGATTACTATGAACAACTAAAATTTGTTCAAGGTGTTCCTGTGTTAAATTAGTTCTTTTAGATGTTAAAGCGTCTTTAAAAATAGAAAATGTCCGTTAATTCCGTAAATTAAACTTAATATTTATAAAAACTTATAGGATAAATATTCAATATAACAATATAGAACGGATTTTTTAAAATACTAAACGTTGTAACCAAATAATACTGAAAGAAACGAAACCAGAAACAGTCCCTTATAGAAGAGAATAGAAAATATACTATCTCAAGAACAATAAATACATATATGTATATGCATGTATAACAGCATGTAAACACGAGAATACACTTTGGAAATTAGTGGCTATATTTTTTTAAGCGATTATTTTAACGAAGTCAAGGAAATAATATATAAATGTATATTCCGTCTTACACGCCACCGTTAAATTGAATTTATGAAGGAATACACACTATGTACTATTCATAACGACGGAAATAAAAACATCTGCTCGAGGAATGCAATCGAGCAAGCAAATAGTGGGGCTGTTATAACATACATACATACAATACCTGATGCCGCCACAACGTTTTACCAGGGCTCATTCAATCGCTTCAGTCCGCTCTCTGGTAATAAGCAATGAGTATACATATAACATATAATAGCATTTTAAGTATGTACTTATACATAAATAACTTATAAAACGGTATGTGATGATATTGCCCTTTTCTTGGATACATTTAGACAAACATAAATATAAGTATATATGTATTTGCATGTAATAAAAATTATTTAACACTTTTCGCTTCATCAACAATCATCAGTATTGAATATTTTATGGCCCAGAAGTAAGCTTAGTCGAGTTAACGAAAGTCCACAATGTTTTCTTGTGCTTAATGACATATTTTGCTGCTATGCTTAAAATCGTTACCTATTAATGTCCAATGGTTGGACCTCACAAATAGAAACTGTTCTTTTAATAGCACTGACATTGTAGTGCAATAGTTCCCTTTGCTTCTCTGATTTCATATATACTAGTTTTAAACTTGTTAGTTGCGGCGATGCCGATGATATGAACGTATATTTTGTGTATAGTACAGTTAAATTATTTTTAAAAGCAAGAAATTATGAATAATAAATAACATTTATTATTCATACTTTCTTTCTTGGTAAGCATTTATATGAATTTAAGAATCAGATATATATATATATATATATATATATATATATATATATATAAAATTAATTTAAATTCGGGTAAGCGGTCAATTAAGAAAAAAAACTCCATTTTTTACCCCAGAAGAAGCGACAAAGTATGTTGCGAAATATAAGGTTATTTAATTATTTTAATTATTTATTTTTTTCTTAATTGACCGCTTACCCGAATTTAAATTAATTTTTTATAATATATCACGGTCGATAATTTCGTTTCAATTATATATATATATATATATATATATATATATATATATATATATATATGTATATTTATATATATATATATATATATATATATATATATATATATATATATAGCAAATTAAATTAAAATACAAAATAAAAGGTAAGCGTGAACAACAATTATGAAGATATTCTACAGGGCACATTATAGAAGTACAGTAGAATCTCACAAATTCGAATCGTCCAGAAATTAGAACCGGCCATTTCAATGTATTGGACGCTCTGGAAGTGTTTTTTTTTGGTTTTTATTTCAACTAGAAAATATTTTTTTTTCTATGATTTTGAACTAAATAGGGGAAAAACCAAATTAAACGCTCTAAAATTAGAACAGGGGGTTCTAATTTCTGGAAGTTTTTTTTATTTTTTTTTATATTTTCACTACAAATTATTCTTTTTCGCTCATTAAAGTAAAAATAAAATCACCGAGTTATTCGTGGTGTGTACAATTCGGTCATATGCGTGTGAAATTTAATATGCTTGTACAAATTTGGGTCAGTTGATGACTGAAGGTCAAAGTAAAGTGTTCATACGTGTGAAAGTTAAAAAAAAGCCAAACAAACGTAAAAAAATACCTTATCTTTGGATACTAAGGTTGAAATATCAAAAACTTAATGAACTTAATGAAGGCGTGAGTGGAAATCGTTTAGCTCAAGATTTTAATGTGACAAAATCTTCCATCAGCTGCGTAAAATCAATAAAACAAGAAATAATGGATGCAGTTACCAGCACCTATCAGGAAGCAAAATAAAATCTTTACATAAGGCAGAATATGAGGAAATGGAAAAGCGCCTTTATAAGTGGTTTTTAAATCAACGTGAAAAGAAGAACACAGTGACAGGACCCGTATTAAAAGCAAAAGCCAAGTCAGTTTTTAGTGAAGTGTACCCCGATAAAGATGAAAACGCATTTACTGCAAGTGATGGATGGTTTTCCAAATTTAAAACCCGTCATGGAATACGGTTTTTAAAAATTTGTGGTGAAATACTTTCGAGTGATGTTGGTGAGGTCACTCCATTTCTACACAGATTTCGTGGAAAAGACGCGGAAATCGGGTTATTGGAAACACAAATCTATAATGCTGATGAAAGCGGATTATTTTTCCGTTGCCTTCCAGATAAAACATTTGTCGCTGCTTGTGAAAAAAGTGCCCAAGGATTTAAAATTCAAAAAGAACGCGTTTCAATTTTAGTAGGCGCAAATTCTAATGGCTCACACAAATAAAAACCATTGGTTATTGGAAAAGCTAAAAAGCCAAGAAGCTTCAGAGGATTTGATAACCCACTTCATTATGACTTTTCGAAAAATGCGTGGATGACTTCCCGGATTTTTCATGATTGGTTTCACAAGATATTTATCAAAGAAGTATGTTTAACCAATGCATATTTTAAGTTCGATATTTGTTAATTTTTTTTGTTTTTGTTCCACAGGTCATCCGATTTTCTGAAGACAATAATTTGGCCCCAAAAGCTCTACTGCTTGTAGATAACTGTTCCGCTCATGCACCAATTGATAAACTTCAAAGTGAGGATGGTAATATAATTGCATATTTATTGCCGCCAAATGTAACAGCAGCTGTGCAGCCAATGGATCAAAATCCTATTAAAATGACAAAACTTATTTACAGAAATAAGTTGCTATCGCAATTAATTGGTGATGGTGGTGATATTGATAAGCTTTTGAAACGGCATTGAATCCGAGATGCAATAATATTGTTGAAACAAGCATGGGATGAGGTACAACAGACAGTGTTAAAAAATTCTTGGTCCAAATTATTAAATTGGGACTCAGGCGATTACGACAGCGATGATGATTTGCCACTAGCACAATTGGCTCAACGAAATCAGGATTGTAATGAAGTTCTTCAAATAAATCTTGATCTTTTGAATGAAATTATGCGAAACAATTCCGTAAATGTAAATGAAATCGAGGAATGGAATGAAGATGTGTTTACTGACGGATCTGATGCAGAGAATAGCGATGAGGAGGCTTCAGATAGTAGCGACGTCGATATTACCGACATAACGCCAGCTATTCCTAATTTAAAAGTCCTTGAAGGCATCAATAATGTTATAAAATGGTGCAAAACCAGTGATATATTTTACAGTAAACACATGTCTAACCTTTTGGACGTCCGTAACGATATCGTTGTATCCAGTTTAAATAAATCAAAAAAACAAACAAGTATTACTGATTTTATGTTAAAAACCAATTAAATACCTAATAATTAAAAAACTATTTAAAAGTTTTTCTATGAATTTAATATGTTCAATTAATTAAATGTTAATAAATAAAAAGTGTTTTGTGTTAAAATAAAGCTTACATAACTAGTTTTATTAAAATTTTATCAATTTCTGTAAAAAAAAAAATCGAAACAGAAATTCGAACTTTTCAGAAATTCAACTGCCCGGTGCACAAAGTGGTTCAAATTTGTGAGATTCTACTGTAATACGAAATTAGAGAAAGAAAACACTAGAAAAAATTGCATCAAAATCAACTAAGAATTAGAATATAATTCTCTTAATTATATAATATATTAGCAACGAAATTATGCACTTGTCAAAATTCTTAATTGCGTTATTGAAAATACTGTACAACACAACTTTTAATTCAGTACAAAGTACTTTTGTATGAGAACTTACTTGTATAATAAATTGAATTCATTAATTTATATATTTAAATTTAGAATAAAATCTTTAAATAAGTGCGTTCAAATATCGACAAGTTTTTGAATATAGGCCTGTTCATGTCAATATAATATTTACTAATTTTAAACACTAAAATATTGGCACGTCACTATAATTCATAAATATAAATAAGCCAGATTGAAGTTGTATAAAATCGATAGGTTATTTACGTCTTAAAGAGAGTTTGTAGTTTATTACTCTTATTTTTTTTAAACCTTCTTCGTCTTTGACTTTAAAAATAAAATTAATCACAAAACTAAATATACAAAATTTTAAACTTTAATATATGTACTTATGTACAGAAGAACATTAAGCATATGTAATATTGGGAAAGGGTGTACGCGTTTTTGTATTTTTCCTAGAATGGTGTATTCACACATAATTTTAGAAATTCAATTCTTCTCAGATCTAAAATTTTGTTTCTTTTCTTATTTTGTATTTTTTTGAAGTTATGCGGATATAGTGTTTCAACGTGTACCTATATATTACTTCTAATGCGATATATGTTTTATACTAAGAAGTATTACAGTTATTTACGAAAATAAACATCTTCAATTTTTCTTCACTAGTTATAAGTACGTGATTGCTATCTTATTATTACAATACGGAGTAAGTAATTTTTTTTAAATTTTGAAAATAGTTGTAATAATAAATACACTGTAAAAGCGGGATATATCTATTTAAAATACATAATCAACAAGAAAACATTACTGAAGTACTTTACACGTATTATTTTCTTTTTATAAATATATATTTAATATTAATAAATAATAAACTCCCAGAATGGAAGATATCAAAGAATTACATCATTTTATCTTGCAAAGCGTTTACTGTCATTAGTTGTTTGAAAAATATTTCTTTTGCACAGGTACCTATCATTAGGTATCTAATTGATAACATATTCTATATTGTTTAAGTTCTTCCGTCGATAGGATACTGTAAACTATAACTTAATTTTTTTTTTAATTCAAGTATCTAAAAATTACTGAGGTATTCTAATGATTAAAGAATATAAGTGCAATTCAGTGCAACAAATTTCGGAATAACTGCTTTACGCTAAAATTAAATATATAAAGGTATTCCCCTATGAAATAGCTTTTGTGGTTTTATCGTATAAATAAAGCAAATGTAATGTACTTGCCGGTAACGGAATTTTTGCAGAATAATTGTAGATTTTTCTTTTACAGATAGAAGTTTTCTCAGTTGAAGTATATAGTTATCGGGAAATTTTAAATATAAATCGCATCTCTCAAAATCAAAAATTTCTTCAAGATACTGCTGAGTTGTATAGTATACAAATCTAAGCATTTCTTCAAAATTTACAAAAAAGGTACCCTTTTGTAAAATAAACAAGTATGCCTACATATCCATGAAGAGAATTCCTATTTGTTTCTTATATTTTTTGTATCTATAAATAGTTCGTTACCATATATTGTTATTTCTGCTTGCGTCTTTTGATATGATTTGAAACATACGACTTGAATTTAAGAGAGACACACGAAGAAAAAATTCTAGAATTAAACAAAAAAAATAAGACCAATAGTACCATTTGAAAATCATTTAAAATGGCTTAGTTTTTATTAGGATAAATATAACATAATATTAATAATCAAAGTAACAGTTATAGCAAGCGGATACCATGTAAGTAAACTTGCGTCGGAAGAAATTTGGGTCACACAGAAACTTCTAAATAAAATATCAAAATTCTTTGTATTTTATCTTTGGAATTTATTGTAAATATAAACAAAAATACTTATTTTATTAGTTACGTGTCCATTTATTTTTAAATTCTTAGATTAATAAAGTATTTTTATAAGCCACAAAATAAAGATTAATCAAGCAAATTTATTCTTATGTCGGTTTAATTAGTAATGAATTTTTAATTTTATTGCTTCCGAATTGCATTCGATTTCGTATGGTTTTTTCTTCACATAAATGTTTATAAAATGCACCAAAAACTAATAAGCTAAAAATCAACATATGTAAAGTCCTCATACCTTGTATAAATACTGATCAAACATCCTGCAAACGTCTACATCGCTTCCAACGCAGTAAGTTGCCTCCATATTCTCACAAAATCCGTTGAGAGTGTTGATGGATGCCACGATAGGCCTTAAATGTTCCAGGTTGTTAGTTTGGTAGTCCAGGGTAACAACAGGAAAAAAGAAATTAAAATAATACTAATAATAATAATAAAAGAACTGGTATATTGTCACTAAATTACTAACTATCCAGCTTTCCAAAGTTAAATAGAACACACTGTTCTTCTTTAATATTATCGAAGAAAGGTGGGGTATAAAGTCCCCAAAATAAGAAGGAGCACGTCCTAAGATTTTCTCAACACAGTCACTGTACATAAAAAACTAAAAATCACGTAAAATGTTCCAAACCAAAACACCAATTTCTTTACAATCTTTAATATGTATAGCAAATAAAAAATGAGAGTTCTTCTTCTGTACTAAGTTCCCTTTTTTATTTGGTTGTTATTCAATAAACGATTCCGGTGTGTTCCGGGCGCGTGGTCACGATAAACATGTTTCCGGACTTACGGGACGACTTAAACGTGTGTTAACAGAACTACGGCGTGCAACGAAATAGCACGATCGGAGGTATGACCCCTCCCGACTGCGCGCCCGTGCCCCTTCCTTACCCGTCGCGTCCCACCAGTGCCCGCCTGCGCGAACTCTTACCAAAATCGGATAGTCCCGCGCCGATTTAAATCTCAAAAATCCATGAAAAACGAATAAATAATACACCCGCCGCGTCGCCGTTCCCTTCTGGCCCCCACGGGCTCCGTGGGGCGAATCTCCGCGCGCCCCTCTAGTCGAAGCCCTTCTCGCCCCTCAGGGCCGACGTTCCTGCCTCCTATTTAAGTTATATACGATGTAATCATATTGCCGTTCGGGCTTGTTTTATGCCCGGGGTATATTACAGAAATGGAATAATAAAAGTTTTCGAATTAAACGGATAGGCTTTCTTTTAATCGTTTGTCCTATCTTTTATTGTTTTTTTTTCTTTTACATTGTATGTACATATTTGTTTCTTTTGATTAGTACTCGGAATATTATAACTATTATTGTTTAAAGTCAAGGGACACTGCTTATATCGGTACTATCTTCTCTGTATCACAGTATATTATATTAGTTCTTATGTATTATTACTAAAATTATTGCAAAAATTATTTAATTCCATTTTAAGTGTTATCCAGTAAAGTATATATCTGTCTGAGATCTATTGTATTTTATACATGGTGAGAATGCTGAGATGGGAGAAAACAAAAGTTGTAATGGGTCTGTACTAAAAATTCAAATAGACATGCATTTTAATGGAAAAATCTTTCAAAGTGCGATTGTTCGCACTTTACACATTTCAAGAGACATTACGTAGAGCATAATTAAGTGTTTTTAACTGACAAAAGGCAACAGAAGATACTCCAGCAACGCCACGAAAACGAAAAACAACATAGATGAATAACCATATCAAAATAACTACAAAGCGTACACTATGGCAGTTGAAATTTATCATGATCCCCTTTTTTGCTTGGTCCGAACAACAAAGTAGAATTGCATAGACCTTTGGTATTAAAAATAAATCGAATCGAAATAGTTGGCTGGTGCCCATTGGAATTGTAGATCAATGCAAAAATGTTTTGTTTCAATGAAACAAACATGAATTGGCTTTCTCCAAATGGAAAAATAAGGGTTTGGTGTTTGAGACGACAAGTACATATTTCAAAATGCACATTAACAACATCAAGCATTGAGATGGAAATATACTAGTCTGGGCCTGTTTTCCATGACGAGGGAATGGCTCCACACATCGCATTAATGGCATTATAGATAAAATTCTCAGAACTGGAATGCTTCCATTTGCCGGAGAACATGTGGTAGTTTCAATATAATAACGACCAAGCATTTTTGCAAAAGTCGTAAAAGTATAGTTTTTGCAAAAAGCTGTTGCATTTATTCAGTGGCTTTCGTGTTCTCCCAATCTCAACTAAACTCTGTTAAAAAAAGTATTGTGAAAACGGAAATAGCTGTAAGGTAATATAAAAAGTACAAATAATTTATTTAACAAAGTCCAGGAGCATGGAAGAGTATGCCAGCCGGGACCCGTCAGATATAAGTGGAATCGATGCGAAAAAGATGTATAATAATTATTAAAGCAATAGAGCACTAAATATTAATAAGCCTTCTAAGAAGTTTATTTTTGTTAAATAAGGATAAAGAATTCTAAATTTTTCAGCATTTATAGTAGTAAGAGTACGTAGGCTAACGCATTTGCAACCCATATTAGGAATTTTTTAGAGATAAGGAAAATTCAAACGATTTTAAAATTTATTGTCGGGTAGGCTAATTATTTGTTAGACCCCTGGCAGAGACTGAATGTAACTGTCCACAGTCTAAAATATCTTTGTTTGTAATAGACTGTTCATTAAACGATAGGCGTCACCAAATAATATATCAGCAATTGACTTGGTAGTTAAAAACTGATCTTTTGAAACCACCAGCCTTAAGCGACGGTCGGTGAGCAATTGTTCTTTTTTCGACGTTTCTGACCATTCTCTAACTACGACTTCGATTTACATGGTTAGTAACTTCAAGTAACAAAGAACGGGTCTTAGACCAATAATTGGGCCTCTTTGAAATTTGCATAATTGACGATAAGTTCTATGTTAGACTGCAACGGAGTTAAGAAACTCACCAGTAATAAACACAATATAACAATTGATAATAATTAAAGTAGGAATATTTACAAAATATAAGTTACACCATTGCTACTTATTATAATCGTATGGTTAGAAAATAGTAATCAATTAGTGTGTTTCAATATTGCAATATTTTTGACAAAATTGGTCAAAAAATATCTCAATTAAGCCTTGAAATTTCTGTTACTGAGCATATAATTTGTATATATTTTTATTAGTTCTTTTTTCAACCTGTCTAGTGTTTGTTTTCTTCATACTTTTTCAATATTATTTTACATACTATCCCGAAGATATACCTTACACAGTCTAGATTTCGCTTGCGTATGTTACTACAAATCTAATCTTTTTTTATGAATTAGTACTTTCACATTTCCAGGAAGTTTCTTATTATCTATTATAGTATTTTTACGATAAGAGATCAGTCACGCCATCAATGTGCGCCACACAACGTTGACAAATCTATTGTTTACATCTCGCAAATAATTGTCATTTGGTTTATAGGTTATAGTACATTTCAAAATACCAAAAATCTTCTTTTTTACAAATGGCATTTAGGTTACACCTTAAACTGTTTATACCTAATGATAATATTGTATATTTATCACTCTATATTTAGAAAAATACATAGTTTATGTTAATTAATAAAGGCAATTTTATTAGTGCTTCTATCTT
Source organism: Melolontha melolontha (assembly GCA_935421215.2). NCBI lineage: Eukaryota > Metazoa > Arthropoda > Insecta > Coleoptera > Scarabaeidae > Melolontha > Melolontha melolontha. The sequence goes on from OW285239.1 coordinate 66,533,265, forward strand.
ATAAAATTAAAAAATATAATATCGATGTTTTAGAATAAAAAAAATGGTAGGAATGGAAATAGTTTGTTACAGTCAATAATAGTAATCATGACATAATATAGCAGTACATTCGTTAACTTAAACAATAAAATATAAAGGTTTGACATTTTTTAGATTTTATCACATTACACTCATGAGTTTTTCTTAGGCACAGGTAATAATTGGTGCTGTATTCGAAGTAGACTAGCAATGAGCCTCTAAAGCATATAAATATGTTGTAATATAAAGTCAAATTGATATTAAAATCAAAACGCTATATTGGCTCTTAATTTCACAAATATTTTCACTGGAGCAAAAGAATTCATAGTTAAATCTATGATAAGAAAGTGCAACCGTTACTTATAAATAGGGACCGTACACGAGAGGCCGCTGACTCATCGCCCATGGGTATACTATAAAATTTGTATTTTTAAAGAGATTTTAATTTTATTTATATAATTGGAAAACAAACGGGTGGTGCTTTATAAAATACGAAATACATTCTATTTGTTCACTTTGTAGTTCAAGTTGCGTAAAGGAGTATTAATATTAACTAGCAATACTTTCTCAAGGTTCTCTTCTGTAAAATTTGTTCTCTTTGAATGTAATACGTCCTTGTAGATAGCAAAAGCTTTCTACATCGCAACTGGTTATAGGTACATACTGGAGATATTCTTTTATTTCAGCGTATTTAGCAGTTAGATTTTGAGAAATTGTCCCCATACACAATTGCCGCAATGTTACTAAATCTGGATTTTTATTAAAAACTTTTGTCAAAGGCCACATCCGAAGTCACTTTGAATAATTTTAAAATTATTGATAGCCGTCTCAACCACATCTAATGTGGTTAATCCATCATTTAATTTGAGATTTCGATTTTCAAAATAAGTGATTAGTTTTGGCAAATTTCCAAAGTGTTCAAAAAAAAGTATAACTGATTTTTTAAATTTGGAATTTTTATTAGTTACTTGCACTCAGAAATACTTAGAGCATCGCCATTTTAACATGTAACCAAATTTCGTAAACTATCGAAATTCTCTGCCTAAAAACTAGTAGCTTCCAACTATGTATCGCATCTAGTTATTACTGGAAAGGGAGGCAGTGACAAAGATGGAAGTTTTTCCCTGTAAAGAGCTACTCCCAATGGTGCTTTTGAAAACTGTTTTAAAAGCGGATACAAGTCTATCAACGCCCGGAAAGGTGTTTCTGATATATTCACAGATTCTGTGGAGAGCAAGTGTTACACAAGTAATATGCAGAATATTAGGATATATTTTCTTTAATAGTCTGCCTGTTTTTAACATATATGCAGTACTGTCACTGACAAATAAAAGTATTTTTTTTTGTACCTGTCGTCCAAATGAAACATTTGGTATATATTCTCTTAAATAGTTTTAGCTACTGTTTCCGCACCAATTGTATTTATAACTTTTGTTCCTATTACATATGCGTTATATGTAATAGTTGGATGTAGTACACCAACTACAACATTTACCACATAGCGTTCTAATATATCGACAGTTTCGTCGGCACTTATCCATAGATATGGATTTGAAAGATGGCTTCTAATGCGTTCTGCTGCTTTCGTGTAGCACTTAGAAATACAATATTTGCGTAAGGTGGATTCATCAGGAACATTTCGACCAGTATATTTTTGGAGAAATGTTTTGAAGATCCCACCTTCAAAAGTGGGATTGTTACGTTTATTTAATGAAATATTTTCCGCCATTAAAGTTTCGCAGAGTTCTTCGATAAAATTTTCAGATTCCAACGCGTCTAATTTCTATGTATGTGTTTGCGATGCTAAGTGACATTTCACGTGCGATTTCTTTGAATTTTTTGACGATATTTTAAAGACTAAAATAAATTTCGGAATCACTGGCAATGGACGTACAATCAGTTTGATCCTTAATCCAACTCGCCATTGTTTCACGATGCCATTCTCGACATTGTTCCATATCATATCTGAAAAAGTAACTTAAACAATGTTCTAACCCTAAATAAATGAAAATAAAAAATGTATGCGTAAGTTATTGAAGCTTAATGGAATTCACTGGACACTTGCGTCAAAATCATTGGGAGAAGTAGATTCGATGAAACAATATTAATATAAACAGGAATGAATAAAGGAAATTAACTCAACTCATTCATCTTACGAAATATAAACTAATAAATAAAATAAATTATAAAAACTCTTCACGCTTCTGTCTTAGCCCACGAAGAAATGAATTTAACTGTAATATTAAAGTAATTGAGTCACAATTTAATGACAAAAAACACATGTGCTCAACCGAAAGAATAGTGCTATTCAATAACTGTGTGTTGTACTTAGCGATGTTATAGACTATTTATATGGTCCATCGTAATTTCGGCCTGATGCGTCCGGTCTTATAAATTCAAAACCACTATTCATATGTTATTAATTTTCAATATCAACCTGGATAGTTAGTAGTTTACTCCTAAATACATTAATGAAGTATACCTTTATCTAGATTTTGTTTTTATTCTTGTTTACACGAAAAAGAATGATTTCATATGAGCAAATGTCAAAAAGTTCTTAGTAGTTCCAATTTGTCAACAAAATTCAAGGAGGATGAAATCCCACTTCCCTATTCCACCATTTTTCAATCTCAGCTTCGGCGTGTGTCACACTGTTAGGCCATGCTTCAGCAGTTACTTGACTTAGTGCTTCGTGCCACAACCTTTTACAGCCTTCATTAGTCCTACCATATTTACCTATATTACTTGAATATCTTTTTGCAATTCCCCAAATTAATTCTATAGGGTTAAGAATACTATAATATGGAGGAAGTTGAAGAACTATGTGGCCATATTGCTCTGCTAATTTATCGGCATCATAAATAGGTCACGGTATATACCTTTAAATAAAATTATATAATAAATAATAATAAAATATATATATGTATATATACATATATTTTATTATATATATATTTTTACTTCAAAATGTATATATTTAAAACAATCTTACATGTTTCGGCATATGATGCCATTTTTAAAGAATTTAAAATATTTATATTTTAAATTCATCATTATATCACTATATATATATATATATATATATATATATATATATATATATATATATATATATATATATATATATATATATATATAATCAAATAAATTAAAAGCGGGCAAGCGGTCTGTCAATTAAAAACTCATTTCTTAGTTAACCCTATATTTCGCATTTTAGATTTTAGTTTTGAAAATATATGTTTATTAGTATGTATTACTAAGTTTATATGTTGCAGCTATATCATAATTTTTTTAAGTATATTTGATTCCATATGTTCCACAATTATCAGAAAAAATTAAATATATTTTAAAAAAAGATGATATAGTTACAACATATTAACTTGGTAAACTTGGTATATATATATATATATATATATATATACAAGGTGTATAAGCCAAATGGAATAAATTCATTATTTCGGTTACTGTACATATTTATAAAAAATCCCGAAACTTGTCATATTTAATTTATAAATTAACATTCTTCAACGTGAAAATGCAATCCCTACCTTCAACCCCCTTCGAATGACAGGTACAACCCCCATTTTTTTAAATGGGTAGTATAGGCTTGTGATATATCGTTGTAAAGGTCTCTTTATTCTCTATTCAAAAATGTTATAATTTTCATGTTTGTTGCAACAATTAAGATAGAATAAAATAAAATCATGTTGTTATCGAAATTCGCTACAATATACTCAAAAAATAAAATTTAATGCAAAATGTAAAGAAAAATAAAAATCGCCAAAAAAAAATATGAATGTCAATGAAGTAGATGTTCAAAATGTTCACCATGGACGTCTTGGCAACATCCTAATCTTAAATAAAACTGTCTTCTAACATTATTTAACATATCAGGCGTGATCGACCTAATCGCAAGCGTTATTCGTTCTCTTAAGTCATTTAAATCCAAAGGTTTAGTTTTGTACACAATGCCCTTCAAATATCCCCATAAAAAAAAATCAAGTAAGGTCAGATCAGGTGATCGCGCTGGACATTCTATCGATCCTCGCCTTCCTATCCACCGACTGGGAAATATTGCATCGAGGTACTGCCGGACATTGCGTTGGTAATGTGGTGGTGCTCCATCCTGCTGAAACCATATCGTATTCATTCGAACTTGAGGGTTTCCTGGATCAGGATATAAATTTGCCAAAGTTGGAATGACATCATTTTGAAGTAGTGCCAAATAACGATCGCCATTCAAATTGCCCTCAATGAAAAAGGGACCAATGATATGGTTTCCAACAATACCTGCCCAAACATTAACTTTTACTGGGTATTGTGTGTGTTCTTCCCTCATCCAGTGAGGATTTTCCGTGGACCAGTAGCGGCAATTTTGCCGATTAGCATGACCGCTAAGAGAAAAAGTGCACTCATCAGAAAACATAACGTCTTCTAAATTGATAATATTGTTATCCAGCATGTCCATCATTCGCTCACAAAAATAAGTTCTTCTATCAAATCGTCTTCCATAAGCTCCTGAGTAGATATCATTTTATAGGGATGCATTTTATTTTCTTTTAATATGTTTACTATCGATGTATGGCTAACATTTAATGTAGTGGATGCATGTCTACTCGATGTATGTGGGTTTTCCATAAACTCAAGCATCACATCTACTTTGATTTCATCACTCAGTGCATTGGCAGCTGGTTTTTTTATCTGCCTTACATGACCAAACTCTCGGAACTGCTTCTCTATCTTACTTATTGTTCCTTGAGCTATAGGCGGTAAATCAGGAAATTTCTCATGAAATAGGCGGGTTACTTCTTGTTGTGTTCGGGTTCTATCTCCGTAACCAATCATTTGTACGACTGTTATTTTATGCATTTCCGTTAATCTAACCATTTCCCAGAATTGTATTTTACGAAATTCAAACTAAAATTATCAAACTGTCAATTTAAATGACAACTTTTAAATAAAAAACAATTTACTAAGGCGTTTTAAACAAACTAATGTTGCCACGGAAACTTTTTAAAGTATTTTTAATGGATACCATCTAAAAAGCACATTGGTATGGCTTTTACTCACTTTCTTATTATGAAGACCTAAACGGGAAGTAAGTAATGCAATGATGCCTTTGATGTAAGTATTAAATCTTTATAAACGCAAATGAGCATCTACTTCATTGACATTCATATTTTTTTCTGGCGTTTTAAATTTTTCTTTGCATTTTGCATTAAATTTTATTTTTTGAGTATATTGTAGCGAATTTCGATAACAATATGATTTTATTTTATTCTTTCTTAATTGTTGCAACAAACATGAAAATTATAACATTTTTGAATAGAGAATAAAGAGACCTTTACAACGATATATAACAAGCCTATACTTCCCATTTAAAAAAATGGGGGTTGTACCTGTCATTCGAAGGGGGTTGAAGGTAGGGATCGCATTTTCACGTTGAAGAATGTTAATTTATAAATTAAATATGACAAGTTTCGGGATTTTTTATAAATATGTACACTAACCGAAATAATGAATTTATTCATTTGGCTTATACACACTGTATATATCTATATATTAATAATTTAAACGAAATTATCGACCGTAATATATTGAGTAAAATAAATTAAAAGCGGGGAAGCGGTATAAATTATCCCTATATTTCGCAACAACTTTGTTGCTTCTTCCGGAGATAATACAAGATTAATGAGAAATAACATTAAATAAATAAGAGTATAAAGCAGTAGTAAAATACATACAAAATGTAGAGTTCAAAAAAATAATAAAAGGGACGTACAGGGACAATAAAATTGATTAGATTTAAAACATTAAAGTAACTGTAGATACAAACCTTTAAAACCTTTAAAAAAACAAAAAACTAAAGTCACAAGAATATCAAAAAACTATGCATTATAAATTTAACAATATAAGGACCAAATAACAAAACAATTTTTAAATGGTCAACTAACCGTCAAACTGAGTATATTAAAATAAATTACACTTAGTCCGTTAGTATCAGATCTATAATTCACGTTATTTGTGTCTCTGTTAATGTGGACCATTTCTAAAAAGGTTCTTTTTTTAAGGTTATTTTCAACGTCTAAAATCTTAACGCCAACAAAATTGAATGTATGGTCACGATCAAGTGCATGGTCCACCAATGCACAAGATCTCTTTCCAATACCGACATCACTTTTATGCTGTGTTAGCCATTGTGATGTCTGACCTATATAAACGCCACATCATTCCGAACATCCCGTTGTTGGGGAGGATGTTGATATAAAACGTTTCATAGCTGATGTTGAGGATGTATTAGATGCTGTGCCTGAGGCGTCAAGAAATTCAATAAGGTGTAAAGTCGCTAACAATGTCACAAATTTCATACATAATTCACACATTCGAGTTCATTCACCTTTCATAAACTTATTTAATAGAACTAAATCTTTCCTGAGATCCAATCCGAATTTATACATATTGCAAGCTGATAAAGGTAATTGCACAGTAGCTATGGATAAGGCAGAATATTTAACTAAAACAGAAAATTTACTGAAAGACAATTTTATTTATAAACCCTTACACAAAGACCTACTGTTAGCATACAAAAATCATACAATGAACTGTTAAAAAGGATACATTCTAGTGGACAATTGTCAAGTGGCACAACTAAAGCTTTGACAATTTATAATGTGACCTATCCGAAACTTTACTCACTGCCGAAAATTCACAAACCTGACATTCCAGTTCGACCAATAATTTGTTCCATAAACTCCATAAATTCTATAATATATAACCTTTCAAAATATCTCAACAAAATTTCAACTATCGCGTTTGAAACATACAATATCAAAGACATGTTTTCATTTGTTAATCAGATACAAGGTCTGACACTTCCCAACAATTATGTATTGATTTCGTTTGATGTTATATCGCTTTTTACGAATATACCATTACAACTAATGACAGATGTCATAACTAGTAAGTGGAACATAATCGATCCACACACTGACTTATCTAAATCAAATTTTTTGATGTTAATCACTTTTATATTTAACAACACATATTTTTCGTTTAATGGGAAATTCTACAGTCAAATATTTGGAACTCTTATGGGTTCGCCCAGCAGCCCCATTTTAGCTCAGATAGTTATAGATCAGTTGATGGAGAGTGTGATGGCTAAGCTACCATTTCCATTACCGTTCTTGCACTAGTATGTTGATGACATTGATTGCTCTGTGCCACAAGAAAAAATAGATCTAACTTTAAAAATTTTTAACAGCTACAACATACATTTACAATATACTGTGGAAAAAGAAAATATCAATAGCTTGCCCTTCTTGGACGTTTTAGTAATTCGTGACGATAATAATTGTATCATTTTGAATTGGTATAGAAAGCCAACTTCATCTGATCGGTTCATTAATTATCACTCTCATAATCCTCTCAATCAAAAGTATAACACCGTTATAGCTATGAGAAACCGAATAGCACATATAGCCATGAAACCTTTCTTAATGACAATCTTAAAGAACTTTTCAACATCTTCGTCAACAATGGCTATCCTAAGAACATACTTAATAAATTGATATATAGCTCAAACTTTTATGATGGCCCTACTGAGGATGTTCCTGCAGACAGTGTGATTTACAAAAAAATCCCATACATTGGTGGTCTTACTCATGCAATTGTATCACATTTCAAACAATTTAATAACATTAAAATAGCTAAATACAACACCTATACTTTGAAGAAGTTGTATAGTAAGATCAAAGACATAACACCTTACTTTTTAAATAGTCATGCTGTCTACAGGATAGCATGTTAGGATTGTTGTGGCCTTTATATAGGTCAGACATCACAATGTCTAAAACAGAGTATCTCACAGCATAAAAGTGATGTCCGTATTGGAAAGACATCTTGTGCATTGGTGGACCATGCACTTGATCGTGACCATACATTCAATTTTGTTGACGTTAAGATCTTAGACGTTGAAAATAACGCAAGTAATGCCTTTTACGGAGGAAGACTTTAAACAAATTTATCCCCTAGCGTTGATAGACTTATTCAAATTATACAATATCATTTAGATTAAATCTTTATTTCGTATGTAACTGTAACAAATAATGTAACTTGAATCTGTATTTACATTTAATAAAGAATAACATTATAATTATGTTGTTGTTGCTGTCCCAGCTTTTAAAAAAAGAACCTTTTTAGAAATGGTCCACATTAACAGAGACACAAATAACGTGAATTATAGATCTGATACTAACGGACTAAGTATAATTTATTTTAATATACTCAGTTTGACGGTTAGTTGACCATCTAAAAATTGTTTTGTTATTTGGTCCCATTATATTGTTAAATTTATAATGCATTATTTTTTGATAATCTCGTGACAATATGAAACAAACATGTAAATAATTTACATATCTGTAACTATGCACATGGACAATACACCTCGTATTTTCAGCAATTACTTCTGCTTAATACATATGTTTCTGCCAATATAGGCGTCCTCAGCTAAGCTAGTGAAGCAATTTATACAAATTAATACAAACCTGTTATAAACAACTGGTTTGTATCTGTATTTAAATTTACTGAAATAGCCCGCAAAGATCAAGCAAGTTCCGTCCTATAAGAAGACAACTATTTAATAATTGACATCTTACGGGCGAAAGATACATTGTCCGGAGGGCTACCTATCGTTCGAACAGCTATGCTGCTACGGGAAACGATAAATTACGTATGTAGATGTAGTCCATTAACAACCTGCCAGATGGCGGTATATACAAAAAGGTTTTGTTTAAGTATAACAATACGTTAAGCACGTATAAAGCGTTTGTACAATATGAAACAAACATGTAAATAATTTACATATCTGTAACTATGCACATGGACAATACACCTCGTATTTTCAGCAATTACTTCTGCTTAATACATATGTTTCTGCCAATATAGGCGTCCTCAGCTAAGCTAGTGAAGCAATTTATACAAATTAATACAAACCTGTTATAAACAACTGGTTTGTATCTGTATTTAAATTTACTGAAATAGCCCGCAAAGATCAAGCAAGTTCCGTCCTATAAGAAGACAACTATTTAATAATTGACATCTTACGGGCGAAAGATACATTGTCCGGAGGGCTACCTATCGTTCGAACAGCTATGCTAGCAGCATAGCTGTTCGAACGATAGGTAGCCCTCCGGACAATGTATCTTTCGCCCGTAAGATGTCAATTATTAAATAGTTGTCTTCTTATAGGACGGAACTTGCTTGATCTTTGCGGGCTATTTCAGTAAATTTAAATACAGATACAAACCAGTTGTTTATAACAGGTTTGTATTAATTTGTATAAATTGCTTCACTAGCTTAGCTGAGGACGCCTATATTGGCAGAAACATATGTATTAAGCAGAAGTAATTGCTGAAAATACGAGGTGTATTGTCCATGTGCATAGTTACAGATATGTAAATTATTTACATGTTTGTTTCATATTGTACAAACGCTTTATACGTGCTTAACGTATTGTTATACTTAAACAAAACCTTTTTGTATATACCGCCATCTGGCAGGTTGTTAATGGACTACATCTACATACGTATTTTATCGTTTCCCGTAGCAGCATAGCTGTTCGAACGATAGGTAGCCCTCCGGACAATGTATCTTTCGCCCGTAAGATGTCAATTATTAAATAGTTGTCTTCTTATAGGACGGAACTTGCTTGATCTTTGCGGGCTATTTCAGTAAATTTAAATACAGATACAAACCAGTTGTTTATAACAGGTTTGTATTAATTTGTATAAATTGCTTCACTAGCTTAGCTGAGGACGCCTATATTGGCAGAAACATATGTATTAAGCAGAAGTAATTGCTGAAAATACGAGGTGTATTGTCCATGTGCATAGTTACAGATATGTAAATTATTTACATGTTTGTTTCATATTGTACAAACGCTTTATACGTGCTTAACGTATTGTTATACTTAAACAAAACCTTTTTGTATATACCGCCATCTGGCAGGTTGTTAATGGACTACATCTACATACGTATTTTATCGTTTCCCGTAGCAGCATAGCTGTTCGAACGATAGGTAGCCCTCCGGACAATGTATCTTTCGCCCGTAAGATGTCAATTATTAAATAGTTGTCTTCTTATAGGACGGAACTTGCTTGATCTTTGCGGGCTATTTCAGTAAATTTAAATACAGATACAAACCAGTTGTTTATAACAGGTTTGTATTAATTTGTATAAATTGCTTCACTAGCTTAGCTGAGGACGCCTATATTGGCAGAAACATATGTATTAAGCAGAAGTAATTGCTGAAAATACGAGGTGTATTGTCCATGTGCATAGTTACAGATATGTAAATTATTTACATGTTTGTTTCATATTGTACAAACGCTTTATACGTGCTTAACGTATTGTTATACTTAAACAAAACCTTTTTGTATAATCTCGTGACTTTAGTTTTTTGCTATATGTTTCGTTTTATATTTTCTATTTTTCGAGTTTTAACTTTTACATATACATGTTTTTTTAAAGGTTTTAAAGGTTTGTATCTATAGTTACTTTAATGTTTTAAATCTAATCAATTTTATTGTCCTTGTACGTCATTTCTATTATTTTTTGGAATTCTACATTTTGTGAGTATTTTACTACTGCTTTATACTCTTATTTATTTAATGTTATTTCTCATTAATCTTGTATTATCTCCGGAAGAAGCAACAAAGTTGTTGCGAAATATAGGGATAATTAATAAATGAGTTTTTAATTGACAGATTGCTTGCCCGCTTTTAATTTATTTTATTCAATATATTACGGTCGATAATTTCGTTTAAATTATATATATATATATATATATATATATATATATATATATATATATATATATATAGTAAACCTAATCAGTAGGCGATTAAAGGTCTGTATACTACTTCAAAATATATGTATTTAAAAAACTCTACATGTTTCGGCTGTATACGCCTTTTTCAAGAGAATACAAAATATGAATGACAGGATATAAAATCCTATAATTTTATATCCTGTCATTCATATTTTGTATTCTCTTGAAAAAGGCGTATACAGCCGAAACATGTAGAGTTTTTTAAATACATATATTTTGAAGTAGTATACAGACCTTTAATCGCCTACTGATTAGGTTTACCATATCATACCAAGGTCACGAAGTTATTATATATATATATATATATATATATATATATATATATATATATATATATATATATATATAATATTTTCGTGACCTTGGTATGATATGGTAAATTCAATCAGTTGGCGATTAAAGGTCTGGTTTACTTCAAAGTATGTATATATAGTTAAAACAACCCTACATGTTTCGGCAATGATGCCTTTATCAAGGATATAAAATATAAATTATATATTTATATTTTATATCCTTGATAAATGCATCATTGTCGAAACATGTAGGGTTGTTTTAAATATATATATACTTTGAAGTAAACCAGACCTTTAATCGCCAACTGATTGAATTTACTATATATATATATATATATATATATATATATTGTTACGTTGCTTAGTATATGGTAAAATAAAATGAATGCATGTAAAATGTGAATAATTGATTTAATATAATATGGATATATATATGAATGAATGCATGTAATAAATGCCCCAAAAAGTTGGGCTCAAAATGTTATATGTCAATGACGTTAATATATAAAAAATGTTTATTATAGATTAATATAAAGTAATATTGCTATTGACATGTGAATTATATTTCCCCAAAAGTTGGGATGACAAAAGTTATATTTCTGTGAACGTAGATTGTATATACAAATTTATTTAAATTGGGCTTATTCAATACTTATCTGTTTTTTTTATCGGCTAGCTTCTTTCTCTCTCAGGGTTAAGGTAGGTTCACTTCTCTCCACTTTGAATTTATTTACGTAGCTTATTTAATTGGAAATGGAACTATATCTCAAGTACTTTACAACAAAAAAACCAAAGTAAAATATTGACAATTAACTTTATTAATAAGAAAACATCTTGAAAAAAATTCAGAATTTAAATAAACAGTTTCGTGACACACATATAACATAAGGGAGACACACTTAGCAGTTGGTATTCTTACAGTACAAATGCAATATGGTGTAAGACAAGTGCAAATAATTGTTGCTTTATTAAAATATTTTATAAAAGTGAAATCGAATCAAGTTTAATATTAGAAATAGTGAATACTAAGTTTTAAATAATGTTGAATAAAAATTACAGTGGTTGAATATCGGTGAAAGCAATGCAAATAATTATTTATAGAATAAACAAAAAAGTTCTAGAAGTGTTCATAAGCAAGTTAAAAATGGCGCGTATAATAGTCGTAAAAATAGCAAAAACCTGAATCTTCGGATATAACCTCTGTTGATTCCTGCGCCTGTGTTCTGGAGAAGTCTTCACAGCGGGAAACTGGAGAATATTTCGGCTACTATCCCTCGGGATGATGTAAACTTTTCCAAATCTCCAAGTCCGACGGCGGCTTGAGCGGATGGCCGATCTCGAACGTTCAAAGATGGTGTTCGATGTACGGTGAAATTTTAGGCGGGTAGTTTTCGTATCGAAAACTTTAAAAATTCTTAACTCTTGAACTGTTTGGTCGGAAGATGTTAAATTTGGTCTACAGGTAGTTCGTAGGTAGGTGAAACGTTTGGTAGACTTAAAAATCTCGAGCACTTAATATTTTCGCCAATTTATTTTAATTAAGCCGGAGCACAAAAAAACGTGACCTCTCGTTGCAACTACTAATTACCGACGCCAATCTTTTCATTTGTTTTTAATTGCATAACTTGCCGCAAATCGCTCCATTCTTTACTTGCATTATCTTTTTGAATATTATTAAATTAAACATTTTTACAGTGTAAAACAGTAAAAAAAATTACATTTTGATTTATAAAATAACTTTAGTTAGGTAACATATGTCGATGTGTTTACAATCACTCTGTCAACATCTGTTTCTTTGCGGGTTATTGCACCGTTAAAATTGTGGGCGGGGCTTAATTGTTCAAATACATTTAAATATAAATACGTTAAATTTGTTTGAATAAAATCGCGTTATATATATTAATTTGAAATAGAAATGAATATAAACATCACAATAAAAAAATAGAAAAATAAGTTAATTATTTCAAGGCAAATTTGTCGTCATAATAAAGTATTTATACTTTGAATCAATCTTTCCCCTTCTTGGTATTAAATTACATAGTAAATACAAACATTACAGTTGCATGTATCCTTTGTATTTTTTCAGAGAAAGAGCCCTTCTTGCAATGCCTCAATATATATATATGATAAACGTAATGTTAATGAGAATTAATAATCAATAAATTCTCACATTACTGCCAATGCCGCTCTAATTCGTTGCATTAATTTCTACACCCGACAAAATCACATTTGCCTAAGAATGTAGTTGCAGCGCGTCGCGGCGCCAACTAACCGAGTTGTACGGGAAAATGAAAAAATGTGTGAAAGTCGTATCCACCCTGGAATGTGCAGACGCCAGCGTTTCATGGTTTTACCAATCATCGGTGCACCTACATCCAGGAATAGACACGACTTTCATTTCTATACGAAGTGTATATATACTAATTGTGATAAACGTAATGTTAATGAGAATTAATAATCAGTAAATTCTCACATTACTGCCAATGCCGCTCTAATTCGTTGCATTAATTTCTACACCCGACAAAATCACATTTGCCTAAGAATGTAGTTGCAGCGCGTCGCGGCGCCAACTGACCGAGTTGTACGGGAAAATGAAAAAATGTGTGAAAGTCGTATCCACCCTGGAATGTGCAGACGCCAGCGTTTCATGGTTTTACCAATCATCGGTGCACCTACATCCAGGAATAGACACGACTTTCATTTCTATACGAAGTGTATATATACTAATTGTGATAAACGTAATGTTAATGAGAATTAATAATAAATAAATTCTCACATTAGTGCCAATGCCGCTCTAATTCGTTGCATTAATTTCTACACCCGACAAAATCACAGTTGCCTAAGAATGTAGTTGCAGCGCGTCGCGGCGCCAACTGACCGAGTTGTACGGGAAAATGAAAAAAAAACGCTGGCGTCTGCACATTCCAGGGTGGATACGACTTTCACACATTTTTTCATTTTCCCGTACAACTCGGTCAGTTGGCGCTGCAACGCGCTGCAACTACATTCTTAGGCAAATGTGATTTTGTCGGTTGTAGAAATTAATGCAACGAATTAGAGCGGCATTGGCAGTAATGTGAGAATTTATTGATTATTAATTCTCATTAACATTACGTTTATCACAATTAGTATATATACACTTCGTATAGAAATGAAAGTCGTGTCTATTCCTGGATGTAGGTGCACCGATGATTGGTAAAACCATGAAATGCTGGTGTCTGCACATTCCAGGGTGGATACGACTTTCACACATTGTTTCATTTTCCCGTACAACTCGGTCAGTTGGCGCCGCGACGCGCTGCAACTACATTCTTAGGCAAATGTGATTTTGTCGGGTGTAGAAATTAATGCAACGAATTAGAGCGGCATTGGCAGTAATGTGAGAATTTATTGATTATTAATTCTCATTAACATTACGTTTATCACAATTAGTATACATACACTTCGTATAGAAATGAAAGTCGTGTCTATTCCTGGATGTAGGTGCACCGATGATTGATAAAACCTTGAAACGCTGGCGTCTGCACATTCCAGGGTGGATACGACTTTCACACATTTTTTCATATATATATATATATATATATATATGAAAAAATTAAAGGTTAAAGGAGACTCTTCGACCAGATTTCCTTAGATTCCAGATGAAGATTTTCACATCAATTTTTTTTCGAATTATTAGAGGAATTCCTACTTGACTGCGCCAATTTATGTTATGTCCCAGTATTGAAATAACTACGGTTTTGTTAACTCTACTTTATTTTACACTATAATTTACAAAAACAGAATTTATGCTCTTCTTAGTTCTACTCTTACTGACTATTACTTCCCTAAACACATGTATATATATTAAAAATAATCATAATTTATGTATTCTCTGATAGTGGTTTATGTACATTATGAATGGAATAAAAGTTATCGAATAGACAAATAATGTATACAAAATATCATATTCAAACAGGATGTTAGTTGTTGAATTAACAAATAATATACATCAAATATATAACAAATTAAAACCAGAAGCATCATAAAATAAATATAATTCATATTTTGTTTTATGCGGACAATAAGAAAAAATAGAGATAACATAAAGTTATTTCTTTGTATTTGAAATTTATGTTTATCACTTGTGATGAATTGTACACAAATCTGCATTTGGGAAACACAAATAATTCATTAAAATCATGTATTAAAATTATACATACAATCTAAATAACAATAAAAATATATTCTATATTCATAGAATAATAATTATGTACATATAATATAATGAAATATAACAATATGGAATCAAATATACTTTAAGAAATTATGATATAGCTACAACAAATAAACTTAGTAATACAAATAAACATCTATTTTCAAAACGAAAATCTAAAATAGAAAAAAAAAGAAAAACACATGTCATCTATAAAATACCATGTCGCGATTGTGATAGTTACTATATAGGCCAAACTAAACAATATTTATACAAAAGATTACAAGCCCACAAATACTCCAAAGCAGACAAAACTGCTTTATTTACACACAAACTACAACACGATCACCATTTCGATGTTGAAAACACACAGATAATCGATAAAGAACAACACACAATGAAAAGGAAAATTAAAGAAATGATTAATATTAAACAAGAAAAAAAAATCAATTAGCAACAGAAGTGATATAAAAAATCTAAGCAGTATATACTATATCCTTATAATGTAAAGATGTGCAATTTACCATTATGAATATATGTTGTTATTATATAATTATCCATCATATCTTATTTAAATACACTGGCTTATCATGCTGGCAGTTCCGTGTGTAGATCCCTGACTTGGCTGTTCGGGTAGGTTTTCGTGGTTTTCCTTCTCGTTCAAGGCGGATGCCGACAGTTTAAAATCTTAAGTCGCTCCACGGGCGCTGACTTAATAATAACTTATGGCTTGCCGATCCCCCGTAATTGATGTCTTGTTGTCTAGTGTTCTGAACCATGAATTATTATTATTAAACTTGAATGTACCTTTGAATATTTGAATTTTAAAGTACAGATATAAGTTTGACATTGTTATATTTTTAATTTCTTTGAAAAAGACTACGTGTCCAAACATGTAAGATTGCTTTAAATATGTATATACATATCAAAGTAAACCAGACCTTAAAGTAGACTAATTTAATCTATTTAACATACAAAGGTCAAGAAATAATTATCTTTATATATATATATATATATATATATATATATATATATAGGCCGCCAACCCTTTCCCGGCAACTTCTTTACTTTTCCGTGCAGTACTTCAGTAAAGAAGTTGCCGGGAAAGGGTTGGCGGCCCTACGCAACGGCTGGTTATCCGATTTCTCTAAATTTACGCGACCGGTCACTAAACACACGCACGAGCGCACCTACAAACAAAACCCTACACTTACGCGCTCCTACAAATACAACGCTACACAAATACAAAACCACACACCCAGAGAGAGACGCAAGCTGCCAGCAGCAATCAACACACAAATTCATACCCAGAAAGAGACACAAGCTGATAGCAGCGAACAACACATATGTTCACACCTTGCTATCTATTTTTTGGAATACTAAGGCATGATTTATGATTATAAATTGGAATGCATGTTGTACCACAATTTATTCGCAGAAAGTCATTGAATATGAAGAAATAATAGAAATCAGCGAATTATTCTTCGACATGACAACGCCGCCACCTCTAATTCAGTACATCAAATTGATGATTTTTAGCCGTTAGAAATGTTGAATTAATGACTTATTGTCCGTATTCAGGTGATTTATCACTAAAACAAAACTAAAATGCGAGGTGACCAATTTTGAGGGACCATAGCAATTGTTGAAAAATTTCGAATACTGGTTCCCGAAGTATTAGCTTCAGAGTGGAAAAAATCCTTCACAAGTTGGTTCGAGTATACGCAAAAGTGAATATATGTGAAAACTGATTACTCTGTATTTAGTGAACCTATATGAACTGTTAGACTTCATATTTAAATCGTCGCAAACGGCTGTATTTGTCCTAAATCACTATTGAATATACGCATGTCATACATGTATATATATATATATATACATACCTATATATATATATATATATATATATATATATATATATATATGTATATATATATATATAGTAAACTTAATAAGTCGGCGATTAAAGGTCTGGTTTATTATTTCAAAGTATATATATTTAAAACAACCCTACATGTTTCGGCAATGATGCCTTTGTCAAGGATATAAAAAATATAAATGACAGAATATAAATATATTATATATATTATGTTCTGTCATTTATATTTTTTATATCCTTGACAAAGGCATCATTGCCGAAACATGTAGGGTTGTTTTAAATATATATACTTTGAAGTAATAAACCAGACCTTTAATCGCCGACTTATTAAGTTTACTATATATATATATATATATATATATATATATATATATATATATATATATATATATATATATTGTAATGTTCGCCCCTATTAGAGATAATGATTTTTCCTATTAAGTTTTTTATGGAAAATACTTATACCATACTACCTTGATGTCCCAATGAATGGTTTCTGATTATAATTCGTACGAAGACATTCAGGCTCATCGAAAAGAGTCTGGCGCCTTCGGTCAATAGAAAATTTACCCTCAAATTGGATCAACTCTGAAGAAAATTACTTCAAAGTTATGTGTATCTACTTTGCACAATTCCTTGCAATTGCGGACTTTATAGAGAAGTTTTTTTTTAATTTTAGGGCACCTATTTTACCAACATTCTCAGAAGGCTTCGAAAATCTTTATTGAGACAATGTTGTGTGTATCGGTATGTCGCCAGTGTCCTGTGCTTTCAGTTTATCTTTTTTAATTCGAAGAAACAACACACATGTCATGCATAGTATTAAAGCATACTTTACAGATGTCAAAGAAGTTTGGTGGAACGAAATTTTTGCTTGTTTATTTACAATGTACTGATTTTGAGCCCATGTGCAATAAATAATTCTGTCAGTCACGTCGTAATAGCTTCAGGGTCCATAATACTACACCACTTCTTTATCCTATATTGCCCCAAATTTCTTACAATTAAATTATGTACATGAACTTGAAAATTATTTTAAAAATATTTAGGGGTTTTTTGTTTTATTATCAAAAATTTGAAAATAAGCGCTAAAAGTTAATTCCGAACAAAATATTAAATAATTTTCGGCTATGGCAATAATTTCAAGAAGTATCTCATTATGTTTTAGAAATATAAATAAAGTACTCAACGAGAAATCTAGGGCCATACCTACTATTAATATTTTTTTCATCGACGATGGCATGGGTTTCTATGTAATATAATAAACTTTAAAAAGCATATGTTTCTAAATACACTCTTCAAACTTTAATAGAGGAAATAATGCAAATTATATTACGTATATCTGAAGTATGCCAAGTTGCAATTGCAACAGGAGCAACGGCAACGCGATATTCTGCTGCACCGACTCAGAGAGAGAGAGAAACTGTTCTATCAGTCTCTCTTCCTTCACTTGGTTTTCTACCGTATACACTCCGACAGATTTACAACGTCATAATGGACGTGAGTTTCAGATCAATATCGCGACCAAATAAATTCTCACTTGCTTATTTCAGCTTATTCGGATTAAACTAACTGCTTACACTGTTCATGTAGGCATGCATGTATGTACGCAAGAGCTACAATTCGGCTTGTTGTTTATAAGTTAACAATAAGTGTCTCTTCATTATAATTGTTAATTGAGCGGTATAAACCTAAAATATATATTCATAATTTCATTTGCTATTAAAATTTCAATATTGTCGGAAGGTCATATCTTATTTTAAACAAAGACTTATAGATTAAAAGATATAGCACCTATAATAACATACTAATTTGAATAGAAATTTAATTAATACTATTAAATCAACTAAAAAATATATAAATTTTTCGGCCTTCGATTGCTTATGTAGATATGGAATAAAGGGTATAGGTAAATTACACGCCAAATCCTCAGGTCAATATAATCCTATAGGTATTTTGCACTCCGGATTCTTCGATACCTGGTCAATTCGACCGGTAAATTGTACTCTAAACATGAAATAATTAAAAACAAGGAATTTTCTATTATATTTTATTTCAACACATTAGGTTCAAAATTTAACAGACAAATACAATTATAAAAATATCATTTATTACAAAATTCATGCAATACATGTGTGAAATAGTCACTAAATTTTACATAAAAAAACAAATATAAGAAAATAATTTATTACAAAATTCATATAATAAGTATGGGAAATACTCATAAATGATCACGTAGTTATCCTTTGGGGAGTACGTCATTGTATCTCTCCGCTTCTTAATTTTAATATCATACTGTTGATGAATTCTTGACGGCGCTCAACTTTGTTGTTATGTATTTTAGCGGTTATTTGCAAACTCTGTATTTTTATGTATGTGTCAAACGGAAACTCTTTTTTCCAGAAAATTGTTTGGTGCGAGAAGTAAAAAGACTTGTTAAAATATGCATGAAATGATTCACATGCATTAGTAGTTTGTGCTAGAGTTGCGTTGTTTCTGCCAGAAATATAGTTTTCTAATAAATAATCGGCGTATGTATGAAGTTCGCAGTTGTTGGGAATTTCTGCAAACAGATCCATGGCAAAAGCATCGCCAATCTCTTCTGGAAGTAAATATGAATCTCGTTTCATTTCTTTATTGTTATAATGACTACCTAATCCCAATTGCTGCATTTTTCTATATCATGCTTGACCCAGACGAAATCTGCAGACAATTATTTCAGCATTCGGCCAAATTGCTTTATCGCAACATAAATTGCTATTTCAAAGCCAGATACAACTTTCTTGAGTTCGAGAGTCACTTTAAATTTGTCAAAACATAGTTCTTTGATAGCAGGCAGTGCTACCATATATGTAGATTTTCGCTTATTCGTTAATAAACGGAATGAGTTCAATATCAACATTACAAATTACTATTTTAGTAAAAAATTTTAATACAATATTCATGACATTCTAACAATTAGCTTAATGTCGTATTCCAGGATAATGAGTATGCAAATAATTAAGTGTGCAAGAGTGCATTTTACCTGTGGAATTAGGGCACCGCATTCATAAGTAAAGCTTAAGCGGATTAAATAGTGTGCAAATTACATGTGCCTGGAGTAATTGGTATATGAAATATTGAATTGAAAACTATTTAATTTCTAGATATTTTGTCAGTAAAAATAATTTTTATTTTCTTGGTCACTTCTGTAATTGTAATGCCATTTGTACTAACAATAGCATAAATAGCATTAAAAAAACCTGAAACTGATAAATGTCTCGGTGGCTTAAAAAAATTATTTATAATTATTTAAGAAGGCAACCAGATATTTAAGTAACTATAGCCTGTTGGGGAAAATTCTAGTGAATATTGTGAATGTAGAATTTGAGTTTTGAAACTAGTTAGTATTTGCGAAGTTTTGAATGATTGTGTAATAGAATTGGTTGCCTATTTATGAGAGATATACATAGTCGTTTTAATTTATCTTGTATTATTTTAATATGTTGACTAATGAGTAATAATAATAATAATAATTCATGCCTTAGTTTCCCTCAACAGATTAAAACGATCACAGGAGGCAGGCCATAAGTTGTTATTACGTCCTGACCCGTGGAGCGGCTTAAGATATTTTGTTATTGGTATTAACCTTAGACGAGAAAGAAAATCGTAAAAGCCTTATCGAACAGCAATCCCCGGACACGATCGCGGGATCGCTGTCATCGC
Organism: Melolontha melolontha; assembly: GCA_935421215.2. Classification (NCBI taxonomy): domain Eukaryota; kingdom Metazoa; phylum Arthropoda; class Insecta; order Coleoptera; family Scarabaeidae; genus Melolontha; species Melolontha melolontha. Next base: position 66,554,243 of record OW285239.1, read on the forward strand.
AAGCTAGTGTGCTATTACTGTAGGCAGGCGTAATCTGATAGCGCGTGAGTTTCTACCATGTCTAAAAGTTGGCAGATGTTGACGCACCTTATTGATGAATTATTTCGATTAAAACATTTGAAATATATGGAAGATAGCAGAAGTAACTATGTCGCAGGAACCAGGTAAATTACCAAGTGAAAGAACATCATACAGGCCAACCTTTCATCGGTTTCGATTCCAATATCGCTAGTACGATAAGCTGGTGACTTACCACTTCGCTATCGATCGTCTATTATACCGTGCTTACTCTACCAAACTATTAATAGAATTTCGTGTGAAATGGACGCTTTATAACATGTTTTTAAGCTTTTTGTTTATCTTATAAGTGAGATATTCTCCTATAATTGGCGTATAATATCTTCTTCATAACATGTCGTCGGTCTGTAAAGCTTTCCGATTATTTCTTATTCAATGAAACACGTATTTAATCGATGTAACTTGTTTCCAATTTTGTTTGTAATACGAAAATGACGTAGTACGTAGTATAGTTAACATTTAGCCTGTCTCCAGATTATTTTTAAGTTTAATTTGGGTCTTCTTCTTCTAAAGTCCTTAAAATATAATTATTGACCAAGATTTCGGGTTTATTCTCAGGCTAAATCTCAACTGACTCATAACAACAAACAACGATATTTTATGTAGCGGAAATCCTGTGAGGAGCCGGTTTTCCCGTATGGCTCTTGTTAATGTATGGTAAAAATACAAATAAATAAATATTTGTCAACAGGTTTTTGAAATAAAAGTCATTCCAACGAAATACACATGCCAGTTTGTGAAAAGCTTCCTTTACTTGAGTACTCGTATGCTGAAGACATGGCAGATGCTATTTAGGAGCAAGATCCAGATGTTGGTTGTGGGCATGGAGATATAATTTCTAATGATGGACCACAACGCTTTACTCCAGATTTAGTAAGAGATTTGGGCCTATCAAAGGAATTATCGCAACTGCTAGCTTCAAGATTAAATGAAAAGAGCTTACTCGAGCAAAGTATGAAGATAACATTTTATCGTAGCAGGGAAAGGAATCTTGTGCAATATTTTAAAGAATAGTGTGAATTTGTTTATTGTAACAATGTGTCAGGTTTGCTAATTAAAATGGGCGTTGTACAATATGACCCAAGTGAGTGGCGTTTGTTTATCGACAGCTCAAGCAGAAGCCACAAGTGTGTGCTACTACACAACCGGAATATTTTTGGTTCAATTCCTATTGGACATTCCGTTCAACTAAAGGAAACACATGACGACATTGAGAAGGTTATAAAGTTATTAATTAATATAATCTATACTATTTAGATAACATTATATTTATAACTTATTATTATTATTATATTATTATAACACATTATCGGGCTAATTTATGATTTTGATTTATCTACGTTTTTCTCTACTTTCTTTCAATCTAACTTACAATAGTTTATAAAATTCCTCGATAACGTTCTTTTACATAGACGTAATAATACCACATTCATACTTTTTCATTTTCTGGGGTCATTTTAATTGCACTTGATCTAATGGTATTCATGGTTTTCATTGTTCTATTTTTATAGTTTGTATGCGTTATATAAAAAAAATCTCGTCTGTCTTAATGCACTTAGAAAAAAGATTGTAGGATTGCATGGAACCCGCCAGGAATTAACGAATAACGAAGGAGGACAATCATATAAAGATAAAACTGCCATTAAATGGAATTAAGTATTGTTGATATGTATTAGGTATATTTCAAATGCTTGCGTTTGGTGTCCCTAGTGTTTTAGTTAGGTTATTTCATAGTTATCTGCGGGATAGGCACAACAAACTATGTCCATTATAATCGATTTTGGTTAAAGCCCGACAATTTTATCTCAAGTGTACCGCAGAGTTCTAATTTGGTACAGTTACTTTTAATTATATATTCATCTACTAACTTCCATACATTAGGCAACGATGAATGGTACAAGAAAAGCAAACCTAATCTTAACGTTAGCAAATATATCAGAATAATTGAAACATACATGAGTAGGTAAACCCCACCAGTTTTGTATAATACAAAGGTATTTTTAATAATATAAAATATTATTAAAAATCTGGTGTGAAGAACACAAATACAGGTTCACTATTAATATTTCTTGTGAACGCACAACGCTGATACATAACACATGCGGTTAGTCCGTAGTATGAGTGAAGACACAAACAAAATGCAATTTCTAGAGAGATTGGCTGTGCCACCTTTGGAAGGGCGTCGTTACTTCACATTGGTTATGTGGACGGGGCGAGGTACTTCGGCTGTCTGACAACAGGCAGCGCTGAATTTACTTCTACGCCCGGTCTGGATAATTTTGGTGATGTGGTAATGTGGTTCTTTTTTGTGAATGTGTCTGAGAATATCCTTTCTCCAGCAGGGGCGTACCGACGAGCCTCTAGAAAGGCGAAATACGTATCTACGTCTCTGGGGAGGGATATGTTCGGACACGTTCACAAAAAATATTAATAGTGAACCTGTAATTGTGTGTTCTTCACACCAGATTTTTAATAATATTTTATATTATTAAAAATACCTTTGTATTATTAGCAAATATAGTTGTGTATCTTATACGAAGAAACAGGACACCTTAGAAAAACTACTTATTCGATTAATTGTGAACTTATATTCTAATAACGTTTCCGATAATAATTTTTCCGATCACTTACTTGGCTTTGGGTGTTATCAGGAATTCTTAGTACTCCAGAACATTGACCACTTTGGTATGTTATACCTATTAAATAATGATGACGTAGATGGTTGAGAAAGTGTGGAGGAATTTTCTAAAAGTTTTTAAAGTGGATATAATGATATAATAATATAGGTATATATAATTTAGAGAACGGACATTCTTACCACATGACTCGGCGTAATTCAATGAAGTATTTGTTAGTCTTACCTGGCCATCTGGTCCGTTGCGATTACAATGAACAACACAGCTATTGTATTCGGAGGATATATTCCATTAAAGGCAATCGGCAATTGGAAATGTTTATAAACTTCGCTGAGTACATCCCGGCGTAATACAATGAAGTATTTGTGTTTGACTTTCTCGGCCACCTGATTTTCGCAGCGTTAACAATGGACAACGGCTATTGTATTCGGAGAACTTAGTCATGTGGTAAGAATGTCCGTTCTCTAATAATAATATAATATCACAATAAAGAGTGGTTCACTCTTTAAAAAAATGATAACAATGAATTGTTGTCTCACTCTAGATAGTATTTTCTTTGCTTAGAGCAAGAACTCGTACTCGTACTATGATAAAACACGTCTTACTTAAACTTGAGTTAATGTCTCTAAACTTTATGGCGATATTTTCTTTTTCTCAGTTGGTTTGTCGATTTATAAATATTATTTACGAAATATTTCTTCTCTATTTATAAGAATACTGAATGTCCTTTTGCATGTTATGTAATGCGTTTTATTTATTTTATTTGCTTTATAAATGTAATTATATATTATACCGCGATATCATAAAGTTTCTGGGTCAACGGTGGCCATGGGGTGAAAAACGTCTGTCTTAATTTATATCATCCTTTTGAGAAAAATCTGATAAAATTTTCAGGTTAAGTGTCATGCTGACGTTAAAATTTGTCAATATATTAATCTTAATGTCAGTATGACACATAACCTGAAAATTTTATCAGATTTTTCTCAAAAGGATGATATAAATTAAGACAGACTTTTTCACCCCATGGCCACCGTTGACCCAGAAACTTTATGATATCGCGGTAGTTGGGTACAAATATATTATTATTATCGTTTCCCCCTGATTCTTCGACTATGTTGGATTATTGAAGTTTATTTATTATTTTATTCATTATTCATTATTATTCATTCGGTTAACCGCACACAAAAAATAGATGTGCAGTTAACAGAATGAATAGTGCTATTCAACAACTGCGTGATGTATTCACAGATGTAGGCTATTTATATTGTCCGTCGTAATGACGTCTATTTCAGCCAGATGTGTCCGGTCTCTGATTATAAGTATTGGGTATTATTGTTTTTTGCGTTAATTTGTGGAGATTGGATGGTAATTCCAATTATCTGTACTGAAGAGGTATGATTCCGTTAACTAATATGTATAAAGAAGGATATTCTCGAATATACGATTTTCTATTTTCGGATACATTTTACCACCACAAGATCTATCTTCAGTGGTGTGTATTTTTCAATTATGAATTATTATTATTAATATTACTATAATCACTAATTTTACCTGCGATTCACGGGCTTATCGCCGAGAAACATTTCACTAAACTTTCATATATGTGCGTATTAGCTCTGTTGACACGGCTGGTTTTGTGGTTTAATATACATCACTGAATGGTATCTACTACAAGTTCAACGATTATTCGATTGCTCAACGATTCTTCGTCTTGCTTCTGGTTGAGAAATTTTCAAGTTGTGGTTTGCTGTTTGTCGTTGGATATTTGTGTGTTTTTGTAAACTTATTTCTATGGCTTGTGAGTGATCCAGAAACTGTTTTGTTCTAATATTTGTTACAGATCTTATCTCAAAACAAACATGGCTTTATACCCTGGAGTTCCACTTTAACTAAATTGTGTACTGTCTTTCAGGTCTTGAATGAGTGTCGGGATATGGGCGGTCAGTTAGGCGTTACTTATACTGAGCTTTCACACGCCATAAATCCTTACTCTCTAAACTTATGTCCTTTGGCTTTGCGCCATCTTCTTTAAAATTCAATGTCTTAAATATATTAATACATTTTTAAGAAATCGAATTCGTTATGTATCGTACAACGGTTTTCGCTTATTAATTCATTGCAGCAACTGCTGTGTCCAAAGGTTCCAACTTGGGGCCACTTTTTTGTGTTGTTTGTGAACGAGCTGCTGGTCTCGAACAGCTATCAAGTTCTAGCATATGTGGATGACCTAAAGATATATACTAAAATAATTATCACCAAAGATATTTCGACTTAAATATAATCGCAAACTGATGTAATTTCAAATTAGAAATAAGTACAAAAGTATTTTTAATAATGTAAAATATTATTAAAAATATGGTGTGAATAATAATAATATTTTATTATTATTAAAAATACTTTTATATTATACAAAACTGGTGAGGCTTTATCCACTCATGTATGTCTCAATTATTCTGTTTAGAAATAAATATTAACAAATGTTGTTCTGTGATTTACACCAACTCCAAATTTCCTATTACCATAGCAGGAATTCCTGTAGTAAATTAATAATACATATCTGAAAGGAAAAACTGTCTTTAAGGACCTGAATGTAATATTCGATTCAGAATTTTGTTTTGGACCACAATTCTAAATTGTCTGTACATCCTCTGACAAAGCTCTGGGCTTCATTATACTTATTTCTATGAATTTTAATAACATGGAATTGCTTAAGGTGTTGTATTTCGCTTTTGTTGTCAGCCAAATTGACTAAGCAGTCATTGTTTGGTATCTTTTCTATGCTTCAAATAGATTACTTTTAGATGGAATACATTAATACTGGTGATTTCTTTATTTCTCTCCTTTAAAATTGATGGAGTTTATCCATGTCAGGAAGATTTGCAATATGTCTTGTGTAATATGTTTCCTGTTCGCGGACCTGTTCCGCGGGGGTTGAGCTACCCACCAGGCGCGTCCCTAAGTGGCGGATAAGGGGGCGGTCACCTGTCTCTTGGAGGACCTAATTAGTGGCAGTCATAAGCGGGATGGATAGGCCTAAACACCTTCTAATCCTTAGTGAAAGCTGTCACCGCGGACCAGCTCTCCCAAGCTACAGTGTAAGGCAACGTGCTTAAAGCTGAATGGCCACTCGGGTATATGTGGTCTCAAACGTTCCCCTGGGGCACTAGGCGGCACCCCCTTGTATTTACGACTTGTGCCCGTAATGGAAGCTCTGTGGGCATTGACTCCATACTTATTCCATACTCGTGGTAATTAAATGAACACAGAGAATAAAAAACGAAAACTTAAAAAGATGGAGTCTGAAGAGAATCCAAAACCTAAGGAGCCTATAGAGACTCACTTGGCAATGGAGACTGACGAGACTTCAAAAAGCAAAATTTAAACGCAACGAACTGAAACTGGGAACGTTGCGAAGATAGAGTGTGCACCCAAGGAGAGAAAAATCTTTCCGGGCCATAAATAACTAAGCGCACGAAGTTTTCTGCTTCGGGCGTGAGTTACAAAGCAGCTCTTAAAAGTATTAAGGCCGCAATAGTTCCTAAGGACTACCCGGTCAGCTTAGTGACTGAGGGAAACGTAGGAGCTATACAAGAGGCCCTGATGATGGTCATAGTTAGGGCGCAGAAGGCGCCGAGGTTTGAATCCTCCCGTCTTATGGACGGCTACTATGGAGGCATCTGTGCAGATGAGGACTCGTACAACACTACGAGAGATTACCTGGTAAAGGAAACTCATGAAGAGCAAGGAGCTGCCAAAATAGCAACGAGTTTTAGCGTTTCTGCCAGAGACTAAAAAGAGGATTTGGCAGTGGGCTTGAAAAGACTCGAGAGGCAAATTCCAGGGCTTAAAGTGGACCGATGGATTACCCTCAGTTCCAGGTCTTCCGAAGAGGGCATACATGTGGGCTTTCGGTTCGACAAGGAGTCTGAAGGAACGTTGGTGAGGACTGATTGGAGACCTAACTATCGCTTTCAAAGGGCTAGATTTGTAACCCTCGAAACAAAGAAAGATCAGAAACCGGTGATGCAGGATGAGGGTAGTCTAGTAGAACCTCAGGCATCAACCTTTAAGGGTCAAAATGTTGAAGATTCTCCAAATAAATCTTCAACATAAGAAAACAGCCGCAGCGGCACTTTGTCGAAGGACGCTGGCTGAAGATATCGATATCCTCATCCAAGAGCCATGGATAAGTAGAGGTAAGGTGGGAGGATTACAGATTAGAGGAAGGGAGCTCTTGGTTGGTGCACCAGACACTAAAATTAGAACTTGTATCTGTTTCAGAGCCGACCTAGACGTAATGCGTATCATAGAGCTATGCAGTGGGGACATGACTGCAGCCAGGATCAGACTGAGTGTCGATGGGGGCATATTGGAGACGACAATTGCGCTCTATACCTACCTATTGACTCTTCAGAGCTACCAGGGCCTGATCTTGAGGCCTTGGTGGAATATAGCAGTAAAACCAATCTGGAATTGATTATCGGCGCAGATACCAATGTCTGTCTTTAGCCATCTGTACTGAACTTGACTGTCTGAACCAAGGTGATAAACCGACATTTAACACATCAATGGGGGAATCAGTTATTGATGTAACCTTATGCACGTTGGGAATACGGGATATTGTAAGGGGGTGGCATGTATCCGACGAGCCGTCGCTCTCTGATCATGCGAATATCCGCTATGAATTATGTATAGATTTAACGGAATCCAGACTATACAGGGATCCCAAGAGAACAGACTGGGCTCTTACAAGAACGACCTGTTAGCTGCAACCCGAAACATCCCTGTTAGAATAGGGAATGTGGAAGAACTGAAGTTGGCTGTTGCATGGTTGCAACGGACCCTTCCTGCTATGAAAATAACTGTCCCCTTAGGGAGCACCGTATAGCTAGGCGGGTTGCCTGGTGGAATACAGAGTTAACCAATTTAAGGAAAGAAACTCGCCGGTCATTTAATAGGGCGAAGAAAACAGGTAATTGGGAAGCCTACAAGGTTTTCCTCAATAAATACAATGATAAAATCAAAGAAAGCAAAAAGAAGGCCTGGAGAAAATTCTGTGAGGACATCGAAGGTGTTCCTGACATGGCCAGAATTAACAGAATTCTCAAAAAAGATACTTCCAACGTAATTAGATCTATACTAAAATCGGACGGGAGGTGTACCAGTACCGTGGAAGAAACTTTAGAGTATCTTGTGGGGGTACACTTTCCAGGTTCGGAGTGCATGGATAATTGTGATACCAATCAAGTTGTCACCTCATGGAGGGCGACTGGGAATGATTGGGAGATATCAAACGAGACCTTCAAGCCCCATTTAATAAGATGGGCGATAGGATCGTTTGAACCATATAAATCCGCAAGACCAGACGGAGTGTTTCCCAGGCTCCTTCAAGAGGGAATTGGGGAAATTAGGGGTCCTCTATTGGAGATATTCAGGTCTAGCTATGCTATGGGTTATATCCCTAGGGCATGGAATACTAGGGTATTGTTTATTCCGAGGCCCGGAAAAGGAACATACACTCACCCTAAATCATTTAGACCAATTAGTCTTTTCTTCCTTTATGTTGACAACTATGGAAAAAATGATATATTTACATATTAAAGATGAGGCTCTGGATAGATCTCCCCTACACCCACTCCAATGGGCATACCAGATGGAAAAAGCAGGTGAGGGTGCCCTGCATAGCCTGGTGAGAGGGCTCGAAAGGAGCCTACACTACAAGGAAATTGCACTTGCCGTTTTCTTAGACATAGAGGGAGCTTTCGATAACACCTCGACGTTTTCCATTATTCGATCTTTAAAAAATCGAAAAATAAAAAGCACCACATGCAACTAGGTTCATAACATGCTGCAGAGTAGTTCATGCCCAAATGAAAAACAGAAAAGATCTCTATGAGGACAACAAAAGAGTGTCTTCAAGGAGGCGTATTGTCACTGATTCTATGGAGTCTAGTAGTGGATAATCGCCTCAGGATATTAAGTGACCAGAGAATATGGATGCAGAGGTTTGCCGATGACATTGTCATAGTATCCCAGGGGAAGTTCCCGGGGACAGTGGCGAGCATCATACGAAATGCTCTGCGAATTGTGGAAGGATGTTCTTTTGAGTAGGGATTAACTGTCAATCCTCAACCTTCCTTTACCAACATGAGAAAACTAAATGACGTAGGCAGCGTAAGGCTGTTTGGACAAGAGTTAGAACTAACCACTGAAGTGAAGTATCTAGACATAACACTTGATGCGATACTGAATTGGAGCAGACACCTAGTCAAAGTGGCAGACAGGGCTACGCAGCACTTCTGCAGATGCAGGAGAGCTGTTGGCAAGACCTGAGAACTAAGACCAAATGTGGTACACTGGTTGTATGTAGCAGTAGTAAGACCAACGATTACCTATGGAGCAGTTGTTTGGTGGAGGAGGACGGAGCGGACATCGTCGGTAGGGCTCCTTACGACTCTCCAGCGACAGGCTCTGTTGGGAATCACGGGACCTATGAACAGCACGGGAATCGTAAAGGCGGAGGAAATGGCTGCGGTCCTGAGGCTGAGGGCCAATGACGTATGGTATCCTAATAAGGATATCGGGAGCCATACAGATATTACAGGAACTATTCTGGAAGAGCCGATATTTCAAATGCCGCCGGACAGTATGGCACCTGAGATTATGTTTACAGCTAAGCTGAACATATTTATACCGACCAGGTAACAGGAAAAAGTCGCTCAAGCGATTGTAGTTCCGGCACCTGGTACAATGATGGATCACAATCTAGTCAGGGGGCAGTTGCAGTCATATGCGGAATGTGCCCTAGAAGCAAGATATCGATATGTCTGGGGACACATACAACGGTTTGCCAGGCCGAATTGTTTGCAGTCGAAGCCTGCGCCGAGGAAATTCGGGAAGCTGGCTGTGCAAACAAAAAAATCAACATCATTATGATAGTCAGGCAGCTACTAAAGCCATTATGAACCCATCTGCCAGGTCTAAGCTTGTGAAATATTGTAAACAGGTCGTCAATAAACTGGCGCAGGACAATACTGTGTCGCTAATATGGGTGCCAGGACATAAGGGAATTAAAGGCAATGAGATAGCCGGCGAACTGGCCAAAGAAGGTACTAATAGGAACTTCATAGGACTAGAACCTGTATGTGGAATCGCTAAGGATTCCGCTAAAAGGGAGATCTGGTTATGACTAGAAAGAGAACATTAAAATAAGTGGAGGTTAACGGAAGGTCAACTCCATACCAAAACATAACTAAGGGAGCTAGACAGAAAGTTTTTAGCCAACCTAATTCGTAGTAACAAAAAAAAAAATTAAAATAATTACCGGGTTAATAACCGGACATTGTTCTTTAAGAAAGCATCTGTACAGCATGGGCTTGGTTAGCGAGCCCTGGTGTAAGAGATGTGAAAAACAGAAGGAAATTAGCGTTCATGTAATATACATGTGTTGTGAACTCAAGAAACTCAGGCAGAAATATTTCGGGAGAGATTTATTGGATCCTTCGAGTATACTCAAACTTCCCATGTGGAGGATAGTGGCTTTTATCGAGGACACAAGACTAACAGAGTGGAACTGAAAGATCTATTGGGGATAGTACAAAGAGCAGTGTGCTCAAGTGCCTGGACGTTCTGGCGTCCAACTCAAAACATAAGAAAAAGAAGAATATGTTTCCTGATAGAAGGTATCGCCAGTGTTCTATCTTCTTGTTGAAATTCGTAAACAATAGAATCGATTGCCCTCTTCTTCTGTCAAGAATTTTCCTACATTTCCACATACGCTGAAGCTTAATTCACGATTCAACTGCATCGCTCATGTGCTTACGGCAAGGACTAATGTATTGAAGCATTCCCCTGTTAGCATTATACTATACTAGTATATGTATACTACTTCTAATAGATTTTTTGAAGATTTTTTAAATTCCTAGACTAGTTAATTTCTTATATTGCTCTACTTATCTTATTTAGTTTGCAGTCGAACCTATTATTTATTTATCACACATAATAATAATAACGTTGTTTGGATTCTCATTCTAGTATTTTAATTATTATGTTCATGTCTTTTAAATGTGGATTACCTGTTGGGCGTTAACGAATATTATTACTATCTGATAGGAGCGACCGGTGCATGTCTTTATATAGTTGACAACAAATTGATTTTAGCTCAAAATGATACATACCTGTTCCTTTCTAAAATATATAATTAAGCATTTTATGTAAATAAATTGTGAGGAGTAATTATTGTTATTAAAGATAATCAAAAAATTATTTTCGATATGCGTACATTTCTTTCTCTTGAGCTCTTATGGTGTGGCTGTTTTATTGAAAAAATATAATAGTTATTACCTATAATTATTATTAATCAACTTTAATTTAATCTATTAGATAACAAACCGGTGATAGAAATGTTTCTCAATACGCCTCACGGAGATATATGAACCTGCATGCATAATATATACAAAATGAGAAAGAAATATATAATTTATTAGAATATAAATTAGTGTAATTATTGCATATCTGATTGCATATCTAATAAATATGCTTATCGTAGAAAATATAATTAAAATCTCTGCGAATGAAATATATAAAGAAAAAAATTAACGGTTATGTAAAATATATTGCAAATAATGTAAATGTGCATTAATTATATTGGGTACATGTGTCATTTTTGGTCGTTACATAATACATTTATTAAAGAATCCTTTGTCGTATAATCGTAATAATTGAAATAATTATGTTTAATAAAAAAAATAATTTAGTTTACAGAATATCGTTTAGTGATGAAGTAGATAAAGTGACTTATAAATAAAGTGCAAAGAATATAGTGACCCTGGATACATATACATTTTTCAAAATACCGAAACCGCAATTGCACGGTCGCAGCAACACTTCTTCAAACTTACTTTAAAATTGGCACTATCCTATAATCCTAAATTGCTTGGGTGAGGTAGTGATTATGAGTCCCATATATTATAATCCGGCTGACTGCGATCTTGTTTCGAGGTGGAAAAACGAAATTCATGGTTCCGTGATAGTAATTCTTAATAAAGTGAAAACATCGCTCGTGGCTTTATCGCCTATGAACTATTCCACATATTTGCAATCGAAAAACTGCACAGGAGTATTATACTATTTCTTATTGATTTTTGTTCACTAAAACCGGGCAAAATACTCAAGAAATTCAATCTCGTTAGGTTTTCTTGCAAAACTCATACTCGTTGTTTCGTTCAGAGTAAAACGTCCGTGTAACCCGAAATCTAGTATCTCATTCTTAATTCCAAAAATCCCATGCAAATGTAATTTCTTACTTTCATTTAATATGTATTAGAGTGTGACTCATGGATAAATAGAAAGAGAAAGTGAACCGAGCTGAAAGAGGGGTTTTTGCTTGCCTCGATATACGAAAACATTTATCCGATCTCCTTTTTTCAGAAACAATGGGAGAAAACGGTAAGAAGCGTGGGACACATTCAAGGTTGTAGCGCATAAGTATTTGAGCCTCCACTCCCAAGTCATCTATTCTCCCGAAAACTTGGGAGCCTTCAGTGAAGGGCAGGGTGAAAGATCCGTGACATCGAGAAACGCTACCAAGGAAGTTGGAGCGTCAATATACAAGTTGGCTACTGTTGGATGCTCAAGCGTGAAACAGAAAATGGAAAGCGGAAGTATGTTCGGAGAAGTATGAAAGAGAAGAAGGTTTTATGGGCAAAAATAATGAACACGAAATGTTAAGTACATTTCATGAAGAAGTTGTTTGTTTAATTATAAGAAATAACGTTTAGTTAATTGCAATAAAATGGTGATATTTCATTAGAGTTACGCTCTTTTATGCAAACGTCTTTTATTATGTAAAAAGAAATTGTACGTGATGGGCGGAAATTTAGATCATTTTTGGATTCAGCAGACTAGAAAACATAATATTTACCAAAAACATTCTATGTAGCTGAAAAAACAAATTTGCAGGCCTGTGTTATCTCAAACAGAACCATGTACGAAGTCCTGTTTTCATCGCCCAGCATACAGGGAATCCATAGAGAGGAAACTATATTTTCAGGTCTCCATGCAGGATGGCATGTGTAAATCATACGGTAGTGTCAGCATTTGAAGTTTTTTGTTAAATGGCCAATTGACGATGTCCCATAAACTTTTACCTTATACGCGTAATCAAGTTGTTTGGTTAATTGATACTTGGGCGCAATCCCATTAATCCCATTAGTGTGTCTTGATATAACTTTGTACTTTCTTTGAACTGCCGCATATAAGAACGCTGATGTCCACCTGTGCATAACTACTATCGCATATCGGTCTCAATTAAAGAGGGGTGTCATTTAGCACAAGAAAATAAAATATGCTGTGCACCAAGAGTAAGCGTCACTATCTATTACATCTAAAAATCTTCTGTCGCAGGCAGGGTGGCCAAGTTTCTAGAAATTCGAAGAGCTATTTCGCTCAATATTCACGAACAGCTATGTCTTTTAAAACAATTTAAAAAAATATTTGCCTCAAAACTTGAATCCATCGTAGTGTGACATGAGATCTGTAGTTTGTACATATATGTAAATTAGAAAATATCACATCTTAAATGTCTCAGCTTATTTTATCAAAAATAAAGGAAGAAGCAATGTGCGGCTATCCTTTATACAGCGGACGCCGCTTAATGTGATCAGTTTGGGACGGGACTGTTTTGATAATAATAACCGAATGATAACAATATACGATAAATAAAAACATGCATACATACATCTTTATAAAAGCTTTTTGCCAGAAAAAATATATAATGCAAATTTTATAAAGATCAAATTTTAACACAAACATAATAAATGTTTATGCGTACGTATTGCTGTGATGATTTCTAACCGAGATAAATTGAAAAATTAAATAAAGCTGAAAACAGCAATGAAAAATTAAAAACATGTAAATTTTGAATACACCCTGTATGAGCATAGATAGAACAAATCTAATGTTTATTTTATGTAGAGTTTCTCGTTATTTTCTGTAAAGAGTTTTGATATACAACAATACAGATCGTGTTAAGAAAAACACATCTGTGTATATTTGGTAAACTTATATTGCATGTCAAATGTCATGTAAATCATTATAACGAGCCATCGAAAAAATTCATAATTGGAGTAGACTGTGAAATTGGGTTGGTACTTTAGCCACTTCCACATAATGACATTTATTATTTGACATTGAAACTATAAGTTTGTGTCAAATTTTTCAAAACTCTTATTAAGAAAATTAAATTTGTTTAGATGTAAATGGACAACATTTTCAACAACTTCTGTAGCTATATGTAAATTTTGATTATGATTTCGATATTAAATAAATTATTTGTTTTCTTTTTTGTTGTAGTATCATTTCAATGCCATAACCTTTTTTTACAATGAAACCAAATGAAACTGTCAAGCTTCAAGTAATGTGTCATTATGTGGAAGTGGCTAAAGTACCAACACAATTTCACAGTCTACTAGTCTACTCCAATTATGAATTTTTTCGATGGCTCGTTATATATCTTTACGTTCTAGTTTATAAATGTTAATGCTAACTTGCAGATTTATAAAATGATATTTTTTAAGTACGCTAGTAGTAAACTTCATAATCAATACTTGAATTTTGCAAACTTCTTGAATACATAAACATTGTTTATTGTAACTGTTACCATGCATGTGAAATTTCAAATAATCCATTAAAGTATCAAATATATATTATTATTTTATATGCATCACATATCAGAACAACTTGAAAGGACAATAACAGCGTTGTAATAAACTATACATCATAGAATGTGCATTTTAGAATTATCTATAGATACTTATCTATAAGGATAAACATTTCATTCGTTTTAAAAACATGTATTATTAATCTATATCAAATCCATAAAAAACAATTCAAGAGGCTTTATAGTACATGAAATAGAGTCTGATATGATTTTTGTTCAGCCATTAGGAATAAATATGTTTATTTATATATTCTAAACAATGCAGCTGTCAGTTCGGAATATGGAAATAGAGGTTAGATATGTTTCAAATTACAAAGAAAGAAAAATACGTAAATCGGAAGATAGAAAAAGATGATCAATAAGAGAGGGAAGATATGATGTGCGCATCTATAATGTGGCGGCATGTATTATAAATAAGTTACAATGTCGAACGTTACAGAAGGACAGTATAAATAAGAAGAAGGCAGATAGCATGCAGCCCTAAGAGACGGAACACTTAAGAAAAACAAGAACACATTTATAAATTAAATAATGTTAGAAACAGTACGAAACGTAAATTAATATAAGAACAAAAGTTTTTAAATATGGGATACCATTTACTTACCATAAACTTACAATGTATTTGAAAAAAGAATGACGTCAAGGGGCATATATATAGAAAATTTCTCAAGAAAAGTGCACTTACCGAAATATCGTCTTAAAGCAGTGATCACAAAATAAAATTTTGTTTTGATATTAAATTAAATTCATTATTAGAATTTTTTATATTTTAGTTATAAAGGAAAGAATTGTCCTATTTAATTTCACTTAATCAATATATATATATAATATCTTCGTGACCTTGGTATGATAAGGTAAACTTAATAAGTCGGCGATTAAAGGTCTGGTTCATTACTTCAAAGTATATATATTTAAAATAACTCTACATGTTTCGGCAATGATGCCTTTGTCAAGAGAATACAAAATATATTTTTGTAATTTATCTCTAAGTGTTGTTTCTTCATTAGTTTATCTACTTTGTTTTTTAATTTATTTTTGTTTGTTAGGAAATTATTATTGTAAATTTTAGATTCTATTTTTTCGAAGCTATTTAAAAGTTGAGGAGATAATTTCTGTATGATAATATTTTTCAAGTTTGAAATAATTTGATTGAATGTATTTATGTTACAAATGGTATTTTGTATTCTCTTGACAAAGGCATCATTGCCGAAACATGTAGAGTTATTTTAAATATATATACTTTGAAGTAATGAACCAGACCTTTAATCGCCGACTTATTAAGTTTACCTTATATATATATAAATATATCGCTTATTTTAATTTAAGAAAACAAAGAATGTAACAATATTATGCGGAATTCGATAACCTGTATAATAATCAATTCGATAGGTAAATAATGTAATAAAGACATTTAAGATTTTGAAGTTCATTAAAATGAATTTATAAAATTATTTGTTTTATGTGGACATTTATTCGATCGTGTATAATTTTAATTTCTGTTTTAAAACAGAAGATATAACACAGATATCTTTTATATTGCAAGTAGAGAAAGATCTCATGAACATTTGAAGGATATCTGGTCTCGCAATTAAAAACTTTCATTATATATTTGAAATATTGAATAAAATAAATCGTGTGCTACTGACTATTATATGTAGTAGGGTAAATTCTCGTCACGTGAATATAAAGTAATACATTTTTCTCTTAAAGTATTATCACTTACAAGATTACGAAGTCCAATACTTTACAATAATTTAATTTTAAATAAAAAACACTGTGTCATACTTTAGTATTTTGTAGAATATAAGATTCACTGGTCTAAAGTAATACACAGCTGTATTTGGAAGATTTATTAAAATCTAACAAGATCTTGAAAGTCATATTTTTAGATATATAGACGTGAGTATTTTCTGACTAGATATAAGATTTGCATACCATGTTTTATTAATAAAGAAAAGTATAACTAATGATATTTAACACATTTAAAGATTAATGTATATTTTTTTACAAATTGTAAATAAGAAATGTATTACATTTAACACGCTATCGTATTGTTTCTCTCCTTATTACATTAGATGCTAGGCCTGGTTGCAAGAAACCCTTTTTATAAAACAAAAACCCTAAGAGCAATTTAAGAGTCTAAACTAAAAAAATATGTGTGTATGATGATTCATGTTTAATAATTGACGATTCAGATTGTATAATGCTTGTTCCTTCATTTGAGCATCTGATGGTGGCTTTTCCACTGAAGGATTTTCCTCGCATTCATTTTCTTCTATTTGTCCTCTTATTAACTCTGAAATAGTAACCATCTCACAAATCTCATCGTCAGATAACTGTGCTGCAACTGCAACGTTTTGGTCAATAGCTATCTATTCTTCAAATTTATTTTGTATATTACTTGGTTTCAACTGTTGAATATTTCTTCTTCCGTGGGTTCAGTCGAAAATCCTCCATGCTTAAAACAATTCTGAATTTATTCTCTGACACATGATTTCGGGACATTGCTAACAAATATATGCCATTTTTTGCATTTACTTTTAACATTTGCTGTCTATCAATGTCTTCAATGTTTTCTAAAATTCTACTAGGCATTTCATGTCGATAGTACGTCTTTTATGTACTGATGATTCCTTGATCACATGGTTATAAAATTGACGTAGTGTTAACCGTTAAAAAACAACTTTGACGTTCTTTATTGATAAATTTGCACTGTGCGCAGTGCAATTGTCGATGAGTAAAACAATTTTACGGTTCAATTTAGCATCCCCCCTTAATCAATCACTCGTTAAAAATTATTGAAATTTTATGAATTTATTACCCTTCTGCTTTTTGTCGCATCAAAAGACCATTCACACGAGCATCTTGTTCACGTACATTAGAAAACCACAATTTCAATGCTGATTCCATTTTTTCATATTTTCCACCACGATTTCTCCTACAGTTCAGATTTTCATTTTGACTTGCACTTATCATAATAACGTTTCGATTTTTTAAAATTTCGCGTAAAAGTGGTTGTGATATCTTTAGCTGTGCGGCTATATTGCGTTGTCTCATTTTGAGTAACTATATATTTTTAGTATATTTTTCAAGAATAGCACATTTTTAAGGGATAAATCTTTATTATCAGAATATTGATAGACGAAGTTTGATTATAGTAAGCGGATTAGTAAGTGAATTTATATGATATAATTGGATTATATCTACACATGATATAAAAAAGTTTTTAATAATATTGAAATATTATTAAAAATAATATGGGGAACACAAGTTATACTTTTGCTGAAATTTCCTTCCAGACAGGCGGACACGAGTTTCGTCTTGCTATAGACTCGTTAGGGCATGATGACAAAATTTACTACCAAAACTCCCTTCCTACATAGAATCAAGTCACAAAAGACGCCATGGAAAAACATTCAACGTCGCTCATTGACTAATGTCAATATCACGAACGCCAAATCAACTATTGCTGTCCACATGACAAGTGTAAGACCAAGCAAGTGGTTTTCATTGGACAGGGACAGATGTAATCGACGAAAATTTTGTTAAGTGCCTTCACTATCAGTTGCTACCTCCGGTGCGCGCAAGCGTAGAAATAGTGTTTGAAGATGGTCAAAATCAAAACGAAATCAGTAGTCGTATCGCACAATAGTCTGGGAGCTTCTATTTATCGTGTATGCCCGTAGTCAGTGGAGAAGGGTGTGGGTGACTAAAATGAAAGATGGTAGGTAGCGCCACTCCGTCTTGCATACAGAAGTTCAGTCTGAAAACGGAGAAAAGGGATTACGCGATCTTAGGTGCAAGCACATATAATAATGCAAAAAAATAATATAAGTGATACGTATAAAATAAGCTACAATATACAAGTATCAAAGAGAGAATAGATTAATTTCCAAAAAAATATATAATGGCTGTTACGATAATACAATGAGTCTTGACAACAAATTAATTAAAGAGTCAAATAGTCTCTCCTACGGTATACCATACAAAACCTTCACAAGTTAAAAATCATTACAGCTAATAATAGGCAAATTGTAGTTCGTATATCTTAGAATAATTTTATATCAGTAATTTTTATGTCAGATATATATATATTGCTTGCGTCTGTTGTTAAATAGAATATTTGAGAGAAATCCGGATATTGTAGAATAGGTTCAGAAGATAATAATTGTTTTATGCTTTCGAAATATTTTTGTTGAATACTTGACCATTGAAAAGTTGCATCCTTTTTTAAGAGTTTTGTAAGAGGTTGTGTAAGTGAACTGAAATTTTCTATAAATCGTCTATAATAATCAGCTAATCCCAGGAATTATTTTATTTCAGAAGGATTAGTCGGTACAGGATAATTTGATACGGAATTGACTTTATTAGGGTCAGGTTTTACTCCATTTTCGGTAATAAGATGTCCTAAGTACATAACTTCTCGTCTGAGGAATTCGCATTTGTCAAGTTGTATCTTGAGGTTGAAATTTGATAGTCTTTGAAATACTTCCATTAATCGTTTATTATGGTTTTCTAGAGTATCTGCGTGAATAACTATATCATCAAGATATACAAAACATCTATAATTCTTTATACCGGCTAAAACATTATCCATTAAGCGTTGAAATGTGGCAGGAGCGTTCTTCAAACCAAACGGCATTCTTTTAAAATGATAGTACCAGGAAGGTGTAGAAAATGCAGTTTTAGAAGCATCGGGAGAGGACATGTTAATCTGATGAAATCCTGAGGTCAAATCTATTGTAGTAAAGTATTTAGAATGACCTAGTTGATCTAGAATGTCAGATATGTGATGGTAGTGGTAGGTGGTAGTGGATAAGAATCACCTACAGTAATGTCATTAAGCTTCCTGTAGTCGATAACTATACGCCACTTTTTATGACCAGATGCATCTATTTTCTTAGGGACTACCCAGACAGGACTGTTCCATGGAGAAGTTGAAGGTTCAATAATATTTTGGTCCAACATTTTGGATATTTGACGGTCTACTTCGTCCTTGTGTACTTGTGGATACCTGTATGATTTTGTGTTGATTGGAGCGGAAGAAGTAGTAGGAATTTCGTGGACGACTGCGGAGGTAGAAGTGAATTTGTCGCCGTCGATATAGAAAATGTGATTGAATTCATGACAAATTTTAATTAATGACTCCTTTTCTTCTTTGTTTAGGTGCGAGGTTCGGAGTAGATTTGATATTTTGTGAAGACGTTCGGAACCATAATTTTTATTGGAAAGCTTTGTTTGAAATACTTGCGTAATATTTTCGTTATTTTCTTGTGAAGTAGGGTCAAGTTTAATATTTAGATTTAGTATATCGACAAATTTTTCAGTAGTATTTAGAATAGAGGTGATTGCATCATTATTTTGAACTTTTACTAAACTAGGACATAAATGTACACCTTCTAGAATTTGAATATCAGGACAAATACCTTCTGTTATATCGTTATTAATAACTTTAATTTTCACAATGGTTTCGCAACGAGGTTTTAGAGTTACCTTTGTGAGATTGATGTCGTTGGATTCTGGAGAAGGTTCGTTAGGTATATTTGAGCTTGTATTTGATTGTGAGACGGTAGGCGATAAAGGAGTTTGAATGTGATAGAGTGGAATTAAATGTTCACTCAAGAGAAGATTGTTGTTTTCATAATTAATTAAACAAGTAAATCGTGTAAGAAAGTCATTGCCTATCAGACCGTCGAATGGAATTGGAAAATCGTCTTTTACGACGTGAAATATATGTTCGAGAGAATTTTGACCAACTTGAATTAGTAAATAGGTATAACATATAGTTTTAGTTGGTTGAATGACATCTGTATCGATTCCTTTCAGGGTTATTATTTGATTGTCGTAGCATTGTGTATTGCTTTTTAAACTTGATAATTTAATTAAAGAGATGTCGGCACCTGTGTCTAGGAGGAATTTGTTGGAGTTTGTTTGTAATTGTTTAATTGAAAGGGAAACATAGGATGTGACACCAATATTTATTTTCAAATGCGGCTTATGTACTCTGAGTTAGTTGTCTTCGACCCAGCCGTCGTAGGTTGAAGACTTTGCGAGTTTAAATTAGCATTGCTATTATTGGTTGACTGAGTATTATTTCTCATGGAATTATTAAATTGACTTTTTCTGCATTCTTCAATAACATAACCATTTTTTTACAGTATCTGCAGAATTTTTTTATAAGGTTTTGATTGAAATTTGAATTGTTAGGATTAATGTTTGAGTTTGAATTTGGAGTTATTTGTCTTGATTGATTTGGTGGTTGAAAATGTCTAACGTTATATTCGTTTTGTTTGAACTTAAAATTTTGATTTTTATTAAATCTGCAGTTAAATAGTGTGTGTCCCGGTTTGTTGCAATTTGTGCAAAGTTTTGCTGAAGCGTTATTTATATTTTGATATTTGAAAATTTCCTGTTTTGATTTCATTTCTTGCTCTTCATTGAGCGCTAAGGAAATTGCTTTTTCAAGAGAATCTGGTTTTTGAGATTTTACTAAGATAGAAATATCTTTTTGTAGTCCAGTGGTTAATACATTTAAGGTTTCGTTTTTTGGAAGGTTGGTACATGCTTCACGAGCATCTTTAGATAATTTTAGATCAAGAGCATTTATGATATATGATATAACAATTTTCTACTTTGTTTGCAAAGGAGACAACAGACTCGTTAAGATTTTGTTTGCAAGAATTTAATTCCAATTGCCATTGGCTCATTGTGCGTTTTTCCGGATATATATCGAGTAAATGACTTTTTAAGCTTTCCCAATCATCGAATGATCGATTCCTAACTACAGCGCGAGCATTGTCCGTTAATTTAGTTTCGATAATAGCAAATAACACTTCTTTATGCTCAGATTTAACTAATTTATAGGTAGTATCACAGTTATCAATGAATTCGTATAATTTTGTTTTAGTTCCATCGAATTTGATTAGCATTTTTTCTGCAAGTTCTAGCGAAATAGACATGGTTTCGATTTTGATTTTGTTATTTTCAGTTTTAAGGATTTCTAAATTAGGATATATAGACATAGATAGATTTAGATAGATTTGTGTGTAGACTTACAGTGCAAATATTGTTGTTTCTGTATACATCGTTGTTGAACTAGGGCCTTTTCTCGGAGACAGGAATTCCTAGCGTTGGTGATTCGTAGGGGTACTTCTTCTCCGGTACTTTTCGTAGAATATGGAATTCTTGAAGCTTTTGCGGAGAATATTTTGGATTCTTGTCTATAACTTGGATAAGTTTCTTGACGATAATCTTCACTTCTGACACCACTTTTGTAATGTACCACTATTTTTATTAAAAATCACTCTTCAACTTTTACAATGTAATTTATTTTATAACAACTTTTACGTTTATTTTACAATAATTGGTTACTTCTAAGTGATGGAGTAAATCTAACTGTTCGTTTTGTATAATGAAAGTATTACTGCATAAGCATTAGAATTGAATATGAATTGTTACACTTATTGTGTAGCAGATTTACTATACGTGCTATGTATATGAGAGTTCGAATATGAATGTTAGTAATCGTAACCTTTTTGTATTAGTTCGTTCAGGATAGATATCAGATGGAATTTGTGAACTAAAACACAGACGTTTTAAAATAACATCGGGGGTGCAACAATGTCAAAATTCCATGAGAAAGAATTTAAAAGATATGTATTAGTGAAGTGGCAACGTTACAGACAAGGGTATTTCTACGCAATAAATCTGTGGGAATATGGAATATTGAAAGGGAGAAATAACAGACACGTTAAATGGAAAATGTATGTTTTCTACGTGTTCTAATTTATGATATCTATTTAGTAGATGCCGTCTGTACGATGTGTGCGTAAATAATAATACACCAAAAATTTGTGAAGAGAGATATAAGAATACAATTTATATTTATGAATAAGTATACACAAACCTTATTGGTTATTGTTCTGACTCATTTATTAGAGTTTATTACAGTTCTTATACTGATTTACGTTTTCTTTAATATTTCTTTCTAATAATATTTCATATTTTAAATGCGTTCTTATTTTCAAGTGTTATTTTTTTTACAGTCCGACGCCGTGTTTCCTTTACAATTCACGTTATCTTTGTTTGAAATTTTACGTACATCGTAACTGTTACAAAAACAATATTTATGTATTTAAAAAATTTTTCAAAATTCAAGTATTGATAATGAAGCTTACTATAACTTAAAAATATTGTTTTATAAATTGGTATATGTAGCATGATTTAAACTGTATGTTATTAACAATTATAAACCAGAACGTAAAGAAATATAATAACTTACATGACATTTTACATACAATCTAACTTTACTAAATATACACAGAAGTGTTTTTCTTAACACGATATGTATCGTTGCATATTAAAACCTTTTTACAGAAAATAACAAGAAACATTACATGAAATTGACTATGAGATGAGATTTGTTTTATGACGATGTTCATGCAGGGTGTATTCAAAATTTACTTGTTTTAAATTTTTCATTATTGTTTTCACCTTTTAATTATTCAGTTTATTTCGGTTAATATTAATTTTTTTTTATAAATTTCTGTTCTAATCAGTTTGGCTTTATTATTACTACGATAATTTGACCCATCATGTAATAATACTGCAGTAATATATATATATATATATATATATATATATATATTACCTTTTGGAATAATTTATCATTTCATTTAAATAATATTTAAATATTACACCTTTACCAAATAGCTTTATAGAAAAGCAGAAAAATTGTGCAACTGATGCATTATTTAGATATATCAGACGATTGAAAACGAATTCATTGAAGATAAGCCTTAACATAAGTTGTCAAAGCAGAAGTTTGTTTGGGTATATGTACCTACTTCGCCGTTTTACAAATATGTAGAATTACGGGATTCCCGGACTATGTTTATATAAGCTTTATTTCAAGGTACGAGGGGCAATTTAAACGAAAATATTTTTTTTAGAGGTCTATTAATGAAAAAAAAAAAGTGACAAAAATACTTTATTTTTCTACAAAGCCCTTCTTTTGTTTATTTGTCTACACATAAATTAGTTAGTAGTTTCTTTATAGAGCCAGTTGCGTACGAACTCGTCCATCCGGGTATTATCGTGGAAACGCTGCCTTACGAAAGCTTCTTTTAGTGGTCCAAGCATGTGGTAATTACATGACGATAGGTCGGGACTGTATCGTAGGTGTGTAAGCGTCTTTCAGAACATATTCTTCAATTTTAGGTGTGTTTAGCTTGCCACATGGGGTCAAGCATTGTCGTATAGCAAAATGATGTCTGCGACGGGTTGTCCTCGTCTTTTGCTCCGATAAACGACTTTTACGTAATCCATGAGAGTGTGGTAATAAATTGCATTAATTGTTCTCTGATCAGGAAGGAAATCCAGCAAGAAAATGCCTTTTGAGTCCCAGAAAACTGTCGCGAGTACTTTTTTCGTTAATAACTGTGTTTTTTGCTTTCACTGGCGGTCTCTCCGTGTTTTTGCCATTATTTGTTTGCCTATTTACTTTCGGGAGTCCAACTCTCAATTAAAAAAGAGAATCTATCAGGTCAATAACGAGTGAGAAGCCGTTGGAGGGTTTGTTCTTCCGAAAAAAGGCACGGTATCCAGTCAGCCGGAATCTTTTTGAAATCGAGCTTATTTTAGATGATTGAACAAATACTTCTAACGCTGATGTTTACCTTAGATTTCAGCGCCGATAAACTTGTCCTGTGCTGGAAATCATGGGGTGCATTTTCGACTCCATCTTGGGCTTCAGAAAATGTTTTATGCCAATAAAATACTGGTGCTTGTAAAATGGTGTTTTCGACAAATTATTCTCGCAATCTTCGAAAAATTTCAGTGGAACGAAATTCCTGACGCACCAAAAAGGTAACGATTATGCTTTCCGCGACAGACGGGTGTACTTTGCCCTCGCTTATCTTTGCTACTGCCACACAAACGATCTCAGAGTCACGTCGATGACAATTCTCCCCCATAACCTTGTCATACAGTTTCCATCAGTACCTAAACCAATTGTACCTCTTCCAAATCCACCTGCCTTAAATTCTAGTTTAAATTTGTACCAGTAGGACATTGCAACACAATTTTGATGGTACTCAGCGTTGACACGCCGAGCAAAACAGAAATCTGTACACCGTTCGGTAAAATTCGGTAGATTTAAAATTATTTCTAATTCTAATACACTAAAATTAAAAATAGGTTAAGCATTACAAAAAAAAAAAACGATGGTTTCTAATTTTATGCCATTTTAGATGTTGATTTTTATGAATAAGAGAACTAAAGCAAATATCATTTTTAATTAAGCCATTGGAATGTAATAATTCGACTATTGTCTCTGTAGTTAATTTGTTGTTCTGCTTGGTTTTCACGAGGTTAATTGCTAAAAAAGTCTTTCACATTTACTGAAGAGTGCGGTAATAACAGCAATATAAGAAGTGTTGACAGACTTCGTAAAGTACATGCTCCGTCTCCAATAGTTTTGAAAATTTAATTCCGAAATGAGATTCGGAAAGAGCACTGCAATATCAATCAGGGAACTTATAGTCCTACGTTTCACTAAGAGTGGATTCACGAATGAAAAGGTTTGTATAGGATTATATTTTACGAGAAAACGTAAAATAATCTAATGCTTACAATCTTCTATATAAAAATCTAGCAACAGAGTCTTAAATTATGTAGTTGATTAGTATTATTATTTAACAGTTTTAATGATGTCGCCACATTTGCGTTTAAATATAAATCTTCCGAGTGATAAATAATGTGGATTATTGAAATCAATATTTTCCAGAAGAATCGTTGCTATATATCTTAACACATTACAAACATTTGTGTACATAACATGTAATTTGGGCGATTCTGACTCGCTTTCATGATTGAGATTACTAAAAAGAGGTAAGACATAATCTAAGAATTGAAGAAACAGTTTTGTTAAAGGATTAGTTAATTTCGCAAGTATAGGTATTATTTGCAGCTAAAATATTATTTTTATTTGCGGCAGTAAAATACAATAAATAATCGACACTATTGCTTCGAAATCTTCTTTATTGCACTATGAATCGGCAGTCATCGAGTGTGCGAAGGATGAAGTAACTCGTGTATTTTCACATTAGAAAACAATTGATACTTTTTAAATTCGCAAACTCGTTTCGGGTTCGTGTAAAAATAATTGTATATATCTCGTATCAAATCTTCAACAAATGTGACAAGCATGTGATGCACATAAATGAAATGAACGGAATATGCATTTCATTTAAATTTGGCAGATTGTTTTTCAATAGAGTCCTTAAGGACTGATGTCTTCCCATCATAACACTTGCCTCGCAGATGTGAAACCCATTATATTTTCTTTGTGGGGAATATTTTTAAAATTAAATATTTTTTTCTACGTCGCCTAACGGTATCAATTACTAATGCAATAATTTTTTAAATACCTTGCAACTACGGAATGGTTTATATCGGTAGATTTATCTGCGTTGAGGGAGAATTTTGATTTCTGAAAATCTTGAACAAATTTTGATGACTTTCTTCGTCCAAAACGTTCCTAACGATTGCAGTACATTTTGTCCACTCACAGGCAATTCTATAGGCCATTTTGGAGCTAGAGGAAATTTTCGAAATCAGTTTAGGTGAATGATATATTGTAGAAAATGGAAGATTATGTTCTGCTATGCAGGTGGCCCCGTAAAACATAAATTTATAGATATAAATTATAAATTTATTTACTTTATTTCTTACCTCTTTATATATTTAATATTTTCTTTCAGCTGTTTTGCTTCAGATGTTGTACCAAACTGAGTTATTAAACGATGTTTGTGTACAAAATTTTAACTTATTTTGATGAAATGCATATATTTGTAGTTTATTAAAGCGTCTCTCCAATATTAATCTCCTTATCGCAACTACCGCATCTTGCAAAATTACTTCCTTTTCGACATTTAGTTATTTATATTTTTGATAATATTTAGATCTTCAAACTCCAGAACTAGGACCACCCACTTCAAAAACTGCTTACGATTCTATTTATCGCCTTGAGGTTAAAATTTTATAAGAGGAATCTCTAATTCTGATCATGTATTATGTAGCTATGCATTTCTTGGATAGATAGGGCGGAGCTGTATATTTTATCTGTGAACTCTACTTTTTTTTATTATTCTCATGTACTGAAACGCTGCTTTAATTTTAGGGAAATTCCTTGATAGTAAAAATTAAATTATTCATGATGAAAGAGAAAAGCGGTAGAATTTCAAGATGGTTCAGTAAATTGGCATATTCAAATTGAAATTGGTAGATTTACTGAAAAATCGGTAGAAACGGGAGCACTGATGGTACTAGAAGTGGTAATTGAACGGTCAACTAGAACATAGAATGTATAACATTATAATCTAATAACAGTTTATGTTAATTTGTTGCATTTTTCGCGAAGTAATGTAAATGTAAATATGCTTTCTACATATTACGGCGCTAATTTATTCGAATTTTTTATAGAAAGAAACTCACCTTTAAGTGGGATTCGAACCCACGTGTATGGTTTGTCGGACCATCGCTCTAGAACACTAAGCTATTAAAGGCAGTGGGTCCGAATCTTTCTGGGGAGGCCTTGAGTTACATCAGAGAAACAGATTATATATATCTTGCCCGTAGTAGGCCGTGTGCAAATTTGTTACATTTTTCGCGAAGTAATTTAAATGTAAATATGCTTTCTACATATTACGGCGCTAATTTATTCGAATTTTTTATAGAAAAAAAACGTACACACATGTGTTTAGATCTTCTCTTTGATATCGTCGGTGAACGAAGTATACCAATAAAGTCATTGCTGCTAAGTATAACACGATCTTGTACATCATCTGTCATGGGAGGGGGTCTCGATACATTTGTTGGCCAAGGCTGACAACACTTTCCTTGAGTAGCTAAGCTGCGCCTAAGGAATATATACGTTTAACGATGTAGTGCTCTACTCGTAGTCTAGATGGCGCCAATATACCATGCGAGAGATAGCATATCGATATTTAACTATTATATTAACGACTAAGTGGAAATACAGTAACAAAAAATGTTAAAAAACATATCTCTGTATTTATACATTCCATGGTAGTAGCTTAGCTCTCTTGGCCGTCAGGTGTCTCAAGACTTTCATGACATCTAACGTATAATATTGTTATACTTAGCGGCAATAGCTTCATTGGTATGCTTCTCCAGGTGCACTGACGATATTTAAGAGTCGATCAAAACACGTGCTTGTGCGTAGAAGTAACCAATGCGTAATATTTGCGTTGTGTATGACCATGTGTACATGTACATATATGTTTTTTAACATTTTTGTGTTACTGTTGTTCACTTGATGTTAGTTAAACATATGCTATGCTTCATAAGAAGTTTACGTTCATTCGCACTACTAGAGGCATCATTATCAATATTAATTTTTGTGAAGTCGTACTGTACTCTTCAATTATAACATATCAATACACCATACCAACACAGTGGTACAGTAAACAAATATACATATATACAAGGTGTGTATAAATTGTCGCAAAAGCTACACGTAGCGACATTCTTCGTTCGGGTCTGAATAAAAAATCTTAATGTTAAAATGTCGTATCATGCTTCGTAAATTCGTAAATGTCAAAATTCGACAGTAATGATTTTGATTGAACTCACTTTGAAATACAAACTTATTGTTCTACAACATTGCCAAATGTGTTTTTCGTGAATGAATAAATGTTTAAAACAAGCTTTTAAATCAAATAGAAAACGTTTACGAAATAATACTAGTAAAAAATTTTTCTTTAAACTAAATTGCATCTGTCTCTATTAACAGATATCGAAGACCAAAGGTTAGTTACGCACTAAAAGTCTGAACTTCAAGAACCCCGTGAAAACAAACGAAGCATGATACGACATTTTAACACTAAGATTTTTTATTCAGAACCAAACGAAGAACGTCGCTGCGTGTAGTTTTGCGACAATTTATACACACGTTATATATATATATATATATATATATTTAATGCATGCATGTGAACTGGTTTGGGAATTAGAATATGCACGATTCATAAACTGTGGGCTTGTATTGTTATTATATGATTTTATATAGAAGAAATAAGATATAAATAAAGGTATATTAGTATGAAGTTTAGAGAAAGCAATAAATGGTAGAACAAAATTATAATAATTGAACTGAAATACATTTCAGAATGAAGAGTAATGATGTAATACAATAATTACAATTGTAAAGGGGAAAATATATAAAAAAAAAGAAAATAAATATTATGTAGAAATAGGAAATTACAAAATAAATAAATATTCTAAAAAAAATTAACGAAGGTTCTATATTATTTAAATTCGAAAAATATTTATTTGGATTTTATAAAAAATAATAGTTAAAGATTAATATAAAAAAATCAAATGCTGACAAATATAACAAAAAAGAAAATATAATAGATCAATTAGTAATCTATGAATCTGAGGTATGAGATAATTAAATCATGCTTAGACTTTGAAATGCGGGGGAATTATTCTCGCATACCATAATTTTACATTTTATTGGACTATTGAGATGAAAGGTCAATCATATTATGTATAGCTCATATTACGTACGTATGCAAGTAGAATTTATGTTTAAACATGAATGTTATCTAGAAGTGTGTTTAAGTTCTGGTGCGTTTATTATTACTTTTATTTATTTATTTAGGTGCACGACATGCTTCATTATAGTCAAACAAACAGTATATATATATATTGCAAATGAAAGTTTTTCGCGGCAAATACGGGCAAGAATTATGAATATAAAGAAAAATCAACATTTGAGGCTGTTGGGATCATTGTAAAACTATGTGACAAAAATTAATAAAATGATAAATTTATCAATAGAAAACGGACAAAATTTCTTGTAAGAATATTAGGCATGATTTAATCGTAGAAAATAAACATGTGAGGTTCAATATTTTAAAGAAAATGTCGCTGTTCTACAAAGAAAATTTAATTGTTTAATTTGAAAAATAATTTGGCAAAGCACGTTTACATTGAGTCAGAATGTATCTACCGCCTTTTCACTTTTTTAATTCCTGTTGTAGAAACATACTCGCAAATACTCACTTTATAGGTTTAAAAAAAAATCCAATTTTTTTATCAGGTATCTCTATTTCAAGAAATAATCATGGTGAGAAAAATATTATAGGAATAAATAATGTAATGCACACTTTATCGAATTTTTTATAATATGTATCTAATTTCAAAACTATTTCAATCTCACTTTAATACCACCAGCTAGCGAAGTACCAGGACTTTCCAACTTTAATAACCTTTAACTTGTTCAATAAAGAAGAGGGCTATTTTAGGAGTAGGAACGAAAAAGTTTCACTACACTTTGCTCCACTTATTTGTTCTTTTACTTTGAGTTTATGGCCGGCCCGTTCCGTCTATGGCGACCAACGGGCGTTATGAGAAAAATGAGCTACGATTCAACTCGACACGGTAGTAGCAGTAACGGTGAAACCAGAAAGACGACGACGATAGAGCTTTTATCATTTGACCTTTTCGAAATGAATAAACGAAACGATGCGTAATGTGAATGTTAATTATGTATTACATAGAGTTATTGTGTTCATTTATTTTTGTTCTAAGACGACATTCTCTGAGAAAATTAATTATATATAAACCTTATAAAAGTTTTGGTCTCCTTTAATTATTTTATTTGACTATTAGAGTTTAAATAAAATTTGGTAAGTATATAATATGAGAAGAAATACAAAGTATATTGAAACAGCAGCGACATTTCATGGAAGTAAAAGGTATCCGTAATTTTATTTATGAATTCGCCTCAGAAACAATGTAAGACGCATATGTATTCAGTCTGTCTACAGATTTTATAAATTATAGCATAGGAACAAATCATTTTGATATATTTTTTTATTGATTCTAATGTTTTAAATGTTTCGCTTTTTACAAAATTGAAATCAAAATTAAATTATTCTTACACATTACACACTTCGTCAAATTTTTGGTAATTTCTCGAAATTCAAAACAGTCTACTAAAAAAATATACAACTGCAATGTGTGCACAGCTTGTTAACGCTTCAGTAATAAATTTAGTTAATCTCTTCTGGTTAATACTAAAACAGAATCAAATTTAAACTTAGAAAAATTTTGATGGTAAACATGCATGTATTCCAAATTTACATTCATAAATAGACATCAAAGAAATTTGAGTACATCAATACGTTATGCACGCATTACGCATTTGTTACAAATGAAACATACCGATAGGTCCAACTCGCAACGGGCCATAGGCAACAATATACGTATGGAACGTAATGCGATGTGGCAACGTGTGTACGTGCCTATATTGAGTGACTTTCTTAAAATTTAAATTTATTTTGCAGAATTATTGATTTTTTTACTTTTATCTTTTAGAAAACGTTATTGTTTGTTTATTACTTAAAATTACTTTATATGAAAAATAGTATACCATAAAAATGTAAACAAAGACAGTATACATTGAAACGAATATTCATTCAATTGTATTGTCATGAAATTGAATTTGTCAATCGTTGTTAAATTTGTTAGAATGAATAGATATTTATATTTATCGGAAAATACTAATACTTAAAGCAAACAAATAAGGTGTAGTGTTTTGTTATAGGAATGTATAATATCCATTTCTTCCTGCATGTTGATTATGCAGCTGATGCTTTCGTAATATGCTCATATTTGTATTTCTACTATTATCGTGATGTTATTATAATACAGATACCAAAATCTCACGTAATATTTCCATCAGCCTCTTATTAACAATAAACAAGTAAAGTACAACATCGTAGGTCGACAAACGCTCCAGTCTTCATTATCACTGTATTATACATGAACTGTAGGCTTAGTTTTTCGTAGAAATTGAAGTACGTGTCTGTTCCTTTGTAAAATTATAATAAGGGCAGGGGTTAATTTTATTCTGGCATTTTTAAAAATGCAGAGATCAGTTTTGCGACAGCATTCAGCTAATTACAATCTAAAATAAGCAACATTGTAACGTATTGTGGAATTGTGAATATCCGTAGGTAATAAAAAAAAGGAAGTATAGTTTAATTACAACTGTAGCTTCCTCCTGGTTTGAAGGAAGTCGGTATGTATCGACCGAAGTATAAGTTGAAATAATACAAATATGAGCATATTACGAAAGCATCAGCTGCATAATCAATATGCAGTAAGAAATGGATATTATACATTCCTATAACAAAACACTACACCTTATTTGTTTGCTTTAAGTATTAGTATTTTCCGATAAATATAAATATCTATTCATTCTAACAAATTTAACAACGATTGACAAATTCAATTTCATGACAATACAATTGAATGAATATTCGTTTCAATGTATACTGTCTATGTTTACACTTTTATGGTATACTATTTTTCATATAAAGTAATTTTAAGTAATAAAAAAACAATAACGTTTTCTAAAAGATAAAAGTAAAAAAATCAATAATTCTGCAAAATAAATTTAAATTTTAAGAAAATCACTCAATATAGGCATCGTTGCCACATCGCATTACGTTTCATACGTATATTGTTGCCTATGGCCCGTTGCGAGTTGGACCTATCGGTATATGCATTACACACATCTGTATCTGTACACATGGACATACATCTTGTATTTTTCAACATTTACATCTGCCAAAGACACGTGTTTCGGTCACACAATAGACTTTGTCAGTTTGGCTAGTGATGTAAAGTTTTATGGAAAGCCTCATAGGTATAACATAAATAGGCAGTTTAAAAATATAATATATTTAATTAATTGACTTGGCAGGTACATGTTGAAACTCCATTATTAATTATAATAAAACACGTTTATTCGTTTGTTTCAAATACGTTTTAATAACACTACAATTGATGAAGCCAATATTTGGCGAAACAATTGTAGTGTTATTAAAACGCGCTGATAGTCTGAGGTGCTGATAGTCTGATAATACAATAAAACAACTTAATATATATAGTCTCACACTCATGTATGTAACACATTAACAGTGAGGATGTAATGTAGATATTAGAATTGTAGGAGGGGTGAAAAATTAAATTCAGTTTGTTCATTTAACGCTACGCCTAATTTGTTGTATCTATTGATTTCTAACGTTTCCAATAAATTAAGTTTTTTGCTTTTATCCTGTACATGTAAAATTTTATAATCTATATTAAATTTATGATTTAACTCTAAGCAGTGGTTTGCGAAAGTGGAGTCTATTTTTTTGTTTCTATAACCTTTTTCTTGTTCCCTTGTCCTCTGTTGGAAGGTACGCCCCGTCTGACCCACATATACCTTATTACAGTCACAAGCCAACACATAGACCCCCGATTTTGACC
Organism: Melolontha melolontha; assembly: GCA_935421215.2. Lineage (NCBI taxonomy): Eukaryota > Metazoa > Arthropoda > Insecta > Coleoptera > Scarabaeidae > Melolontha > Melolontha melolontha. The sequence continues at coordinate 66,587,030 of OW285239.1, forward strand.
CTTTATCCGTTTTATCTTTGTCATTCCTAATATATTTTTGGACTGAGTTATTAGTTTTGTAAGAAATAAACCCATTGCTAACTTTTTTGATTAGTTTACCTGTTTTAATAGATGTATTTCCTATATATGTAATGGTATTGTAATGTTTTGACATTGAATTAAATAGAATATACACTATAGCAATCAATAATGGATATAGGTACAGTAAATTTAGTTAATAAAATTCTCGAACAAAAACAGAAAAAACTTGCTCTCTCTCTAATCTACCCTAAAATACCGTCTAATATAAAAAAAAAACAGTACAATACCATTACATATATAGGAAATACATCTATTAAAACAGGTAAACTAATCAAAAAAGTTAGCAATGGGTTTATTTCTTACAAAACTAATAACTCAGTCCAAAAATATATTAGGAATGACAAAGATAAAACGGATAAAGGGTCAAAATCGGGGGTCTATGTGTTGGCTTGTGAGTGTAATAAGGTATATGTGGGTCAGACGGGGCGTACCTTCCAACAGAGGACAAGGGAACACGAAAAATGTTGTAGAAACAAAAAAACAGACTCCACTTTCGCAAACCACTGCTTAGAGTTAAATCATAAATTTAATATAGATTATAAAATTTTACATGTACAGGATAAAAGCAAAAAACTTAATTTATTGGAGACGTTAGAAATCAATAGATACAACAAATTAGGCGTAGCGTTAAATGAACAAACTGAATTTAATTTTTCACCCCTCCTACAATTCTAATATCTACAATACATCCCCACTGTTAATGTGTTGCATACATGAGTGTGAGACTATATATATTAAGTTGTTTTATTGTATTATCAGACTATCAGCACCTGATGAAGCCAATGTTTGGCGAAACAATTGTAGTGTTATTAAAACGTATTTGAAACAAACGTATAAACGTGTTTTATTATAATTTATAATATATTTTCTCTGCTAAAATATTTTTCCAATTTTGACTTTAGATTTTGCTAAAATCTAACCTTTCTTCCTAAGTATTGCATTAAAAAATCCATATACAGTGATGAGCAAATATGTGGAGCCATGTAAATATCCGTTAGAATAAAAAAGATATTATAATAAAATTTTAGACACGAAAATTAGGGATGAAGAGCCATTATTTGAAGTATTTCTCAAGTATACAGAGTGTTCAAAAAATGTAACGTACTAAGGATATAGTTTTTTAAATTGTATTTTTTTACATCTTAAGATTCTCCTTGATAACACGATTTCAACAAACTATAATACTTGGAGTCTTAAGTATTTAGTTTGAGATATATAGAATTTTTAGGATATTTATCTCTCGGTATTTACAAAATCGTAAGTATTGCTGGATACTTAGGTATCATTTAAATAAAAACTTGTACAATTTTAAATGTAAGTATTTACAATTTCTTTTATTCCTTTTTTTTGTTGTGGCGATTAGAAATGTTTTTTTTTGTCCAACAAAAAGTTGAATATGATTATTACAATATTTAAATTTTATCATAAGATCTAGTAGCTTGTGGTATTTAAAAGTGTCACTAAATAATTATTGTTTGTCAATAATGGTTGAATTAAATGAAGGAGATATAATACTAATATTAATGATAATAGGTTTTGATGATAAGACAAGAACTCATGAGGAAGTATATAATATTTTTAATACATACTTTACATCCCAATCGGCAGCCAATTTCGCGTGCTGTTGTTATCAAAACTTTAAGAAGGTACAAAATAAATGGCAGTGTTCGCAATTTGCAAATAATTGGTCGTACAAATTCTGCTACAAATAATATTAAAGCCCAAGATATTGTCATAGCTGTGAAGAAAAATCGCCATTTATTAATAAACGACCTGCGCAAAGGCATGTTATTAGGCATAGCTGGGTAGAATGTATTCTTATAAAAGAAAAATGCCATCCTTATAAAATTTGCCTCGTCCAAGAATTCTCTGACGATGATTTCGACAGAAGGCAAGAGTTTTGTGAATCAATGATGAGCATTTGTAATCTTAATAACAATTTTGTAAATAATATAGTATTTTTGAATGAGGAAGCCCTTCATTTAAACGGTACTGTTCATAGATATCACTGTCGGCATGAGCAAACATTAATCCTCATTGGAGACTAGAATCGCATACTCAACACCCTAGAAAGCTTAACGTATGGTCTGGTATTTGTAGAAACAGAACAATAGAGCCCTTTTTTACAGAAGAAACTAAATAGTTAAACATATTTAGAACTTTTAAATAATCAGATAATACTGTGGAATAATTGGAGGAAAATGGCCAACTTCCACAAAACATTTTGTTTCAGCCGGATTGGGTACCCTCTCACTATTCAGTTAGCGTTCGAGATCGATTAGATTGAACTTTTGCCCTCAGATGGATTGGAAGGAGACGCGAAATTCATTGGCCCACACGTTCTCCTGATCTCAGTCCACTAGATTCCTTCTTGTGGAGCTATCTAAAACAGAAAATGTATTTTACTCTTCCTAGATATTTGCAAGATTTGGCTGAAGGAATTTATGAAGAGTTGCGAAGCATATCATCTGACATCATAGCGAGGGTTACAAGAGAATTTACAGACAGATCGGCTCACTGTCAGGAAGTAGGTCGTGCCCATTTCGAAAATCTCATAAATTAAGTTTAACTTTAGCTTATTATCGTTTCCTTACGAATTGATAAATAAAAAAAATACTTTAGACCCCATGTGTTGTAGTTTGTTGAAATCCTGTCATCGACGAGAATCCCGAAACGTGTGTTCAATTAAAAAAAAACATAATTTTCGTGTCCAAAATTTTATTAAAATATCTTTTGAGATTGTACTACAAGTGACAACGCCTGTGAAAGCTTACGGAAACTTGGAAAATATGTAAATTATGACATTTTAAAAGATATGAACAGATTTTGAAAACGGCATATTTAAATGAAAATGTATATTAGGATGTAGTTATTTAATTCGGCTAAGTTAGTATGTAATTAGTTTTCGTTTAAGCATTGGAAGTATAGGGATATATTCTATAAAAGCGAATAACTTTTGTTAATGCCTGAAAGTTAGAAATAAGCAGCCGGAAAAGGAAACTAGGAAGTATTATTTTAGCATTGGGAGGTATTTAGTCATAATCTAGCAATGATAAAGAATACGTAGATTTTGAAGTGTTAAAAGAATAATTAAAATTTAAATAGTTGTAGAAGAAGTAAAAATATGTAATTCAGTTCCAGATATTCCCATTCAAGAAATCTCGTAGTTATGTAGATAACTATTATTATTATTATTACTATTATTATTGTAGAATAATATTAATATATAAAAATATATTTACCTCAAGTAATAGAAATAAGTAATCCAAACAATCATATAATGGATATTTATACGTATATAACAATGTAAATAATTATGAACTTTTGAGTATAATTAAATATTGATGAAAAAAATATAATAACGAAATTAAACGTAACAAGTAAAAATGACTTAAACTATATGAAATGAACGTTTGGATATAAATCACGTGCGCCAGTATATGAAGTCAAGTTGCAAGTGAAATTACAGATATTTGTGAAGTAAATGCAAAAGTATTAGGAATATATAAGGACAAAAATTGTAAAAATAATATAGAAAACAGGTTTTACAAAGAAAGTATTTTTAGATATAAGTAGAGACAGGCACTTAGGTCGGCCAGCATTGACATCACTGCGTGGGGCTTACCGAAAACTGCGCGTTATTTACAAATAAATTATCGTAAAATTATTGAAAATGCAGATAAAATATTTTAAACAACTAATCCAATATGCTTCAATGCTTAAAACAAATCTGAATGTGCGTGAGTGAACATTTGTAGCATAGCGTGCGTTTCTACAATAGTCTGCTTGAGATTTGTCCTTTCCGGTGTATATATCTGCTTATACGCAGAAAAAGGTCGTTCCACAGTTAGCGATGTAATACTCGCGTAGTGGTGTTTAAATTTGTACAACCGATCTTTCGCAGCACTGTTGTTAAAAATTGTCTTAATCTAGTAAAATCAATATTTTTACGTAACACGGTATTAAATTTATCTCTGACACAAACACTTTATTCATAATTTAGAATATGTAGCTCTGTTTCTACGTCGGCAAGAATTTCAACTGAATCCGGTGAAGACAACGAAGTGTTCTGTATTCTCTTTATTGCGTCCACTTTTGGAAGGTAATTCTCATAAATAATTTTAAAATTTGTAGGAACTTGAAGATTTTTAAATCTTCTCTTGAAGATTTGACTAAGCCTTATTGCATCTGTTTCTTTAGGGTTTAGTTGTAAAATCACCAACTTTATTTTATGAAAATGTTTAAAATAATAAAATGCTGCCTCTAACCATGTACCCCATTGTATAAGAATTGTCTGCGGCGGTTCCGGGATGTTGGGACATTTTGAGAAGGAGCATAATACGTTTTGAAGATTTAAACAAAATAGCTTTCTTCTGTCCTATTAGTTGATTCACAGCGGGATAACATTTTCGTAGTGTCTGCTACAAGATGTAAAGCATGCAGCAGACATGTAACGTGTAGTAAGTTTGGCTGAATTTTTTTGAATAATTCTCCCACGCGATGCATAACTGCGGCAACATCGGAAACCATCATTAATACTTGCTTTGGTAAAATTTCAAAGTTGTGTAGTGTTCTAACTAATACATTATCTAGTGTTTCAGCAGTACATTCTTGCAGTCTTTTACAGGCTAACCGTAAGGGTGTAACTGTCCTTGCGAGGTCATTGCCCGTACAAGGATCGATAAAATGAATTTTTTTTTATATCTGTAGTTTCATTTCTAGTGACCCACAGTCTTTTATTTTTTACTACGGTTTTTGCATAATTATACATATTTTCGCACACCGTCGGTAAATACTTACGCAGCGTCCTCGGATTTGGTACTTTTCACGTAGGACTTTATTTGTTCCAAAAGTGACGAAACATTCTTTGTCCGATTTTTTGAACCGGTATATTACATGCATTTAGCATCATACTTAAATCACAAAGAAATTCATTATACGGTCTCTCTTTGTTTCTTTCTAGATTTGTTTGTTGCATTATTCACATGTTTCCAACACAAACGTGGATTCCAACATAATAAGTTTTTCTCATAAACTAAGCACCTCACTACTTTACCTTAATATATCTTAAGTCTGGGAATTGCCATAAAAATTTGCTTACCCTGTTAGCAAACCGTTGATGCATTTCTATGAACTTTTGACATTTTCAACACATTGTGTACATTACACATACGCGTATTCGTAAATACATCTAAGCATTATGATACCTGTTCACCTTCTAAAGTGGGAATGGGAAACGCGAGATGCACAACTTGAGCCGACAGCAGTTCTGAATCACTCAAAATCCTCGTTCTCCTACGCCAGTGTAAGTCGACCAGGAATAGCTGTCTCTAAGTACGTACAAGTTAATTCAAATTTTATTTAGAAAAGTTAGTAAAAAATAGTAATTATTTAAAAGAAAATATTTTAATGTTGTAGAAACTATATCAGTTTCTTTATATTTAAAATTGCAGATAATTTTTTTGTAATAAACAATATAATACATTTTAATTGAATAACATCAATTTTCTTTCATATTTATATATTTCTAAATAATTAAAAAGAATGTACAAGTCTTAAAGATTAGAACTTCATTCAAAGTATAATATCAACATTTAAAGTTTATTTTAAGTATAAGTAAATACGAATAATTTCCAAAAATATTCGGTCATATTATTGAAAGAATTAAAACGAATCTTGAGAGTAATTTTTAATTTTCATATTCAAATATACAAGAACTATAATATGTATCTTTTTCCATTATCACCGTCTACTATTTTCACCATCTAATTTATATTCAAACATAACTTCCATAGTTGCAAGAGCTAAAATAGTTTTGTATTTACGTCATTCTTTAAATTTTCAAATAACGCTTAATCTCATTACTAGAAATAAAAGAGTTTACTTAAAGTGCATTACGAACAGACTTATTTGATAGGTACATACAAATACATTATGCAAGATTTGTGGGTATTTTATAAATAAAAGCATTATCAGAAACAGTATATTACGTGGATATGAAATGTAATTATTCATATCAGAGAATATCGCCAATAACCAACATCTTCTAGATTAGAGTAATGAAAAAGTTAAAAGAAAGACAGGAATTGATAAACGAACAAAGGTGGTAGAGATACATATAAACCAGTTTAACATAATGAAGTAGGAAATATAAAATGAAATGTTGTTTACATATGGAATGTAATAGGAGTGTGCTTTGGAACATGTCAATGCACAGCATCCTGGAGACAGACATGACTTACATACTTGTGTATATAGTTAAGAAATTGAATACACTGTAAATGATCCCTTTCATTTACCAGGATGCCGTGCATTGACAAGTTTCAATAAGAACGAAATGCATCTGCACGTTCCGGGATAGATGTGTACACGAATTTTTACTTATTCTATCAACCAGGAAGGCTGACGTCGCGACGTGTTGGGTTCTGCATACTTGTGCAAACTTAGTTTGACGAACTGTAGAATTAGCGCGACACGTTAGACGACATTTACATGTAAATTGATATTTTAATAATTGTTGAATCCTCATTTGCAGTATATTCAATATTTTAACTAAATATACAGTAGTGAAGAAAGTGCAAATCATGTCTGTCTCCAGGATTCTGTGCATTGACAAGTTCCAATTAGAACGAAATGCATCTGCATGTTCCGAGATAGATGTCTGACACGAGTTTTTAATTAACCTATGATCTTCTTGAAATCGTAAAGTATAAATAATTTTAAATATTTTTATTTGAAATCATATATGCTAGGTGTCTGTCAATACATGCGTAAGATCAATATCCACAATTGAATCCAGTGAATAAGCACTTGGAGTTCGTAAATAAGTTTAGGAGGTTTTATCATATATTTAGTTCTGAAAATATATATCAACAAATGTGGGATAACAGCTAAAATCCACAAATATATCAAGTGAAATACACATTTTTAGTTTTTGTTTATTAATATATATTTGTTATATTAAAAGTTTTAATATTTGAAACCAGAATCTCGGCCTTGTAGGGTTGGTACTCTTCGGATAAGAGATAATTTCTTTGTTTTCAATAATTCAATGTAGAATTATTTAAAAACTTTAAATATATAAGTTTAGTAAATAATAAGTAGTAAACGCTTATGTAAAGTTTTACGCAGTCAGTTTTGTTAGTTAATCGCCTAAAGTGTAGACAATATTTAATTTCCAAATAAATTAATCGATCAGAATATTTAAAATTTGAGTTATAAATGTTAACGGAAGTTGTATTATTAATTATATTTATATGATTTTATATGATTTTAATAAGATACTGATAAATTTGTTTAATCATTTGTCTTAAAAACATTTACTAATTGGACGTTAAGTCTAGGAAGTAGAATCTAGTTAACTCTTGAGATAAATAAGTAAATAAAGGAAAGAGTCGAGGTAGGTATATGTTTGTGTAAGAAAATAAATTAAATTTAAATATTATTTTACACATACCCCTCCTAAAGTACACAGCAATATGTTATTATTTTAGCCTAAATTTTGATTTAAAAAAACTAGATAGACATAATACGTAGATGTGAATAAAAATAAAGTATGTACATGTAAAATTTAAAAAAATACAAATAAGAATAAGTAGTTACAATATTTCTAAAGTAGTATTCGTATTGCTAAAATTTATTTTCTCGTTACATTAGAAAATCGCAATACATAACATTATCAATAAGTAATAATTTAAGGCAGTTTTTTAATATTTAAACACTTATTTTTTTAAATGCGAGGTAACGAACTATGGTTTTACACCCATCCAGTAATATATTATTTGTAAAAATATAATATTATATAAACATTGGAAATTGAAATATTTTTGAAAATGGAAAAGACAGAATGAAAGAACAGTCATTTTTTTTATATAACAAATACTACAAATAACAACAATAACAAATACTAACAAATATAACAAATATTACATGTTAGATAAGAAATCTATTTTAAACGCCCTAAAATTTATAAAAAGGCGTAACTAAATTAAATTTAAATTGCTGGTATATACGTACATCATCGACCAATGCTAACCTCTAATAAATTGTCGCGATTAGTTGTGTTGATCTTGGTTTACGTATTTATTGACGAAAATCAGGAACAGCAGATATTCAAACGGTTAGAGTTTAACGGCCGATTCGATGGCCACACGATTAAAACCCTATCTCACATCAAAGTGGTGTAAACGACCGCGCTGAGGGATGCTGTAGCCGCAGCTATTACCGCTACCGACGCATTTATGATTAATGGAGAGATGAACCGGTCACATACACGATGACCGACAGAAAACCGCTATCGAAATAAACATACACGCATGAGTATCAAATAGGTCAGATTTATATTATAGTTATAGTCTGCTGTATGAATGAATACGAGAATATATGAAATAGCGTTCAAAAATTTATTAGATATTATATATTATTTATTATTCTATTGTACACACATACTTTTCTGTTTATTTTATTTTTGTGATGTCTATATGGGCAGGAGATTGCTGACAGATTTTCTAAATCTGTTCAGTCATTATGGAATTTCTATATTTTTGTATGTCATATAGAACTACATCAGGAATTATATCCTTTGTGACTATGAAAATCGAATTCGTTTTTGTAATACAATGACAAGACAAATCAATATTAGTCCTAATATACTAGCATCATTCATACTTTTTCCAGATAAAGTGACCTTTAAAAGTAATGGCATAATAATCGGCATAATAGGTATTATTATTCTACAGAAAATGCACAATGGGTACGTAAAATGAATAACCAAAATGTTTAGAGACCTTATGTTTCGGCGGTATTATTGATACCCAAATTGTTGGACCCTTTTTCTTCAAGGACATCTAACTGGAGACACCTACTTATCATTTTTAAGTGAACATTTACCTGTTCTTTTAGAAAAAGTTGATATTCTAACTAGAAATACAATATGGTTCCAGCATAACAGGGCGCCGGTATATTACCACTGCAATGTCCGTAAAATTTTTAAAATCACTTTTCCTGACACATGGATTTGACGAGGTGGTTTTATAGAATGATCGCAGAGATCATGTGATCTTAACCTATTAGATTTCTTTTGTGGAGTTACATCAAGGGTAAAGTTTACGAGGAAAAACCAACGATAATAGAGAATATAAGAAAAGTTTGTAGAGAACTACCTGCCGAAACTTTTCAAAGAGTCAAACAAGAATTTTTACGAAAAATTAATTTATGTACACAAGTGGAAGCACAGCTCTTTGAACATCTACATACTTTGAATTTTTTATATTTATTAATTTATTTCACCGTTGTTTTAATAAGCCTAAAATAAATAATTTCCACAAAATAGTTTTCTGTAATAACGTTTCTTTTTATTTTGTGATGAATTTCGGTTCAAAAACTATTTAAATGCCTTAAAAAAATATTATATATACACTAGCCCGTAAAATTAACGCACCACTTGCAAATTTAATAATTTTTTGAGATCAATTAAAACGATCGTAATTTTTTGAAGTAAGAGGACGAGTTTAGCTAGTAAAACGCATATTCCAGTACAAACATCTTTATTTCTATTATTAATTTGACTTAAATAAGAAACAAAAACCATAAGGTGCACAAATTTACAACTTATTTACGGTTAAATAGGTTCGTCTTCTGAATTTTTATATTGTAGAATTTTATTTAGTATGGTGTATTTCCACCTCTGCTTCTAATTGCATCATTACAACGTCTTTAAGTACTCATAATTAATCCATCAATATCTTCGTGTGGAATTTCATCTCATATATATAGGAGATATTGTTGTCCAATGGTAATGGATGCTGCTGTCTAATTTTTTTTCCCATCATGTCCAAGACATGTTTGATTGGATTCATGTCTGGACTACATGCTGGCCAGTCCATAGCTCGAATACCTACGTCATACAGATAATCGTTTACTATGCGTGCAGCATGTGGTCTAACATTATGGTGTATTAAGAGGAAATCATCTCTGATATAGGGCGCAAAAGGGACTACATATGGTTCTAGAATATCTGTAATGTATCGCGCAGCAGTTAAACGACCACAATCAACAATGCACAGTTCTGTCTGTGCTCCTAAAGATATACCACCCTAAACCATCACTGAACCTCACGCATACAATGTCGTTTGCCGAATTTACAAGCTGCGTATCTTTCATTTGGTCTATGGTACACTCTTGGACGACGATCGGAGCTGTACACACAAAATCTGGATTCATCTGTAAAGAGTACGGTGCCGGTTGCCGGTGTTCCCTAGCGAAAGCTAACCTTGACCTGCGGTGTCTTACAGATAATCTAGGACAAGTTGCAGGCATTCGGGGGTAATAATTTTGCTCAGCTAATCGCCGTCTAATAGTGTCTGCACCGACTCTGATCCTGTGGACATTAAAAAGTTGCATTTGGAGACTTCTTGCCGTAGTAAATCGTTCCCGAATAGTTCGCAACAATACAAAAAGATCCACCACAGCATTGGTAGCACGTTGTCTGCCTTGCCCTTGCCTTCTTCTGTGATCATTGGCTTCATTAAAGCGTTGCAGCACTCGACTAGAAATAGTCGTATGAGCCACTCCAAATCTTCTCCCCAGAAAGCGGTGGGAATATCCTTCACCAGATAAAGTAACAATTTATACACTCATCTCGTGTCAAATTACGTGCACCACGCTCCATTGTTGTTCAAATACTGTCGGTTATTTCACACTTCCAAAATTTGCTAAAAAAGCGGCTTACTAAGGTATTTAATTTATGCAAATAGTGCTGAAGCGCAATATATGTATAATGCAAAAACTACACTGATAAGTGAATTGTTTCCATTGTGCTTTATGAATCGAATGTAAAAAAAAATGTAAATTTAATAAACAGAGTTGTACATACACTGGTCATGCTTAAAATATGAATAGAGTTCAATATAATTTGTTGCTAACAAAACTAAAACCAAAAAATGTAGTGGTGCGTTAACTTTGTGGGCTGGTGTATAATTAACAAAAACAAACAAGTCGCAGATGTGTGTATTTTGTTCCACTTAAAATAAATATTCTTCAGAACACCAAGAAATACGAAACAATAATATAACGACGATTTTTATTATATTATTCCGACAGAAGTTTAATCTTTTTTCATATAGTTTTCAAATAGTTTTCCACAGCTACTATGTTTTTCATGGCTACTATGATTTTTTAATGTAAAGAAAAACTGATTTTTAAAAGAAAATTAAATATCTTGCAAAATATTGGAGATGGGTATAGGGAATACTTAATAAAAAAGATAGCTGCTAGAGCACTTAATATGACTATATAAAAAAATATAGGGCAATCCATTTAAAATACACGAGATTTTTTAGCGCAAATCTCATGGCACACCTTGTGCAAACGCCATACCAAGTTATTTTGTTTAATGTCATGGCACTCTCGAATTCTTAGCACTTAAAAGCGCACATAGAAATGTAGCTTTTTCTCTTTAATTGTAAATATCTCGAAAACTATTAGCTACATATATATACATATACATATACATATAGATATACATATACATATACATATACATATACATATACATATACATATACATATACATATACATATACATATACATATACATATACATATACATATACATATACATATACATATACATATACATATACATATACATATACATATACATATACATATACATATACATATACATATACATATACATATACATATACATATACATATACATATACATATACATATACATATACGTATACATATACATATACATATACATATACATATACATGTAACGCTAAGAAATAAGTAATTAAACTTCTAGCTTCAAAAATTCTTTTATTGTAAATACCACTATAATATTGTTTCGCCATACAATGGCTTCATCAGGTGGATGAAATACTGGTATTTACAATAAAAGAATTTTTGAAACTAGAAGTTTAATTACTTATTTCTTAGCGTTATAATGAAGTTTCAACAAGTATCTCCTTCGTCAATTAACTACATATACATATAACAAGCCATCGAAAAAATTCATCATTGGAGTAGACTGTGAAATTGGGTTGATACTTTAACCACTTCCAGATTGTGAAATCGATGACTTTATAATTAACATTTATGATTCAAGCAGCAACGAAGATAGTGATTAACAATACTTCCTACATGACCGCAGGTAAAAAAGTAGCTATCCATGTTTTAACTTATTCCATATTATAACCCAAGATTGTGCGTTCAATGTACGTTCTACACGTCGTTTTTAGTTCACAGATAGTGATACCGTCAAATATATCAAATTTTCTTGTGTTGGCAGTAAAAGTATTAGTATACAGCTGATTACTTGTTTATGTAATGTTAGTTTTTACTTTTAGTGACTGAGATTTTATGCAACGAATACAATGATATTAATACAAATAATCATACAAAATGTTACACATGCATTTGACAGACTATGGCCACAATTTTTATCTAAATATGCCTAGAAATGTCCTCGTGGTAATAATGCTGAGCTGTGCCGAAACAGAAAGGGATATTTTTCATTGAATATTCAAGTAATAGGAGATTCTCAATTAAGAATTCGTAACATCGTAGCTAGATAGCCAGGATCTACACATGACAATTTTGAATGCATCGGCAATAAAAAAAAAAGCTAAGAAAATTAACATTTCAACAACTCAGTTATACTTGGTGATAGTGGTTACAATATTACAAAATATTTGTTAACCTCCTTAGCAAATCGAGCTGAACAATTGTACGATGAATCCCATATTAGAACCAGATGGATTGAAAGATTTTTTGGTGTCTTAAAAAGATTTCCAATCTTATTACATATATCATATGAGAGTTAATGTGGAACTCTCGAAAGCAATAATAGTAGCAGTAACAGTATTACACAATGTTGTGAATGGGTCATTGATGAAATCCACAAAGAGCAGCCAGAAGCAAATATGAAAAATGAAAATGATGCATTTGTAAATGTTCATTTTGAAAATTTATTATTCTAATACCGACTATTATACTATTATACTCTTCTAAATATTTTTTATATTTACTTTTTTTTGTGTATATACTCATGATAATTTTATTATTAAACAAATAAGCCAATTTTATTAAATGATTAGTAATCATTTAATTATAACTGTTTAATAAGTTAATATGCATATGTAATCATTGATTACATATTGCTATGAATAGTGATTTGTAGATTTTAGAGCGCAACTAGTTTTCCCATCTAGGTTTCTCAGCCAGTGAATTTTCAAATATGAGACTTCTAACTTCTCGAGTTCCAATAAGGAAAGTCGTGTCTGCGAAATATACTAGGCGCCAGTGAAATGTTCACACACATTTATTTACTTATATTTTATGAGTTACTAATTTTTAATTAATTAGCAGTAATGGCCAGAACACAAAAATCAAACACAGGATAAAATTTAAACTGAATATTTAATACAAAAATAAAAAAAGAAAAAAAATCTATCTTTACAAAGTATAAAGATATTGTATCATACAAAAATACATTAGGTAAAAACATTCATTGTATTGACAGCTAAACGAATGGAAAACTTCCTCTTTATTGACTGCGATCAAACTTGACTAAAATAATCAAACTTTATATTAAATTCTTCAAAGAAAACCACACTGTATATAAACATACAGATACTGAACCACGAACAATTTTACGCATGTGCACAACGACACAGACAAAAAAACTGAATTCAATCGAACAAAATTTATCTCTATAAAAAAATGTAACGAAGACTTTTAATATCAGTTGAATTATCTATATTTTTAATATTCAACTATTACTTACTTGTTCCTAAACAATAGAACTATAATTATAAAAATAATTTTATATATATTATATTTTATGATTTATGATTTATGTCGACATAAAAATCTTAAATACTTACAAAAAATTTTGTAGATACACTTTTACGAGAAAAAGTTGTTTAATCAAATTCTATATCAAAATTACGAGAATAACAATCTCAAAGAAATATCGGGAATTAAATATGAAATACCAACAACAAATGAACACTATCAAAAACAACCCGAACTAAATTAACTATATATATATATATATATATATTATATCAAAAATTAATTAAAATTCGGGTAAGCGGTCAATTAAAAAACTTTAATAAAGGAGTTTTTTAATTGACCGCTTACCCGAATTTTAATTAATTTTTGATAATATATCACGGTCGATAATTTCTTTTCAATTATATATATTATATATATATTTCAAAAAAACACACCTTTCTCGTTTTACATCTGATCTTCGTCTCCCAGAATTTATCTAGGCCTCTACAACACATTGGCCTCGAATAAAACCAGTTTTTTATCTCACACATTAAATTTTAAAACATTTTCAATATACATACACTTGTATCCCAAATAATTGTACATTTTTAAATATTCAAATATAAATTATTTTTAATTAAAAATTCATAGCAATACGTATATTAACTTATTAAACAATTATAATTCCCCGTTACATTGACAATTTAATATATTGGAAAGTTTTTTTTAATTGGCTCCTTTTTCTTACAGCATATTCTTTTTTTTTGTAATTTTTATATTTGGAGTTAAAAATACAATGCATATAAAAATGTCTGTCCAATTAAATACATTTGAATGTGTTTTCGTCTTTTTGTAGGAAGTTTTTGCGAGATACATGTAGTGAAATGTGTTTCGACTGCCTTATTTGTTTTGGTGTCCATTGGCTCTAAGCTTCTGTTGTTAACTTAAAAATTTTTAATATACACAAAACAAATTCATACAATTTGGTGAAGACAATAAATGAAATAACTATTGTTTGTATATATTATATGTTTCTTATAATAAATCTATATCTTATTCCAAGTAAAATTTTTTGTTTGCTCTAATTTTTTAATTTTTGAGAGATCAATTACTAAACTTTTTTTTTCTTGCTCCATTTCATGTTCCTTTTTGAAAATTTCTTTCTGTAATCAATCGTACAAGTTCTAATTTACTAGCAGTCAACAAATAATTTCGAACCAAAAAAAAAACATTTCACAGCAAATAAGTTTTTATTAATATGTTGTGTTTACAATGCATACTGCGATTTCAAATATTTATACCGACCTTTGTGCAAAACTCAACTTATCTATTATGGCAGTGTTAAGTTATACAGCAATATATTCCAAATTTTATTTAAAATTAGGCACTGTAGAACGTTTAACTAAATTGTTTATTTCTTTAAAACAAATACACATTTTTTGTAAGATAATGTTTATAAAACTGTTATAACAGTAAATATGTAATTACAGTTATACAAAGTAGATACTTTGGTCTATTGTATGGTTTAAATTCCAGTAATAATGCTTTTACAACTAACTTAAAGCTGTTTGGTTTTGCCATTCATTAATTCAATATGATAAATGATTAAAGAATTACATAATCTTATATGTTGACATAAATTTTGTAAATTCTTGATAGTTATTGTTATTGTTTAATTTGATTTGCTGCTTACGCAGCTTTGTTCAATTTATAGTAATTTTAAAGTAACATAACTAAAGTATATATTCACATAACCTACAAATTCGACCGACTGTCAACAAACTTATTTGGCCCGGAAACGAAGTCTGTTTCCATATTCATTTTGCAATTTACAGTAATTAATATGACGTCGAAGTACTGATTTGTATCATACAATGTTATATTGATGACGCAGGGATCATCTTTCCTGACGAGAAGTGTATGTATATAATTTCACTGTTAATAAAAACAGAATTTGGGTCAATATATCAAATAAAAAAAAATTATTGCTACACAACGTTTCGAAACTATATTTGTTTCTTCACCAGACCTGATAAATTAATAACAAATTAGCCATACAATGTGCAAAGGTACTTACACTAGCAATTAAAAATCCCTAAGTGATTTTATTAATAGAAAGAAGGAAGATATCAATTAAAATTCATATCTAGTTATATTTTAGATACGATAAAAATTTATTGTGAAGTGTATAAAACATGTTAGCTAAGAAATTGAAAACAATAATAAAAATATAATGGTTTGAAGTCAGAGCAATTTGACTAGGATGTTTTATGAGTAAAGGCAAAATTTAGTCTACGCGAAAGAAACCGGTGACTGCGATAAGGGCGGAAAAAGAAACCAGATGTCGTAAAGAAGTTAAAATTATACGAGGATGGGAAACAAAATCAGGCCAGAAAAAACAAACAGTTCAAGTTAATTTGATTTTGATATATTTCATGAGACCATTGTTAGCATTGGTGAACGTGAATGTACGTTCTTTGGTATTGATATTATTGGTAATTTTTTTAATGGCTTAATTTTATAATGTAATTCTATTGTAATTGGACTAATCATAGTAGTGCCATAGGATTTGCTGATAGTATGTAAGTATGTAGCAAATACAAGGTATTCCTAGGGATAGTTAGTTCTTTATCACCCATTATTGCAGACATGGTTATGAACCACATATTTAAAAAATATTAGTAGTAATTTGCAGTTCTTCCTTGGTTTCCTCTTCCAGTACGTTGATGGTTTTGCATGCAACCCCACTCTTGCTTTACTAAATATCTTCAATAGTTGTCTCAAGTTCACAGTTGAAATAGAAAAGGATGGGCTCTTGCCATTTCTAGACACCAACATGTACAGGGTAAACAATATTCTGAAACTTAGATGGTATCGCAAGCCATCTGATTCAATGCGATTACTTAACTACAATTCTCATTACCCTATAAAATACAAAATTAACCTTATTCTAGTTTTAAAATATAGAATTTCCACAATAAGCCACAAATAGTTCGCTATTGCGGGCCTTTGGTATCTACATAACATCCTAATTAAGAATGATTACCCAAAAAAAAAAAAAAAATTAATAGATTACTGTTTTCCACCTATAAGCAATACAAACCTGGCACAAATAATATTCCACCATCCTTAAGTAACAAAAACCAACAACAATGCAAACATGGAGTAATGCATCTATAAATCTCTTCTATACATACCCAAGTTCACTGACAAAATTAAGACCCTTGTCCAGAATCATCAGTCCAAAATAGTTTTTACGTCTGCTATTCCAGGAAGCAGATTTCTATTCAAATTAAAGAGCCTGATACCTTCGCTTTAACAAAACCATATAGTGTATGAAGTCAAATGCAATTAATGCTCTAAATAATACATAGGCCAGACAGCCTAGAGATCGCGCGGACGCAGCACCCAATGCCTCAGTGATTCGAAGCTAAATTCAAAAAGACGTGCCTTGTGATTCTATATCATCCCTTTCAAGCATAATGTAAATTTTAGCAGTGTAAATTTCTTATTCAGCGAAAACAACTATTGCAAAAGATGTACGTTAGATAATTTAGCTATTAAAAGAATTACCAATAATCTCAATACCAAAGAGCGTACATCGTCGTTCCCAAATGCTTGTCTCATGAAATATATCAAAATCAAATTAACTTGACTTGTTTGGTTTTTCTGGCCTGATTTTGTTTCCGATTCTTGTATAATTTTAACTCTTACATATATAATTTTTCTTTTCGGGATCTGGTTTCTTTCTCCGCCCTTATCGCGTTCACCGGTTTCTTTCGCGTAGGCTAAATTTCGCCTTCACTCATAAAACATCCTAGTCAAAGTGCTCTAACTTGAAACCATTATATTTTTGTTATTGTTTTAAATTTCCTAGTTAACATGTCCTAAAATATAACTGGATATGAATTTTAGTTAATATCTTATTTCTTCCTATTATAAAATTGCTTAGGAATTTTTAATTGCTAGAGCAAATTGTATTGTGTATAGCTAATTTGTTTATAATTTATCAGGTCTGATGAAGAAAAAAATATAATAGAGAAACTTTACGTAGCAATAAATCGTTTTATTTTATACATTGACCCAAATTCTGTTTTTATTAACAGTGTAATTATATTCATATTAGACTAAATTAATTTCAAAAGTTAAACGGAGCCCTTCAGAACTACAAAGACAGAATGCCGTTAGAGGATCAAGATGTTTATGAAATACCATGCAGGGACTGTGACCAGTCATAGGTAGGCCAGTGAACCGAAAAACCGGCGTATAAGGGAAGAGCTTTAACTAGTGGTACAGAAACGAGAGGTCACTTCGTCATTAGCACAACATTTAATGACGACATGACACAAAATACCAAAGCACTTAATAGAAATACCCATTTGCAAGCAGGAATTGTCAGCGTAGCCATAGAAATAGAGAGGCGGTTAAATAGCCTTAATAAACGGGCAGATGGACTAAGGGCAGCTCCTTCCACCAAGTTGGCGACTACTTCCAAGAATAAAGAAAGTAAACCGCAACGACAGGTCAAACCAAGAACATACGGACTGAATACGAAACGTCTTGCTTCCGAACATGAGGCATACCGGTGCCACTCCACCACGCCGACAAGGCGGGCATATAAAAGATCGCACACATTAATACAACGCAATCTGAAAAATTCGTGGATAGTCACATCTATCCTGGAATGTGTAGATACATTTCGCTCTTATTGGAGCTTGTCAACACAGTATGCTGGACAAACAGGAGTTTTTACTTGTGTACTTCGCGTTTATTTAGTTAGTATAATGAACATACTTCAAATGAGAACTAATGAGTATTAAATCTCACATTACATGTAAATCTCACCTAATGTATATGTGAAGTATAGAAGTGAAAAGTCACGTCTGTCCAGGATGCTGTGTCTTGACAAGCTCCAATAAAGGCAAAATGAATACACATATTCCGGGATAGATTTGACTTTTCACGAATTTTTCATTATCCTAACAACCAGGAAGGTGGCGTCGCGACGTGTAGCATTTCTGCATACTGGTACAAAGTTAGTTTAGCTTTGTATTTCTTCTCCTGAAAAAATAGCCAATGGTTACGAAATATAGAGAGTGAAATAAATTAGTTTTTATTTGACAGACCATTTAATCCCTTTAATTAATTAATTAAATTAATTATTCACTAATATAGTACGGTCGATGATACTTACAAATCTATATATATATATATATATATAATGAACTTCATGAACTTCAAATAACGTGCACTGATGATCTGTAAAGACAGTGAAATATCGATATCTGCACGTTCCGGGCGGATGTTACTTTCACAAATTTTTCATTTTTCATTTGTACGGACAACTTATACAGTTGACGTCGCGGCTTGTTGCGTTTACATTCTAGGGCAAAAGTGGTTTAAAGCAATCCTACATGTTTCGGCAAATGATGCCTTTTTCAAGGAATATAAAATATAAATTACAGTATATTAATATACTTTTATATTTATATTTTATATTCTTTGAAAAAGGCATTATTTGCCGAAACATGTAGGATTGTTTTAGATATATACATTTTGAAGTAAAACCAGACCTTAAATCGCCAACAAATCTAATTTGCTTTAAAAAAAAACATATATATTGGACCTTTGGAATTTTTCTATTCTGCAGAATAGATAATAATTACCTTAGATGTTGGACTACAAGCGAATTATTCCAGGTTATTATATATTATATTATTATTATTATATTCTTATATTATATACAAGTTGTCCCGTATCGTTATGTTCAAATTTTAGGAGTGTAAAGTAGACTTAATTTCAAGTAACAAAAACGCAAAACTTGTATATCCATTTTTATTTGTTTCAAAGTTACAGATCTAGGAATGTGATTGTCAGATCATGAAAAAAATGTAATCCTAAAGTCAATATAAACTGATTTTATTTAAAAAAAAGTTATACGATTCAATAACCGGCCCGTGATTGTTAACGTCGCATAATAAAATGTTATCCTAAAATAAATAAACACGTGTCGTAGTGCATACAGTAATTTCTTGGAGATCTACAAAAAAGAGTACCGGAAATTGATTTATGATAAAGAAGGTTCTTACTTATTTCGTAAGTGCTGAACCATGAATATCATACAATAAACAAATATTCAAATGACTGATAACGTTGCATTTTTAATAAAGGATTACATTACGTTTCAGTTCATACAGCAGCTTATTAGTGAGTGAACACATTTTCGTTATTCAAAATGCCTTACCGATTTTCTTCTCAAGAGTATGCGGACATGTATTTTGTGTATGGCTACTGTAATTGCAGTGCACGTCGAGCAGTTATTGAATACCGACTTCGGTTTCCCGATAGGCGCATTCGTCGTTACAGAACGTTTCTGGAAGTACACAGACAATTTCGGGAATGCGTACTGCGTGATTATCTTTTCGATCGAGGAGTAAATTTGCCAGCAGACTTGGAGGAAGAAGCAGTAGCTATTGTTACAAGGGATCCAACTCTCAGTGTACGTCGAATCGCTAGACAACTAGGAGTGCCAGGAACGATAGTTTGGCGAATTTTAAAACGCGAGGGCTTATATCCATATCACTATCGCAAGGGACACGGTTTGGTTGAGGCAGACCACTATGCTCGTCTAAATTATTCTACATGAAGCCGTGACTGTCTTAATATCCATGTTTATTCTACCTGGAGATTAAGACAGTAGATGACTTTTTGATTGGTCCAGTCGTTTTTCCTGGGAGGTTAAATGCGGACAATTACCTTCAATTTCTTATTGACGAAGTGCCAGGTCTTTTAGAGGATGTCCCATTGAATGTTCGACGAGACATGTGGCATGACATGGATGGGGCACCACCACATTTCGGAATTGCTGTCCGAAATTGGGTTAACGTCAATTATCTAAGATATATTGGTCAAGGTAGTCCTGTTACATGGCCACCCAGATCATTCGATCTTAATCCCCTTGACTTTTATTTATGGGGGTACATGAAAAATTTAGTCTACGCGCAAGTTTCGAACACAAGAGAAGTGTTGTTGGATCGTATTCACCTGGCTGCCGAGCAAATCCGACAAAACAAGTATGAAATTCGGATAAGTACTTCTTCTGTTGGCTTACGGGCACAAGCCTGCATTCAACAAGAAGGTGGACATTGCGAAAATATTATTATGAACTTTTATAAGCAAAATCAGTTTTTATTGACTTTAGGATAACATTTTTTTCATGATCTGACAATCACATTCATAGATTTATAACTTTGAAACTAATAAAAAAGGATATACAAGTTTTGCGTTTTTGTTACTTGAAATGAAGTCTACTTTACACTCCTAAAATTTTAACATAATGATACGGGACACTTGTATATATATACATATATATATATATATATATATATATATATATATATATATATATATATATATACACTGCTCAAAATCGTACAGGGATATTTTTAAAATTAAGATGTAAAAACAGAATATCATGTTGTATATAAATATTTTGAGCAAAAATAATATGCGCAAAGTTTTATAATATTATTTTGCTAACAATGGAGCGATTCTGTTTTGTTTGCAACATCTATTTATTAGTTGTCCTAACGGCGTTATTTGTCACTTTACGTTTAACTACATTGTAGCGTCATTTCTTGCTGCAGAATTTAAAAACATTAAATTTTGTGTATAATTTGAGTAGTTTTATTAATGGAAAAGCGTCATTTATCGCGCGCGAAAATATTACGTGCAATTGGCATGCTGCAAGATAGGCGGCGTCAAGCTGAAGTTGCAGCCGAATTTCAAATTACACAAAGCGTCGTAAGTCCTTATGACACCGCTATAGGGATACTGGTGAAGTACGTAATCAACATCGTGGTAACGGTCGGATTACAACGGCAACACAAGACCGTTACGTCCAAATTATTGCCCGACGTAATCAAACCTGCACTGCTCGGCAGATACAAAATCAGTTTAACAAAAAATATGGCATACTGATTAGCGACCAAACTATTCGCAATAAGTTACCTGAGGTACATTTAAGATCTAGACGACCCTTAATAGTTCCACCTCTAACAAGAGGTAATCGCGGAAAACGTCGTTCATGGGCACAGGATCACCGAAATTGGACAAACGAACAATGGTCATATGATGAGTCTAGATTTGGCATGTACAATGATTTAAGAAGAAACCGAGTTTGGAGGCAG
Source organism: Melolontha melolontha (assembly GCA_935421215.2). Classification (NCBI taxonomy): domain Eukaryota; kingdom Metazoa; phylum Arthropoda; class Insecta; order Coleoptera; family Scarabaeidae; genus Melolontha; species Melolontha melolontha. The sequence continues at coordinate 66,609,091 of OW285239.1, forward strand.
CCAGGACGCGTAAATCATTTGAATGCAGTCCAAGAAGTCCATTCTTTCAGAGGTGGTACAATCATAGTATGGGCTGGCATAAGTATTGGTGGAAGAACAGATCTCGTTTTGATTGAACGTAATATGCCATCTTAAGTTTATGTGGAACATGTCATTTTACCTGTCGTTGTGCCATATGCAGGCGCAGTAGAAGAAAATTTCAATTTCATGCAAGATAATTCTCGTCCACATGTAGTTCGAATTGTAATGAATGTGCTAGAACAGAAACACAATTGGTTGTTAGCGTGGCCAACTCAGTCTCCCGATATGATTCCGTTAGAGCATCTGTGGGATAAGTTACAAAGGAGGGTTACAAACTCAAATGATCACACTAATGATCTCCGAGACCTTTTTAGAGCTCTTCAAAGAGAATTGAGAGCAATGCCACAAGAAGAGATTGACAATTATTTTAGCAACACGTAACTGTATTAGGGCAGTAATAAACAATCGTGCAGGTCATACTGATTACTAGAAGTTGCCTTTGATGATATGTTTAGGATTGCTTTCCAAATTTAAACGTCTTTAAGATTTAAGATTATTTCGTTGTTAACAAATACGTATTTGCAAATTTAAGTTAATTAGAATTTTTTGAATTTACTTTTAATTTTGGACTTTGTAGTTGGATTGCGCTATAAATATACAAATCTGGTCAATAAAGTTGGTTAACAATATATAATAATCTTTTTTCTTTTAATTATGTAAATATCCCTGTACGATTTTGAGCAGTGTATATATATATATATATATATATATATATATATATATATATTATATACATATCAAGGTTCCAGATAGGGTAAATTGAACACTATAGTGACAGAGAGAAGAAAATCACAGTACCAATTTTTTTATTCTCTTCCAGGAATAAAAATATTTTGAAGAAAATTCTACGATAATAATTGTTAGGTATACTTATGTATGTGCGTATTGGACATTTCTATTTCCATTTTCACCAAGCAATACAACAATATCTTGCATATCTTGCTTTCTTAAGCAATGAATAAAGTACTATTTGGTGTTATATATAGAAGAAAATCAAAATCATATCTTATAACTAGAATATTGGCACAGAGTAAATAATTTTTTATATATGCTACAGTTAGCGCCATAGATGTTTACATGGATGTTCAACAAATTAGGTAAGTTTTTGTCCGATTCCCAAAATATCACTCACTCAGTTTGTTCATAGTGCAGTTTTAAAGTTTGCTAATCCTATTGAAAATGGAGTTAGCCCGTGAAAATATTCGCTCTACGATTTTTGTTGTTGTTTAACTCAATACCATCGCATAAAACGTTTATTTTCTGGCATATAGTGTCAATTCAAATGGGGCCTTTCTTCGCTGCAGGATCAAACAAGGACGCCCTGCAACATCTGTTATTGTGGAAAATATTGATGCTGAACGTCGAATAATTGAAGAAGATCGCAATCTAGCCGTGAGGAGACTTTGTTTTGATGGATACCGCATAATCTATCTACGATTCAAAAAGACGATCGCCTAAAGTGGTGCAAAACAATAATTCTTTATCATGATAATGCTAATACTTACGCTAACTTCAGAATGGTGTAAATATTTCAATGATTGGTTTGAACGAATGAAAAAGTGTATAGAATTTAATGGTGAATGTTCCGAAAAATAATAAAACTGTGCATTTGCGTATTAAATGTCTTCTTCATAGTTTTTCACGAAATTTTTCGACTGTCCATCGTACATACATAAATCGAAACAGTTTTAATGACTAGTACTTTATGTAAGTAATACTACAATGATTACAAATACGTCTAAATGTTCTCGTTGAAGAGGCGGAATCACGTTCCGCCGTTAGATGGAACAGATTAGTTACGTGGTGTTAATTGTCACAGCATGGAAGTGTGTCGGTCTCGGTTCCCGAGTCTTGTCTGGGTGTGAATGGAGATGTCCCGGGACGTTCAGCACAAACGGCGGCGGCGGCACGCCAAAAGGGAGTCCTCGAAGCGAGACGGCGCTAGTAGAAGCGTTTAGTCGAGCGTACAAAAGGGGGGATTTTGTGGGTTAGTAGAGTGAGTTGATTTCCCGGATCGCGTGGCTAGGAAACGCCATCGGGGGATCACAGAGCGAGCGTCCGGAAATGGGCAGACATTGGTTAGAGAGGTCGGTAAGCCGCACACGCCAGAGAACCCTCTCGCCCCGGTCTTCAGTGTTCTCCCTTGGCTCTCCATGTTTCAACCAACGTGTTGATACTTTGTTATATGTTCTTGAACGGGACGATTGCTTTTGGAGACATATACATATAATATAAATTGTGTTAAGGTATATACTAGTTCTTTTAAGTACCAATTCACAAAGATGTCTTAAATGTTAATCACCCAGTTTCGTTGCTAAAATTATTATTATCTGAGCAAAGAATCTCTTTACAAGGGAATATAGATATGTGGTATTTGAAATTTGTTAACAAAGAAACAGTCGAATTACTTATTTGCTTCAAAAAGAGCCGCATATTTTAAGAATCTACAATTCTATCCAAGTACTGCTTTTTTCAAGTATGTTTAGAAATGAATTACAAGAAGGTGATAGTATACATGCCTATTTCTTTCCCTTTAAAAACATATATTTGCTGTTGAATTTAAGAAAACTTTAGTGTATTTTCTGTAAAATTTCCCACAATTTCGTGACTAATAAATTAAACTTTTTCCATCTATCAAAGAAAATAAATGCAGTTCTTTTCATTTTTTCTAATGTATGAATGTAACAATAAAAAAAGAGCGATTTTAAAAAACGATACTTGATTTTTTTTTAAAGTAGTTTTCCATATACATACTCTATCGCCAACAAATTTAAGTTTTCTAAATTAGCAGTTTTTAAGATAATGTCACAAATTTGGTTATTCCCTATAGAAGTGTATTGATCTAATTGTACTTTCAAAATCACCATTTTTTCTAAGTAGGTTGATATGGCACTTATTCCGTCAGAATATGCGCTCGCTCATTACGTAGCCCTGCAAATGTCTAGAGCAATTGCCAAACAATTTAAAGAGAAATTCGACAGAATCAAAGAATTACGGCAGCAGGGATCAGCAATTGGGAAGAGTCTCCAAATAATAAATAAAGAACAATCCATTTTTTATTTGGTCATGAAAGAACTGTCAAGCCTAAAGTCAACCTATTGTGCCTTATGGGAGGTTTCGGTCCATTTGTATGAACAAATATTACAGTATACATTTTGAAGTTAGCAGTACCAAACTTGGGTTGTGAGGAGAATTGTAAGAAACATGTTAGAGGTGTTATTCTAACATACTGGTATGGAAATTCTGGTCCTTAGTTACCGCCCTGAATATTCCCTCCCGTCCAGATAAGATGAGAGTGTGGACTGCTACTTACATATGACGTAGCAATGCAACCTGTATATTTCGTTATCGCTTGATGGAACCAAAGGATGACATGTTTCAGGACAAAACTTCTTTAAAATTTCGTTATCGGCTGTGCACGTCAGCAAGACTTTTCCCTAATAGATTAGAAAGCGAACATTCGAGAACTACACGAGGGGTATATAAGCAGCCAAGGTAGGGATAACTCATTCAACCAGTAATCTTTGTGTACTTAATATCGTAGTAATAAATGTGTATATAAATAATTATAAATATTATTATTATAGTTAGTTATTGTTAAATGTTATTTAGTGCTTTTTTTTTTAATAATTACCGTTAGTTTTATTAAACGAACGCAAAACAACATTATCACAATACATTATTGTCAAGATTTATGAAACTATATAATTTATCTAACAATTTTCGACCAATAAATATCCAACACAAAACAACGGGGATAACGTCACTAAGTGTTCATTTCAATTATTATAATAAGTGTAATATTGTTGAGTTACATAAGTTAAATTTATATTAGTTGAATAAATTTTATTAATTAAACAGAAATTTCTTTTGCTTGTGTATTAAGTCAATAATTTACATATGCCACCTACCTTGTACAGAGTAATTACAATGAAAAGTGTAAAACTGAAGTCTATCAACTTTTATTTGTTTTTAGCTATTCTTATAAAAATATTATGTTATGTAACAGACTATTGGATTGTATATTAAAAGGTTGATTAAATATATAAATTTTGTTCATAATGTTGATATAAAATTTTGATGAAGCACTTCTTCTAACTACGAGATATCTCAGGTATTAAAAACTATTTCTTCAGCTCCTGTAAGAGTTGGCAATGCATTATGATATTGCATTGTTTATTGAATTTACAGATTCAGTCAAAAGCAGTTCTCTTGCTGCTAATTTCAAATTTGTTTCTGCTACTAGAGCTGCATATATATTGCTGCATAAATGGGCAGTACATTATTTTTGAATGATTCTTTTGCTTTTTTATATCTGAATCATCAGAGAAAAATAAATTTTTAAATATAGGTATATAATATGTATATGTAACATTTCGATAATTTTTTGAATAAAAAATTGAAAATAAATCAAGTTGTCACTTATCAATCGCGGCAACTACTTCAGTGTATATTTGATCAAAATAGTTTTTTCTCAAAGTACTTGTATCGGGAAAGTATTTGTGTTGGCTATATTTTTGAAGAAAGCATTTCGATTTCGGGTTTTGTAATTTTGCTAGTGGAATATTGGCGCTTAGCAATGCCTTGCACACAAATCTTTGGGGAACTCTTTGTCGGGGGTATTGTTCACTATATTTTTAAAGGATTTCAAGAGGCGACTTTGAGATACATTACCATAGTCATAGTCAAGTTTTTCCACTTTGTCCTGGTGTAAAACGGTATCCATTTGGCAGCATATTTATCTCTTATTTGTCTAACTTTTCAGTCCATTTACATATTTATCAGTTTATACCTAACCATAATGTACCCTTATTACAGTCACTATTATTACGGTTTTGTATTGTTAAGTTCTGAACCCAACTGTACTAGTATGCCATATAAATATTGTAAAACATTGTATTTTATTTAGAAGCATTGTTCCTTATTTTAATTTTATAGGTCATAAAATGTTCCAGTGGTTCTCAGAACATTTGGAAATCTGGTGTTTCCCATAGCCAGTTATTTTTGAGTTGTTATTATTCTACTTACTGCCTACTGAAATTTTTAGAATAGAATTTAGAAATATGCAGTATTACATGAAATATGCATCAAGTAGTAAAAAATGCAAAACACGCTTTTTTAATTGCCTTACTTTATTCAAAAAACATAAATAATAAAAAACAATAAACTCAGAAAATTGATAATTTTGTTTATGTACCTTCTAACAACAAATATGCTTTTTTCATATATTCTGAGCTTTACTTATAAGTATTATTAAATTTGTAGGTTGTCTACAAGGGCAATATATTATGTACATCATTTAGTAACAAAGTAAAAATGGAAATGCGAAAAATCACTTTGTTTCGTCAAAAAATGGGTGTACGAATAACGTGCGTTGTTAGGCTGCTTAGGTTGTTTCTGTCCCACAAACCTTGATTTGCAGCTATTTTATTTATTGAAAAATAATAAAACATAGTTAAATATTTGTTTCCGTTATAATGAATACTTACTAAAATATACGAGGATCATCCAGAAAGTAAAGAACTCCACCAATACTACCGCCAGGCCAATGTCCATCCTCTTCAACTAATCTAGTTTGAAGTTTGTTTGTATTCTCTGTATATTTGAAGGGCGTAATAAAATCAGTGATCCCGCCAAGTGCAAGGTTCACAATGTGATTCGTTATAAATGAAGTTCCTAATCGAAAATGGCATATCGTGTTTTAATAGCGGACGATCGAACCCTCAGGGTAAACAACGATCAGGTTGCCCTTTTTTTGTGACAATAACTAAAGATAATAATTGGTATCAATATCCAAAAGGACAAATTTAGTTACTTCGCAAATGATTACGAATTGGAAGCGGTCGTTGCTGATTGATTAAATAACCTGACGGCAACTGAGAATAAGGAAAGCTGCTTTTGGGAATATGCCGAGTTGCGATGAGCTAACACGTAATTTTCCTTTGTTAATAGATGGTGAGATCTTGCCTAGAAAAGGGGGCCAAGATAGAACCTTGAGGCATACCGGGTGGCAGATCAATACGTTCAAATATCCGACCGTCAACCTGAACCGATTGCGACCTTTCCCGCAAGAAACTACTATACAGGGTGAGTCGTGAGGAATCGACGAAACTCAAGGAGTGTATTTTATTGGTGAAAATAATGTAAAAAAACTCAAATGTTGTTATCCGATTTTTATTTGTTTTCGAGTTACAGCGTAATTAAAAATGTAGATTTAGTATACCATGTTTATGTATGTAAAAACAGTGAAACCCCGGTAGCAATTCATTATAGGGAAGTCTTCCTAGCTGAAGCGCTACCTGTTCGTGGTTTTCCGAACTAGCGGTAGTGACATTGAAAGCAGTCGAGAAATAGTGTAGAGTGGTTTGTATGCCTAATGCGTCTAATGTCACTACCTCTAGTTCATCGTTGATATAGTGAGGGCCCTGCCATCATAAAAAATGTTCCCTATACCTTGGAGTAAATTATAACATTGTGTTCGGGTATTGTGACATTGACTTGACGTTTGTACGACTATAGTGTAACAAACTAAAATGCCACACACTTATTCTAATTTAAAATATGCTAATATGGTGTTTGTTTATGGATTTTGTGATGGGAATGCTACAGCTGCTGCTAATGAATATCGTCAACGGTTTCCACATCACAGACATCCTAATAAAACTGTATTTATTAGTGTATTCAACACATTGTGCGCGACCGGAAAGCTTCCCAGTGTAACCATAATATCTGAACGAGGCAGTCGACAACAATTACAAGAAGTAGAAGATATTCTGGATGTAGTAGAAGAAGACGCAACTAACAGCTCACGGAGAATTAGTATTCAATTGGGCATTCCACAAACAAGGGTGATAAAAACACTCCACGAGCATGGCTTACGTCCGTACCATGTACAAAGAGTACAGCACCTATAACGAGATGATAATCGTAGACGTATGGAATTTTGTCGATGGATAAATGATGATCCTCGTTTTGTATCGCGTATACTGTTTACGGATGAAGCGACATTCACCCGTGACGGTATTAATAATTGTCATAACCAGCATGTATGGTTAGACGAAAATCCACACGCAACAGTCGAAAGTAACTTTCAACATAAATTTTCGGTAAACGTGTGGTGTGGTATGATCGATTGTTTTTTAATTGGTCCTTACATTTTTGAGAATCGCCTCATGGGAGACACCTATTTACATTTTTTAGAAAATGAACTGCACGGACCGCTAGAGGATGTTCCCATAAACATCAGAATCCAAATCTTCTACCAGCACGATGGAGCGCCTGCACATTACGCTCGTGCTGTCACGCAACATTTGGCTGAAAGGTTTCCAGGGAGTTGGATTGGACGTGGTAGTCACATTGGTTGGCCTCCTAGGTCTCCAGACCTCACGCCACTCGATTATTGTTTATGGGGCTGGTTAAAAAATGAAGTGTATCAAGTAAAAGCGGACACTCGTGATGCACTAATTCAACGGATTATGAATGCTGCTGACAATATCAAACATCAACCTGACGCAATCAGGAACGCAACCAGCGCCCTTGGTAGACGATGTAAAAAATGTTTTGAAATGAATGGCGGTATTTTTGAAAATATATATATATTATAAAGAACGATAATGCCAATAAAATACAAAACTTTCAATGGATGAAATTTTCTTTATTTTTAATTACGCTATAACTCGAAAACAAATAAAAATCGGATAGCAACATTTGAGTTTTTTTTACATTACTTTCACCTGTAGAATACACTCCTACAGTTTGGTCGATTCCTCACGACTTACCCTGTACATATATTGTTTAATTAATGTTGAATTTTACTGATGTATAGTGAGCAAGCATGGGTTTGGTTTAGTATTCGTGTTGTTGATATTCGTCAATGAGCGGCGCTAAATGTGCTTCTACTCTGCTTTTTTGTGACTTGATTATATTGTAACAAGGTAATTATTGTGAAACTTGTCTTACCACCATCAGTCACTGACGAAACTATAGCAAACACGCGTCTGCAAACAATATATAATATGAACTTTACACTCGGTTTTTAATAATATTTTTATATTATTAAAAATATTTCTGTTTTATACAAATAAAATGTTAAGATTTTACCCATTTAAGTATGTTTGAAATTAATTTTTAATTATTTAAAAAAAAATTTTCATATTTACATCAAATAATAAACAGAAATTATAACCGAACAAATTAAACAATTGAAATATAATAGCCTACATTAGTAAAGAAACATATGCGATGTGCATTATATATTCGTTTATAATTCGAAAGCGTTTTAAAGGTAGCTAAACATATTTTAAACACAAAAAGGAGTCAAAGCAATAAACCAACGCGTTTTCCGCAAATTGGTCCCTTTTGTGCATCAACGTCAAATATTTCCCGATAAAGAAAGGCCTGTAAACAAGCCGTAAGGGATCAACGGAATGACGAGTGTGAACGCGAACGTTGATCGAGGTGAGCGAACACGGGTCTCTGTAGGATAGCATCGGCGCCACTTCCCGAAACGGTTCGGTATAGTAATGGGAAACAGTTCACTCATTTTCGAATGGAATACTGAGACACGTAGAACTTGTCGACAATATATTTTTTTAAATTACTGTCCCATACGAGAATCCAATATAAAATAGAGGATAAATTTTTCTTTATTGAATTATGTGTTTTAAATTTCGCGCTTTTGTTTTTTAAAAAAGTTATTATTTTATTCGGTATCAAAAACTCATCTGTTATTTAAATCTCTTACAAATTAATAAGGAAAAATGCTAGTCCGAAGAAAAAGTAGTTGGATGATGTTAACACATATCAACATATATATGATATTACTAGGGAAACTCAAATATGTAAGTGGAAAACCCAAAAATATGCGCATAAATATGCAAATCATTTAGTCAAAATATGCACAAAAATGTTGAAAATATTCAAATAAAAAATAGTTATAATACATAAATTTGTTGATTCATTTAGAAATAAACAGGCATTTTAATTTTACTACATACTGAACTAAAACCTAAATATGCATTTATTACACAAAGTAGTTTGTTCTTAGTTGTAGAGACAGTAAACCACTAAATGTTTCTCGAAGTTCTCAATTAAAAAAAAATTGTCTCCTGTCTGAATATAAAAATTTATACATAGAAAAACTCCTTTCCACACCAAACGGCGCAATAAGGGCGTTCTTAAAATTGCTTAATATTACAGGATCCAAATTAATGGATTCAGTAAATTCTTCCTCTAAAATATTAGCTAGGTACTTGGTTAAGAAACCGAAATCCACAATTTTTTGTTATCACATTTTTGAATTTTTGAAAAATTTTGTTCCGCAATTTGCTGGAGACATTTTGAAAAGCTGCCTCAGATTGTTTTACTAGTTCTACACCTCAGGTTAATAGCAAATTAGATTTCTTCATTTGTGTTATTGTTTAGAAACAAAGCCATAATTGATTCTTATAAACGAAAGTTGTTTTATTTCTTTGTTTACGAATAACTGCTTAATATCAGTGAAGGATTGGGAAGATTCGTCGGACAATTCTGAAATTATATCTTTTAGTGGAGAGAAATTCTCGCAATAAGAAAAAAGCGGCTTTCAACTAAATGCCCAATCTTATAATAACAGGTTGAGGTGGAAGAGGAGTGTTTGGTAGTTTTTCTTAAAAGAACTGAACCCTTAAGGAAGATTTTTTTCATGTTGGAAATTAAACTATTTACAAGAAGAAAATATTTTCTAATCTCTTCAGCAACCTATTTAAAGCATGCGCAAGATATATTACATATATTAAGTTCGAATAAAAGATTTTCAAATTTTGCTCGGCCTTTATTATGTATGGTACTGCATCTGACAAAATGATCAAAAAATTATCTCCAGGAACAGGCGTAAGGAAGAAAAAATGTTGATAGTTCATCTTGACCGAATCTGTTTGTCGCTTTAGAAGCAATTAGGTAAGGTTTTGGCAGTAACTCGTCGCTAAAAACACCAATCAATAAATGAGCAATACAACATCCTCTTTAATTGGGGTTTCATTAATAGATATGTAAAAATGTTCGTTCTGAATCTAAGCTTTAATTTCCTCTATTACCTCGTAGTCTTGTTTCACTTGGGACACTGAATTTGCAATACTTCTGGTGAAAAGAAGTGAAATTTTTATTATGTAGCTTTGACAAGGCAATATTTGACGTCATCATTGCACGACATAGGTCTCGGTTAAAGATGTCTTGTTCGTTTAGCTTTCTGGACAATGGTTGGTAACATTGCGTCAATGTGGGTATAACACGTCTCCAGATTTCATTTTAACCAATTTAGTAATATGAACAGAAGTTTTCACATGTTGGTCTACTTGATATTTTTTATCGCATGGTATCTGCAATGAAAACGCAAAAATTGAAATATCAAATTGAAAAGCAATATCAATACTTAGATCTAAATCCCTAACAAATAAGTTCAAAATATTAAGCGAAAGCACCCCGAGTGTCCAAATGGTGCGAAATCGGTCGATATACCTAGGATTTCGTATAAAAAATTAAGTTAATACTGACAGAGCAAAACTGTATACATTTCTCTGTATTTTCATTGCGTATGTCCCTCAAAAAGAATGTAACTTGCTTTTAACTTTTAGTATCTCAAAAAATAACAGATATCGATCGATTTCGCGCCACCCTCTATTTCGAATATTCAAAAATTATACTTACAGTTTTCATGTGCGTATAACAGAAAATTTTTCCATATTTAAACATAGTTCTTTATATGGCTTAAGCCACACTGACGCTCTACTGACTTTGAATATTTTCTAATGAAAGTAAATAAAATACCACAACACTGCAAAACACAAATCGAAGTTATCTCTTCAAAAGCACAATCAGAAATAAAATTCAGAAATCGATTTACTATTTACCTGCTTATGTAAATATAGGTATAACGAAATCCCTGTTAACAGTTAAAACGACCTACTTTGAATTTTCAGAATTTAAGACTGGGAATACCCTTACTCTTGTACCTCATGAAAATTTTATTTCTTGGGAACTGCAAACATAATAAAATAAATTAAATAAACTTCAAAATGGAAGATTTCTAAAATTGTTTATCATGAACTCTTGAAACGCCTGCCAAAGATCTACATCATTAAAAATTCTTTCAATTATGCATAATATGCTATTTATTAAGGATATATGCAAATATTTAAAAAAATGCAAAATATACACTTTGCATATTTGGGTTACATTACTCGTAACGATATATATATATATATATATATATATATATATATATATATATATATATATATTGTTATAAGTCGATTTCGACCCCTGTATTTTTCAGTATCTTCAATAATTATTGCTAATTAAACTCTTAATTTAACATTACCTTAATTATTCATTTTGGTTTGTCAGTTCTTTTTGGACAACAATGTATCATGAAAGGTTCGCTTTCTTTTATTTTCACATTCCGAGTTGGTTTGTTCGTAGGAATATTTTGCACATTTATTAAGGGTCATTCAATAACGGTTTTCTTGCTTTATAATATCTAGAGTAATGTATTGTTTAACGACGTGAATTTGGAACGTTAATTTTATCTGGTCGCTATAGCATATAATTGGAATAACCCATTCGTTCGTATAAGATCTTAGTTATTGATTATATTTACATCGTTTACATCGGTATTCTTGCATCAACGTCTATCTATTTATGTTAGGTTATATCCACATTCGTCTAGTAAATTATCATTCATTGGGCACTCTGTAATTCATATTATATTAGATGGTTAATTATATATTCGTTCACAAATACCTCAGAGTTCTAGAGATCATTATATCACTTTTAGTTATTTAAATTCTTCGCAGGGTGTATGTTTACAAATTTAAGCTAGCTTAATTGACAGTGTATAGCAAACGCCAATTAAGCTGGCGCGAGGAGGGGTAAGTTCGCGCAGGATTAGAAGTAGTGGGGAGATTTGTATTTGGTTTTACATCAAATGTCAGATAATTCTAACCTCTCAGCGTCTATCACTTTATGATCCCCTAGCAAAGATATTATGTTCCGTCAAACGTCAATGACAAATGTATTCTGACAATTACTTGAGTAGTAGGGGAGGACGTTTTTAAAAACGGCATCTTCGCACCCCCTCCTCGCGCCAACTTAATTGGCGTTTGCTATACATGCGTCTTAAATCACTTACACGGACATGGAATCTTCGTATATGTGTGTATACATATATGCAAGTCATGTTACTTTTGTTTTATGAAATGATAAACGTCGTTTTTAATGTAGACTTTCCAATTGGAATGAAGCTTAATTATTTATTAGAATTATTGTCAGTTCTAGATTAAATAATAGTGGAAACTATTTGTTTGGATCAGAGTACCGCGACATCTATGATGTGTTTATTTGTGTTATAGCAAGGTTAAGTAATTAGCAATTTGGCCTTCATTAACGATATATTAATTGGAAATTTTGCGTAAATTAGGATTGTAGTTATCTTTGCTGCCGATTTACTTTTTGGAAATAATTAAAAATGTGGTAATTAAAATCTTCTTTCGAATATATTTTGTTCGTTTGACGTCGCTTTGGTCTGTTATAAAAAGGCGTCCATGAGGCATTTTCCCTCTCAATCTCTTGTTCCAGTCATAGTGAGGTTAGTCTTCACTATTCTCTGGTGATAAATTGTCTGACTAATTAGAATTTTATCAAACATCTTATATGTTCGCTAGCAGCTTATAATTCTAATTAGTAGTGTAAAATAACGAGGAAGTTGTGCTAGGGTTATTTTTCTTCGCGGATGTTCCCGGATTAAAAAGTTATATTTTCGACCATGTGGTGAAGTCTCAATTTTGTCTGAAGTCAATTCATGAACAAGGTGAATTATTATCTGAGAATGTCTTGTAAAAGGCGTTGTGCTTCTAAATTAGTGTATTTCGTATCCTTATATATTTTTCCTCTTCTTATTTAACAGAGAAGTTGTTAGTAAGGGCCCTAACATTCCAAGGATTGAGCAAAAAGGACGTAATTAGCTCCTGCCCGATTTTAAAATACGATACGCTGAGAATTTCCAGTTAATTGTTTTGGACCACGAGATCGCAGTTTTTTTCTTCCTGCACTCCTCATGTGATAAAGATAGTAAGAATTATGACTAATTAATGAAGACTACGATAAAAGTATTCGTTGTCGCACAACGAAGAAATCCTGTGTAAACTTTTGTATATAAATTCTATGAAGTAGTTAATTTTTTTTTGTCAGTATTAAGATAATTGTTCTTAAGCACATTTTTTTTATATAACTTAATAACTTCTACGTCATAGCTATAGGGTGTTAAACACGTGATGTTACCATAGTTCTGTTCAATTTGGTATTTGTAAAGTTAATTATTCGTATAATAGATTTAATTATTGCATCCTTTTTTTATATATCATTTAGAAGCATTTAATGTGCTGAGATAATGTTCAGAATGTCATACAATTAAGTATAGATTTGTCTTTTGCACTTTGTTAGTGAAAAATATTTAACGGATTCATTATTCAATTTTTTTTTTCTGATTAAATAATAATAATTTCTACATATACTGTGTGGAAAAATAAATTTTGGCATTAAATTGTGTACTATAATTTATTATTATAAGTGAAATTAATGACCTGTTCATTTTGTATCATAATTAATATATTTCCTGCATATACAGTGTGGACAACTCTATAGATTTATTTTTGTATAAATTTTCGTAAATTGGAATTTACGCAATTAAATAATTAATTGTGTGTTATGTATAAGAATTGTTGCAAATACAGTGTGTATCAATCTCGATGTGAGATTTATCCAAGATCTTAGATAAATTATTTATGCAATTTTTAGATTAAGATTCTTATTTAATTTAATTGCCTGTCATTATTGGTCAAATCATTTCATACGTTGACCTTATTTTTTTATTAAATCGTGATTTACTTTTGGAATTTATCTAAAACGCCTAATTTTATTCTAAAACTGAGTTTGTTTCTTTATTCTAAGATCTCCGGGGCAATCATGTTATTGGGGGAGGTTGATAGATCTGCATTAGGTACTACGGTAAGTAGCAGGCGCCAGACTATTGCTCGTCGGGGCTTATAGCAATATATATATATATATATATATATATATATATATATATATATAAGTGATTAGATATAAGTGATTACTTTCAATAACTCACATCTAATTTCAAAATAGGCATCTGCTTTCTAATCTGACGTTTGCTTTCATAACTGACACCTGCTTTCAAAACAGACATCTGCTTTCAGTAACTGACATTTGCTTTCACTAACTGACATCTGCTATCATGACTAACATGAGCTTTCAAAACTGACTTCTGCCTTCAACTTGACATCTACATTCATTAACTGACATCTGATTCATCAAGACTGTTACTTTATAATGCATTTCTGAATAACTTGAACCTGGGTCTATTGTGGTCTAGTGGTAATGACGACAGCCCGGCAAGCTGTAGACTTGGGTTCGAGTCCCAACATAGACATTTTTTCAATTAAAAATGATTTGCTTTGTAATTTGTAGACAGCAATGTTTACATCCCCCCTTACTTTGCAATTACATACATACTAACTTGATATTTGTAAATATTTCATATAAAAGCCGAAAACTTCCAATAATTTATCAATTGTTATATATATATATATATATATATATATATATATATATGTGTGTGAGATGCGATTTGAATAATTCTCATTTCTCACTCCAATTAAATTCAATATATATATATATATATATATATAAATATAATATTTTCGTGACCTTGGTATGATATGGTAAACTTAATAAGTCGGCGATTAAAGGTCTGGTTTATTACTTCAAAGTATATACATTTAAAACAACCATACATGTTTCGGCAATGATGCCTTTGTCAAGGATATAAAAAATATAAATGACAAAATATAAATGTCAAATAATTGACATTAATTATTTGACATTTATATTCTGTCATTTATATTTTTTATATCCTTGACAAAGGCATCATTGCCGAAACATGTAGGGTTGTTTTAAATATATATACTTTGGAGTAATAAACCAGACCTTTAATCGCCGACTTATTAAGTTTACTATATATATATATATATATATATATATATTACAAATGGGTATAATGCATTGACTTTTTTCAATTTACCCTTACACACAGGCATAAATGTATGGTGGCAATGCCACCACCATACATTTATGCAACCAGTTATACATCAGTAACATTTTTAAAATTGTCAAATATTTCTGTTTTTCATTCATACTTAATTATTAAATGAAATATATTTTATTGAAAAATACATAATTTATCTAAAACAGTTAATTATCCCAACAGGCGTATACCTTGTGCGAAGACAATTTTAAATATTTTTAACAAATTCAAAGAAGATGGATAGTATTTCCTTAAGGTTGAAATATATCTAAGATATTAAAATTAGTGTATCAATAAATTTAGAAAAAATAACAAAAAAGTACAAACCATTTTACGTAACTCACGTATGTGGGGCATTTCAGTAACACGATAAAAACAAATAACACCTCGTTGTATCTTACGAATAAGTGGTTTCATAAAACGGAGAAATTGATCTTAAAAGCAATAGCGAGAAATTCTTGTAGGTAATAAATATGTTACTATTTCTATTTAATAATCGCAATACCTAACTTCTTGGACAGTATATCTGATATACGAGATCTGATAGCATCACTACTGGAATTAAAGATTGAGAAAGGGAAGAAACTAGCGACAAACTTTTGGAATCTGTTAAAGCAAGGCTATTTTTATATAAAGGGCGATCAGTTACTAAAGTAGCAACTGTTTGAGATCCTCGATTTAAAAGAAAAGGTTTTCATAGTACTGAAAATGCTACGGTGGCTACTTCTTTTCTAGAACAAGAAATGTTTAATTTTAGGAAGAAAATAGATCCTGAAAATAAAGAACAACTGCCTGTAATCGAAACAGACATTAGTCAACAACGAAAGTCACTTTCATTATTTAGATTTATGCAAGAAAGAATAAGAGAAAGTAAAATCAATTACAGCTGATGTAATAATAACTAAAACGCAATACCTCGAAAGGCCAAATTTAAATCAGGACGTAGATCCTCTTTTGTTTTGGATGGTAAGTTTAGAAAATAGGGTAATTGCATTTTTTATATCGATTTTCTTTTAGGTAACAGGAATGGAGCTGAAACCCTTAAAACAATGTGCTAGGAAATACTTCTGTATTCCAGCGAGTTCAGCAGAAAGTAAGAATATATAGTAGAGCTATAATAGATCAAGGGTGTGCAAGACCAAAACCGAAAAATATGACAATGTTCCTAAATAAAAATTAATAATAATAAAAAATTAGCTAAAGAAATAAGTCAATAGGTTTCATCTATTATGCTTTCTAACTGTTAAAGATATGCATGTTTAAGCATTCAAAGGGAGATTATTTAGATTGCCATACAGAATGTCTGAAACTGATGATGAAACTCTTTAAATCTATTATGGAACTGTTTGTTTCATCTGTAAAAAATATTTTATTTAAAATTTTGGTTTCATTTTACAAATTAAATATTAGATCGCAAAAATCAGTTCGTTTTACTTTATCTTTCTAGAAAAGCACTTGATCGTTTGATATCTTGTATGGCTTATATTTTAATTCTTTCAAGGTTTTGAACACCGAACTGTACGATACTCCAAAGTGGTCTGGCTACATATAAAAGCGATCCTGCAGATCGTTCTTCTACATAACACAGGATATTCAGCTTCATGTATTCTGATAACAGGTGATTGGTTTTAATTAATTTTTTTGTGGGAATTCAGAAAACAACCATCTTCTTTGAATTTGTTAAAAATATTTAAAATTCTTCGCACAAGGTATACGCCTGTTCTGTTTTAAATAAATTATGTATTTTTTAATAAAATGTATGAATGAGAAACAGAAATATTTGACAATTTGAAAAATGTTACTGGTATATAATTGGTTGCCTACTATTCCACCACCATACATTTATGTCTATGTTTAAGGGTAAATGAAAAAAAGTCAAAGCATTATACCTATGTGTAATGACAAAAGAAAAGCCCGGTATATATTTAGTAGATTTAGATAGTCGGGCAATTTAAAGTCTGTTACTTTAATGTGTGTATATTTAAAATAATCTCTTACATGTTCGGTAATTAATGACTTTTTCAAAGAATTTCAACGCAATCACCATTTCGATTTTGAAAACATCGATAATCGACAAAGAACAACATACAGTGAAAAGGGAAATTAAAGAAATGATTATTATTAAACAAGAAAAAAATTCAATTAACAACAGAAGTGACAAAAAATCTAAGCAGTATATATTATAACTTTATAATGTAACGATCTGCAATTTACCATCAAGAATATATACAATTGTTACATAAATATCTATCACATGTTATTTAAATATCTGTACACTGGCTTATTATGCTAGCAGTCCCGAGTTTAGATTCGGGACTAGGCTGTCCAAGTAGGTTTTCGTAGTTTTCCTTCTCGTTCTAGGTGAATGCCGACAGTCGATCATCTTAAGTCGCTCCACGGGCGCAAACATAACAATAACTCATGGCTTGCCAATGTCCCCTGTAATTGGCGTCAAGCTGTGGGAGAACGTCATTATTATTAAACTGTAATGTATTTTTGAATAATGTCATTTTTATCCATGACTACTTCACATAAATAAATATAACATTAATATACTGTGATTTATAATTTAAAATTCTCTTAAGAAGGCATTATACCGGGTGCGGCAATAGTGTGTCGGCGGAGCTTAGCATGAAAACTAATAAAGTTGTAACAATGAAATTTTACGTACACATGTAGTATGCTACAGTGCATTTTCTAATTTTATTTATATATTTACAGGGTGTTCCAAATTTCCGCAACCACTTTCAATTTTTTTTTTAAATAGATTGCTATACTTACTTGTTATTAAGATGATAGCCACCCAAATTATCTTTGCAATGATATATGACAATGTGCACTAACAACTGTTAGTTTTGGTTTTATTGCAAATTTTGTTAAAATCTTGACAGTTGCAGCGTCTAACATTTTAAGTCTTAGCCTGAAAATGGGTGCAGTGCCTTACGTAACTTTTTTGTTACCAATTTATGAACTAACACGTTATATGTTTTGAGGGTGAACAACGTGACAACATATACAGAGTGTTAAATATGTCGTGCCAAAGTTATCGAAGTTTAAAGGCTATTTTCTCTTTTTTTTTAAATTGAACCTATAATTTTTTTATTAGTCAGAAAATTCCTTGTAAAATTGCCGTTAATATGGTACCAATAACATAGTACTTATTTCTAGTATTTTCGAAGTTATAACCCTTTAATGGGATATACCTATGTTTATAATATTCAATATGCGGTGCATCTAATAGTTGGTTGGCCATGAAGTGATATCAAACAAAGTAACTTTTACAAACACCTGTTTCTTAATTCTTTGTTATTAAAAAATAGATTGCATGTCGATGCGATAATTCACATCAAGCTTTGATACAAAATAATACAAATCTGTATAAAAACAAATTTGTATATGTATATGCATGGACACACAGTACGCATTTACCAGCTTTTGCTTCAACTACCAGACGCATGCGTTTCTGTGTAACCACTTTGTCAATGATAGATTTACGAAGCCTTCGTAAATCTATCACCGACCTGATACCAGTTCCTGTCAATACAAAGAATCGTTCCTGTCAACTCTAAGTATTTTAACAACTTTTCCTAAAAGTAAACAGTCAAAATTATTATTAATATTTATTAAAATAAACCTACCTGATAATTGGCGGTCTTCTCTTAATATCAATTTAGTATCATAAGTCTGTAAATTTTCGTTTATAATTCAATGATTATGCCTGTGAGAATCACTTTAGTAAATCATATGTAGTAAGTCACGTGATCACAGTATTTATAATTTTGCATTACTGTTTTTTTTATAAAATTTGAGATTTTAAATAGGCACTGGTAAATTGTTTATTTATACACCTATAAAGCATTTTAATTTCCAGTATTTAAGTTGAGTATTCATAAGTTTTGTTTATTTTGTGTCCCATTAAGTTGACAAGTGTTTATAGTATTAATTACGGAGATTTATATTGCACATTAGAACCAACTTTTGAGATTAGAAAGTAAGCAATTCATACACTGAGTTAGTCGAAGAACCTATAATATTTATAGAGGGAAATTGCTTACTTGATGTAACACGAAGTGAATTTTAAATACGGATTTTTATACATTAATTATAATAAAAATTAGTTCGCACTCAGCGACTTCTTTAAATAAATAGAGTAAAGAATCTTCTGATACCGAGACAAACACTTTTATTATTTTATTATACCTATATTTTCAAAAAAATCCGTTAGATTCACTTTCATTATTATTTATTGCTTTTATTAAATTACAACCCTCAAGGTTATATTGCTATATATATATATATATATATATATATATATAATAACTTCGTGACCTTGGTATGATATGGTAAACCTAATCAGTAGGCGATTAAAGGTCTGTATATTACTTCAAAATATATGTATTTAAAAAACTCTACATGTTTCGGCTGTGTACGCCTTTATCAAGAGAATACAAAATATGAATGACAGGATATAAATGTCAAGTAATTAAGTTGCTATGGTTTAAATTATTCAAAGATACATTCTAGTAATAATAATAAATCATGCCTTAGTATTCCAAAAAATAGATAACAAGGTGTGAAAATATGTGTTGTTCGCTGCTAGCAATTTGTGTCTCCTTCTGGGTATGAACTTGTGTGTTGGTTGCTGCTGGCAGCTTGCGTCTCTCTATGGGTGTGTGGTTTTGTGTGAGAGCGTAAGTGTAGGGTTTTGTATGTCGGTGCGTTCGTGCGTGTGTTTAGTGATCGGTCGCATGAATTTAGAGAGGTCGGATAACCAGCCGTTGCGTAGGGCCGCCAACCCTTTCCCGACAACTTCTTTACAATTCCGTGCAGTACTTCGACGGTCTGACCCCCGCCCCAACGAGGCAAGGCGCAGACAGGCGAAGCGCACCCTGTACGGGGTTGCTCATCGCAACTAAGGGAACACTCTTAGTGGCTACCTCGGTCGACGATGGTCACACTTATGCCATCTTAACGTTTTCCGCCGAAGCGGGGGCATAGCACACACGTCGAACGTGTGTGTGCTGTTAACGGCAGCCTAGCCAGGTTGTCGCCCAGTACCGGTCCTAGTGGTGTGTGCATTGCGCGGCGACGAGATAGCGCCGCGTAGCATGGTTCCTCACTCTTGCTGGAAAGGCGGAATGGCACCTGACTGCCCAACGGGCAGACCCCCCTAGAGTTTTGTAGCGCATATGCTAGGCTGCAACCCAGTAGAGGACCACATCAGCAAAAAACAGAAAACAGGGAAAGGCAGGGAAAAGCAAGACATGAGTTATTATTACGTATGCGCCCGTGGAGCGACTTAAGATACAAAGTTGTCGGCATTCGCTCAAAACGAGAAGGAAAACCACGAAAACCTGCTCGGACAACTAGACAGGAATCAAAACACGGAACAGTCATCATGATAAGCAAAAGTATATGATATTTAAATGATATTTAAATAACATAAGGTATATAACAAAAAAAAAAAAAAAAAAATATATATATATATATATATATATATATATATATATATATATATATATATATATATATATATATATAGTAAACTTAATCAGTAGGCGATTAAAGGTCTGTATATTACTTCAAAATATATGTATTTAAAAAACTCTACATGTTTCGGCTGTGTACGCCTTTATCAAGAGAATATATATATTCATATTTTGTATTCTCTTGATAAAGGCGTACACAGCCGAAACATGTAGAGTTTTTTAAATACATATATTTTGAAGTAATATACAGACCTTTAATCACGAAGTCACGAAGTTATTATATTTATATATATATATATATATATATATATATATATATATATAATTATATATATATATATATATATATATAATAGGAGATTTTATTATTCGGCGATTTAAGGTCTGTTTTAATTAAATATGTATTTATTTAAGATGATTAAGCTCTTATATGTTTCGGCATTAATGGCCTGTTTTAAAGAGTTATATTTAAAGTGTGAACAATTGTATTTATAGAAAGTGACAGTATATTTCAGTTTATACTGTCATATTTTAATGTAATGTTGTTATGGTTTTTATCTAATTAGTAAAAATTACATTGCGATATTAAATTTTATACATTTAAATTTAGATTTTATTTGAAGGTAAATTGCTGACCGGTATCTTACATTATTAACTTATAATATATATTAGTTAAATTTTTTATGTCACTCCTGTTAATTGAATTTTTTTGATTGTTTAGTAGCGGTCTGCAATTTCCCTTCATATAAAATCTAAATTTAAATGGATAAAATTTAATATCGCAATATAATTTTTACTAATTAGATAAAAACCGTAACAATGTAACATATTAAAATATGACAATACAAACTGTAATATGCTGTATATACGGATGATGCAGACGTCTGCATCGTCCACGTTATTGTGCTGTTCCATTCATCTTTCATTTTATATTTTTTTAATTTTGACACAATTTTAACTACATCAAGACTACATCAAGATTTTAATCTGTTTTCCGTGCTATGTCTGTTCGTATTATGTGTTCTGAGTTCGTGTTAAAAAAAGAACAAAGAATTATATTCGTGGCGACACCATCTTTACGTTCTTACATGTCAAACTGCAAGCTTTCTACTAGAATTAAAGTTCAAATTTCAGAAACCCTGCAGAAGCATACCGAAATAGGATGCGGAATATCGGTTGAATGAAATAAAGAACTAATCATAATAACATTGTTTTGCTGGAATCCCCAAGAATCTCCCTTCTGTATATATATATATATATATATATATATATATATATATATATATACCGATATATATATATATATATACCGTGATATCATAAAGCTTTTTGGATGAAGTTGGAATTTAAATAGAAAATATATGCCTGAACTTAAGCCAGGTATAATAACGGTTTTGAAAATTATTTTGACAGTGACATTTACTGTCATCAATTAATTTGTTAGAACTGCTGAAAGCAAGTTTGAACATCGAGTTTGAATAAATTCAAATATGGTTTACAATACAGTGCAAGAAACCTACATGATAGAAGTCTATTTTCCAACTGGAGTGCGAATTCATGGAATTTGTGTGTACAGCCAGCATGCATGTTTGGATGATTTTAGAGAGCACTTCCCAGAGTTAGCTATAATTCCTAAAAAAATTATAATTGCCTTTTCAAGTGTGTTGGCGTATTTCTGTGGGTCATAAATTACATAGTGGTAGAACAACTGTTCGTTCGGAAAGTTATAAATGATGTTCGTCAACGTATGGAAAATGAACCAACAAAATATTTGAAACGTCTTTCTCAAGATTATGGAACATACCAGAAAATTGTAAAGAAAAACCTACACTTGCGCCCGTATAAGATGCAATCACATCAGGCTATTTTGCTGGTAGATTACCCTAGACGTTTTTTTTAGTGCCAGCGGTTTGCAAATAATTTAATGCAAGATAAATGTCCTGCTAAATTAGCTGGAAGACATACATATTTCTCTGATGAAGCGTGGTTTCATCTTTCGGAATACGTCCATTCCCAAAATACTCGCATGTGAAGTAGTGAAAATCTTCATATTTTTGTTGAATTGTTTCTGCATACTGCGAAACTTGGTGTTTGACTAGCAGTTTATCGCCGTAGAATTGTTTATTTTTGTTTATATATATATATTCTATTTTTTTAAATTTTACATAGAAACATTGAACATTGAACAAAGATGAATTACAATATTATTAGTTCCAGCTAGATTGTGCCACGGCACACAACACCTGAAAATATTGCTTTTCTTATTGAGTTTTTTGATGATTGGATATAAGTTTACACCCGGAAGTTGAATTTCCACCACGATCACCTTTAATAGCATAAGAAGGCGTATAAACTTGGGAATTGAAAATAATGGGCAACAAATTCAACACTTGCTTTAATTTCGCCCTTTTTATTAATAAAATCTTAAATACTAGCTGAGCTTGTTGTTTTATTGTATCTTTAAATCTAATGACATATTTATTGATTTCATGATGATACTGTCAAAATAATTTTCAAATGTTAAGGTTGAGTTATGAGTATGATAATATGGCTTAAGTTCAGACATATATTTTTTATTTAAATGCCATCTTTGTCCTAGAGACTTTCTGATATCAGGGTATATATATTATTTCAATTACGCCGCATAAATTGTAGCCACAAAATCAAGATATCTTACAAAGTAATATAACGTATCGTTAACGCTAACGGTATAATCAAAATATTTTCCTATGAAAATCCATACTGTGTCGAACTATATTGTAGTTATAATAACAATTGTTTTATGCGAATCAACAGTTATTTCATTATATTGTAGCATCCGGTTGCGCAAATCATTATAATGTTATTATTAAGACAGATTCGATCAACTACTGTTCAATAAACTTTAAATAAGTATTCTATAATAGTAACTCATTATTCATATTTTACATGAGGTACAGCAGATGTTGAAAGAGCAATAATAACGGAACGAAACTGTATAATGATGAAGTTAATATTATAAGGAGAATTTTATTTCAAAATTTTAAATTGTAAAAGACGAATTTGGTGGCACTGTTTCTACAAATTTCTTTATATTCTCTTGGAAATATTTTATTGAAAAGAGTAATTTTAAAACTCGTAAATTGTGATAAAAAATTATGGCAATAAACTGAAAAATTTTAACATAACTATTAATTTTACTGTCATATTTTTAAACAGGTAATATAATCTTTTTCACTAGCATAGTAGTCCTAAATATTTCTTACTTAATTAATTAATTTAATTTCGAGGTATTATTTATGGTATGGGTGGTATTTATATATAGCGTAATCAAATTCCATTCACTTAGTTTCGCGACTTTACCGTTTAAAAAGTAGTTTCTCGGAGATTTTTCAAAATAGTACTTATACTGCTATCACCTCTTTATTTGGTGCGAAACTCTTTCCACAAAGCCATTTCTTTAAGTTCAGTAACAAGAAAAAATCACTCGGGCCAGATCTGGGGAACATCGTGAATTAAGAGGGCGCGTTATCATGATGGAACAAAACTTTTTCTGAATAATGATGTACATTAGCATAAAATTGGTCAGTTATTGCATTTTCCTCTTGTAAACAATTAATAAAGATAACATCCTCCGTCGGAACTATATGTGAAAACGGAGACTATGGCTGCGATCTGAGGCTGAAGGTCAATGACTTATGGTGTCCTAATAAGGTTGTAAGGGGCCATACAGATACCACAGGAACTATACTGGGACAGCTGATATGTATTACAAATGCCGGTGGACAGTATGGCACCTCAGATTATGTTTATGGCTAACTTGAACATATCTATATCGACCAGGGACCAAAGAAAAAGTCGCTCGAGCTATTGTGGTACTGGAACCTGGTACACGGATGATCACAATCCAATCGGGGCATAGGCGCAGGTAGGTATATGCGGAATATGCCGTAGAGGGAAGATATCGCTAAGCCAAGGGAACATGCGACGGCTTTCTAGGTCAAATTGATTGCAGTCGTAGCCAGCGCCGTGGAAATTAGGGAAGCCGGCTGCGCGAAAAAAAATCAACATAATAACTGATAGTCAGGCAACTAACTATTAAAACGATTATAAATCCATTTACCAGGTCTAAACTAGTGAAGCATTGCAAACAGGTCCTCAAAGTAGTACTGTGTCACGAATATGGGTGCCAGGATATGAGAGAATTAAAGATTAGTTAGAAGTTACTAAAAGTTTCATAGGACCAGAACCTGTATCTGGAATCGCTAAAGATCCCGCTAAAAGGGAGATCTGGTTATGGCTACAAAGAGAAAATAAAAATGGAGGCTAACGGAAGGTCAACTCCATACTAAGACACTTCTAAGAGATCTGAACCCTAGGTTTTCAGTCAACCTAATTCGTAGTAACAGAAATGAAATTAAAATAATTGCCAGCTTAATAACCGGACATTGCCCTTTAAGGAAGCATCTGTACAGCATGGCTTTGTTAGCGAGCTCTGGTGTAGGAAATGTGAAAAATAGGAGGAAACTAACCTTTATGTAATATGCACTTGTAAGGAACTGAAAGGACAAACATTTTTTCACACGAACCACGGAATTTTCAAAATAATTTTTCTTACGTAAAATGTGCTTGTTAATTCTTTTCAAGGATTTCTTGAAACATGTAGAAAACACTTCTTTTAGCAAGTGATCAAAATGTCGCTGAAATTCAGCCATCTACACATTGCCCTCAGGAAATATCTTACCAAGCATCAAACTTTTAATTAGCGGCAATAAATAGAAATCGTTTGGTGTAAGCTATACGCAGAATTATTTAAAAAAAATATTGTTTTTGATTTTACAGAGTCGCGTTGTCATGTTGTAACAAAATTTCACGTAAATTAGATCTTTGGCAATCACTATACAATTTGACTTGAGGATGTCAAAATTCTGTATACCAATTGATACCAGTTTTTCGATCTCTAAGATCTCTAAATATGAACAACTGTACCTAAAGAAAACAACTATCCATTTTTTGTTTGCACTTTTCTGAATACATTTTGTTGGCTCTTCCTCATTCTTAAAGACCACCCAAATGGTTGATTGCTATTTCGTCTCGTGATTATAATTGTATATCCAGGATTAAACACATGATATTAAATACCTTCTTTGAAAATCCCTCATGATACTTTATTATATAAATCCATACCATTCTAACCGCTGTTTTTGTTCTTCGGTTAGCAAATGTGGAATCCACCGATTTCTCAGCTTCCTTATACCCAGATATTTGTGTAAAATGATATCTATTGTAAATGGTTCAACGCCTTATATTTCTTGCATTTCTCTATTCATGATATTGCGATATAACTTAATTAACTTTTCTTGGGGCAATATTTTCAGCGCAAACAGCTGCTGCAAGTATTTAAGCCCTGGTTAGTTTTTCTATGTACACTCTCCACGTATAAATTCTAATAAAGGACTATTGTAACCAAAAGCTGACACTTTGATGAATTTGGTTGTATGATAAATTTCATTTGAATTCCTCACAATTTACGTGTGGCTTATTGAATAGCATGCTACTTATAATATGTGCTATAATTTGAATCTTACAAAATTTCAACTGGAAATTGTGAAAAGAATAGACCGTTAGCTGACGCAAACATTTTTATATATTTTATTTACTAAATATTTTCAAAACATTCCTGGTGCATACATGTGCACTCGGTAAGCAATATGAACTGTCCGCAGTTGAAAATAGAATATGTAGGTTGGCATCAATGTATATTATGTATGTATTCACTTTTTTAATTGACAATTCAATAACACAAGCCATTTTATATTATATATTTTTATTAAGATATTTCAAAAAAGAAGTATCAGTTTATTATTTGCAAAATAGTACATATTGTACATCTAAAGTATTATAAAGACAAAATGACTTCCATCCACTTCAACCAAGACAGAGACTTGTACATTTTATCATACTAATAAGAGCGCCTTAATTACAGCTTCCAAATCATTTAATTTATGCAGTCAGTTTTGAAATACGGTACTTATAAGCCTGTCGTTGTAAACTTGTCCCAAATAATCAATTGTTCTTTGTGCAGTAAAAACATTTCCTTATAACGATCAGCATTTACGCATCAGAAAAATGTTAAATCCAAATGATTAAGGGTGTTATTAAATCAATGACAATCACTTTGTTATTATTCAAAGTCCTGCTTTCGTAACCACTTTTTTAATACTGTCCGAGCGCTTCCATGAGATACACGTAAAAGAAAAAACAAAATTGGAAACCCATATTTTTATTTTCCATTTCGTAGAGCGACATTTGAATTAATTTCTATTCTATTTCGAATATCTTCCAAAATATCTGTCAACACAATACACGGCTTTTCTCGAATTTTCATTAGCATTTTCATTCATAGCATTTCAAATCACTACAGATTTCTAAAAGCCATTGAATTAGTCTATTGCGATAACTTTCAAATGTGTTGAGGCTTGATCCGTGCATAACTGCTGAAAACTGTTGAAAGCACGGTCACAGAAAATAACGACACGTTCCATTTTCGTTTTGTGTTCCACTCCGAAGGTTGGCCATAATAATGAGTTTGTCTAGTTTGTCTGATTTTCAATCAGAATGCAGATAACAGAGCAACAAAACTACAACACAATGATCAACGATAATCAATAATCACAGGTAAGCAAGTGCAAATACATACATGAGCAATACCGCCAAATTTTAAATATTGAAATGGTACAATATAGGATATTAATTCAGCCAACTACAAAACTAACTTGTACCCGAAAATATGCATTCGAAACTAAGAAATTTGGGTACAAAAGGCTTATAAAATATGTAATAATAATTTCGGAAGCAATTGTATATTATATATTCACACGACTTCATATGAAAATTATTGAAAATAAATTGTTTAATATTTTCAACTTATTTTACTATACGAGCCCTAACAACTATATGTTGGAACAAGCAGTTACTTTGCGAATAAAATACCAGTTTACCGAAATTCTTTTATTCTAAGCAACGTTCTTATGATGTATCGAATTATTTTTACGGTTTAATTATATATTTTTTGTTTATTACTATTTAAATAATTGTTTGATATTCGAAAAATGCTGACAACTAAATATTGGAACAAGTGGTTTTTAACAAATTAAAATAAAAATTAATAAGGCGTAACGTCGCCCTTAGCTCGAATAACAGCCTGAACTCTATTAGGCATTGTATCTACTAGGCCTTCACAGAGTTCAGGGGTAAAACCATCCCATATTTCTTGCAATTTAGTACGTAGTTGTGGTAAAGTGCGCTGAGGATTATTTCTTAGGCGTTGTTTCATTTTGTGCCAAAGTGTCTCTATTGGATTAAGATCCGGGCTGCTAGAGGGATGTGACAAAACCAGAATGTCATGTTCTCCTATCCATTTTTTGGTAGATTTAGCCGTATGGCATGAGGCTCCATCCTGTTGAAAAATAAAATCTCCGGATGGATATAACTTTACTGCACTTGGTAAAAGCGAATGTTCAAGAATATCTTGGTATTTGGCTGCGTTTACTGTGCCTTCAATAAAGTGTAAAGTTCCTAACCCTTTGGCCGACATACAACCCCACACCATGATGCCCTGTGGAAACTTTACAGTCCTTTTGAGGCACTCCTTATGGAATGCTTCTGTTTTTTTCCGAATCACACGCTTTCGGTAATCTCCCACAGACATCAAATTTACTTTCGTCGCTATAGATAACTTTGTCCCAGTCATGCTTGGTCCACAAAAGCTTTGATTTGGCCCAAATGTAACGATTCCTTTTTTGAGTTTTCGTCAACAATGGTTTTTCTTTGGCCTACAAGTAAAAAAATAGAAAATTTATACCGCACAGAAGTACCTATCTAACATACCTTATAAAAACTAAGACCGCTCTTGTGGTTGTATTTGCGACAGCATTCTCTGGAAACATTCATCCCAGTTTCTCTATTCCACCTTGCAGTTACTTCTCGTAGTGTATTTCTTCTTCCCGACTTACATATTCTAATTAAATGCCTTACACTTCTTTGAGAAACAGATTTTGGACGGCCTGTACTTTTACCGCGAACATTAATACTGGCAGTTTCACCATATTTTTTAATTATATTAAAAACTGTAGTTGTTGCTATAGTCATTTCACTGGTCATTTCACGCATTGTTTTCCCTTTATGGTACTGATGAATAATAATTTCTCGCACTTTTGGATCAGTAGATTTTCCACGTACCATTATTGTATTTTTACTCTTAATATAAAACTGACAATACCTACTTACTTTAATTATTAATATTCAAATGACGCGTGACAATCTTTGTTGACAACACACTTACTCGTCACCTATGCCACCTATGCGTCAGGCTGATAAAACTCAAGAAACGTGAGGAAAAGCAAAGCATGTTCCAATATTTAGTTGTCAGCATTTTTCGAATATCAAACAATTATTTAAATAGTAATCAACAAAAAATATATAATTAAACCGTAAAAATAATTGTATACATCATAAAAAACGTTGCTAATTTCATATTTATAATTAAAAAAAATTAGAATAAAAGAATTTCGGTAAACTGGTATTTTATTCGCAAAGTAACTGCTTGTTCCAACATATAGTTGTTAGGGCTCGTACTCAGGAAATGTACCTACGAAAATCGATTTCTTCTCGCTTCTTTCGGATCTATCTGTAAATGTTAAAAGCTATATTCTTATAAGTAAAATAAATTAATATAGATATGCTCAAAAATATTACCTAATGATTCACAATTCTCAATTTTAATAAGCTTTCTTTGAAAAGTCAGGCAAAACGTCTTTTTGTAAATATAGATATGGATATACATATGAGGTTGAGAGTAAGCGCACAAAAGCTGAAAGCTGAAATAAAATCAACGTAATATCGATAGCTTGAATTAATTGAAGACCAAGTTCTCGATAATACTTCACAGAAAGGCAAGCAGAAAGTACTTAACACGTAATAAATTAAATTTCACGGGACGCTGGTTTTTGTATTTATTTTTTCTGTTTTTGTCTTTTTTCTTTCTCTGTAATAAATTTTATTGCGGTCACGGAGGTCCAAGAGTCTTATACAAGCTTGTTTAATAATATAGAATTGCAACATCACATCAATATGCACAAAAAATATTTTAATTAAATATTAAATTAATTTTACTTGAATTTTCTATTGTAGTTCCTTAATAGAATACTGAAATTTTTAAATAATAAACTCGTTTGATCGAGATCTTATACGTAGTCAATGACAAAAATTACCGAGAATCTGGTTCATTGATGTAATTATGTAATCAAGATAAAAACTAGCTTTTTAATTACAAAAATAAATGTTGCATATTAACCAGAAAAATGTAAAACCTTTACTTAAGAGGGATTTGCTGAATTATAGAAACGACAATGAAATTTGCGACAATAAATTTATGCCTAAGTGTCTTTTTTTATTCATTATTGTTGGATGTTGTATTTGAAATATTACAATTTATATTTATTTACATATTTCTTGCTTCAATCTGTTTTCAACAATTGGAAAATGCGCAATTTTAATAAATAGTTAGATATATTGAGCGGTTTTGCCTTCGATAATCTCTTACTGGAAATAGTTAGATTGTCTAGACTATGTCTACGAAGCAGATATTTTGATCATTTCAAATGCAAAGAAAACTTCTAAGCAGTATAGATTTTCAATACATATACTATATTTATCCATGAGCACGACCAAGTTTTCCAAATACGTGGATATAATATTTTCCGAATGTTTTCACCTAGTTTATTTACAATATATTCATTATTGGAAAATAAGTCTGACAGAGGAGCATGCAGACAGTCAGTTTTCATAATTTCATAACTTATCTAAGAAAATACTTAAACCTAATCGGGCCTGTACGCCTTTGCGGTCATTGTCCACGATTGCTTTTGGGATTCTGGGCTGGAATCTGGTAAGTTTACCACTACCAAGACTCTTTCGGTTCGTGGACTTATCTCAGGGGTATTAATTAGGTTCTTATTAACCAGGCCTAGCATCCAATATGTAAACTTTAACAGAAATGATACAACAAATTAATGGTAATTGTTTAAAATTTATTTTATTGATTAATATATTTATAACTCATTATACCTAATCTTTGAATTATTAACATTTTGAGTTAATCCTAATTACCTTCATAATTCTGACTTGGAAGTGATAAATAAACTCATATATCTTTAAACTCTGTTTTGATTCTAATAGAATCCTTTTAAATTATTACACCTGAATGTCTCGTTTAATTTAAGGGATTATTACCCTCCAAACGCTAAATAATAGTTCAAACGTGTTTTACTTGACCTTCATAAATTAAATTTTTGCATATGGATTTTCTGGAATTTACTGATAAGTCCTTTATCTAAGCAAAGTGTGTTATTTGGTTATATGCTTCATGGATCCATAACATTACGCAACATAGCAGTTATCTCCATACTGTATATTATTTTATTTACTTCCTAAAACTTTAATTTTGAATGTTAATTGCAATTATGACCATCCTCTGGGTTACGTTCTGGTTGCATTACCCTAGTAAACTCAGATATCTTTCATAAATGTTTGTTTAAACATTGAATTTACTTTTAATTAATTCAAAACTAATTATCCATATAATTTTTCAAAAATTCTTAAATGAGTTTTTATAGACTTCAAATTATATTATATGAAATTGTTACCTCCACTGACCTTTGCTCTTTGTACATATTTTCAAATTTTTCATTTATATATTGTTTTACGAACGTTGAATTGCTTTATGAAAGGTACTACGTTGCCGTTTCTGTTCGTTAAAACTTAATGCGTCTGAACAGTTTCAAAAAATCGTTTCGTTTCCCTTGGTCTTAGTTGCAGTCGCCCTTTTTATACTATCCATCACGTGTGTTTTTCGCTCTTCCATGCTTTTCATTCCCGACTTTCATGTTTAATGTGGACTTTTCTTACTTAGTGCCCTATATTTTGTTTACTAGTATGTAAAAATGCATTTTATGCTTGTTCTTCTTTCACTATATTTTCTAAAGTCTTTTTTAATTTTACTATAGTTTGATATTATAAATTTTTAATTTTCGCTGTTCAAATTCTTTCGTCCAATCAGATTTCTTCCCAGTTCGAATTGATTTTACTCATTTTGGTTGGATTTCTTGCATTTCGCACTTGAATTTTGAATTCACCTATCATGATTGGGTTGCTCTCTTTTCCGATTTAAACATTCTGATTTTTTCGTTTTTAATTTCAATTTGTGTATGCTATTAACCTTACTTTTGTACGTTTGACATTATTTTGCCCGTTTTTGATTTATTTCTTCAGGTTTTCTCCTTGATTTGTTTGGGACTTCCATTTGGTGTTGTAGATGGATTGTTTTTCGTGTATGTTAAATTAACTTCGTCTAGATTGTTGTTTACCCATTTACGTTTACCTCTAAGACGTCGTTATAAATAGAAATAAATATATAGCTTGTACGTTATACATTACAATTATTTATTGGTTTCTAGGCTATTTGTGGATTTAATTTTAGCTACGGGCTTTAAAAATTAGGTGATTTATATGGTTTATGAACTGATTATACATTGTGTCTACAAGTTAGTTTATGAAGTACTGGATTTTAGATATTAAACGATCTTGATATTTTTTTTATACTTTTTATTTGGTATGTAGGTTTACAATTTATTAATTGAATTATAACTAGTGAGATTCATTAAATTTAAACATAGAATTTGTTATTATATTACTTATTACGCATATGCACTCAATGCACAACCCGTTTTTTAATTACGCTTTATTCTCATTTATTCTTATTCTTCTTTGATTAATTTATGTTGTTGTAAAATCTCACAGCAATCTGTGTTTTAATTTTAACGTAAAATAAGCAGTCTTTGATTATGCATATTCAATGCATAATGCATAATGTCTGTAAATGATGAACAATATTAATTTACGTTGTACTTAAGTATTTTGGTGTTTCCAAATACTTGGGAGTTCCAGCAAATCCTGTCTTACATATAGGACCATACGAAAATTAAACAAAAAATTTCACTTTATTTTTGAACAAAACATGGCGAAATAAAAAAGACCTATTGTAGATTTTTTTTGAAAAGATTTATTTTGTATCCCTTAAAGTAATAAAATAAGCATAATGAACATCTTAATTGAATGTATTAAGGAAGTTGTATGAAATTTATTCCGAAATATAATTTAACAATTGGTCAACCAAGATATCACTGGATTTTTAGTAGTCTCAAACAAACTATTTAATATATTAGCAATTCTGCAAGGATGCAATGTTAGGAAGATCATTCTTAATACAGGCTGGTCCATTTCCGTCAGCGTCGAATGCATAGCTTCATTACACGTAAAATTTAACAATTCCTCCATTTTCAACAGATTTCCGTTCATTTTCCAAGCGTTCAAACACAAAATCGGTATGCCGTAAGATTTGCTATATACCACACAATATTCTATAGAAAAATAGGTGTGTCATCATCGGTATTTTCAGTTAGATATTGTTTCTTAGTTATATATTCCGCAAACTCGCATTCATAATCGTTTTTCTGTATGACCCACATATCCCCTAGTTCATCGGATAGATTCTGCAATTTCATTATGCATTTATTGAATGTTTTCATCCTTGTCTAATTAAAATAAAATAAAAAATGTTGAAGTTCAGAACGTTAGTAAAAGCCTTGACAAATGAGTCTGGGTGTATATTTCAAACCATTTGCGACTCTAATAATTGACATAAATGATATAAAAAAAATATGTTATAGGAGTTGCGGTACAAAAATAAAATTGCAGGTAAAGCCAACAATAGACAATATAAAATTAAATACGAAACACAATTGTGAGATTTTGACAAATATTTTATTAAACTTGTAGTAACAATTGTTTCACCAACACTTCATCGTTGTAACTAATAATTCGAAGAAGCCACAGTGTTGATGAAGCAATTGTTACTACAAGAATAATAAAATATTTCCGAAAATCACACAATTGTGTTTCGTATTTAATTTTACAATGAATTTTCATGAAGTAAAGGTCATATCACTTAATTAATTAACAATATGTTTACATTTCTTTCGTCTCTAACGAAATAATTACTCCTCAGAAAATTGTGAGATTTGGATTATCGCTTTGATTACTAAAATGTTATAGGCTTGGATCGCTAGATCGCGAAAACAGTTATAAAAGTAAAGTTTTAGAAATAACTTATATCAACGTAGAAACTAATTCTGTGAGTATCAAATCGGATGTGAGTCAACCAAGTATAATTTATTGTTATTTACTTTATCTAAACTAAAAGTAATATTGCTTCTAAATATGAACAGCCGTATATATTACCGATTCACACAAAATCACACACAATACTTACACAAAATACTTACATTTTATTTGTTGGTTGCAAGAAGCAATAATGAATGTTTGTGGAACTCATTTTAATAACGGAGATACCTAATCGCTACAAAATTTCAAACCTAACTATGTACATATATATTCCAATAATTAGTGGCGTCGTAAAATGTAGAAAGCATTTAATTCATTTACATTACCTCGCGAAAATGTAATTGATTTGGCACAAATCTGCCGACTACGGACAAACAATATTAATATGTGTTTCCTAATGTGATTTAAGACTTTCCCGACGATTTGAAACTTCAGTCCTTAATAGCTTAATGGTAAAGCAAGGGCTAATATGTATATATTTAAAATAATCTCTTATATGTTTCGGCAAATATTACCTTTATTAAAGAATTATATTTGACAGTATATTAATGCCAAAGTTATATAAGTGATGTAGTCATGGTGAGAAATAAATATTCATAAATACATTCTAAATTCAATAGAAATAATAATAATTCATGACCTAACATTCCCAACAACAGTATATATATATATATATATATATATATATATATATATATATATATATATATATATATATATATATATAATATTTTCGTGACCTTGGTATGATATGGTAAACTTAATAAGTCGGCGATTAAAGGTCTGGTTTATTACTTCAAAGTATATATATTTAAAACAACCCTACATGTTTCGGCAATGATGCCTTTGTCAAGGATATAAAAAATATAAATAACAGAATATAAATGTCAAATAATTGAGTTGCTATGGTTTAAATTATTCAAAGATACATTCCAATAGTAATAATAAATCATGCCTTAGTATTCCAAAAAATAGATAGCAAGGTGTGAACATATGTGTTGTTCGCTGCTAGCAGCTTGTGTCTCTTTCATACCCAGAAAGAGACACAAGCTGCTAGCAGCAAACAGTTGTCGGCATTCGCCTTAAACGAGAAGGAAAACCACGAAAACCTACTCGGACAACCAGACAGGAATCAAAACACGGAACAGTCAGCATGATAAGCAAATGTATATGATATTATGTATATCATATACATTTTAACATATTAACAAAATTTCAGTTTAAAATTGGGAAATGGTATTAAACATTTTAGCCGAATAGAGAAGAAAATCTGATGATGATTCGTCTACATATTCTAATAGCAAAGAAAATATTTTTTAAGAATGATATTTCAGTATGTACGTTGTTAATAGTAATTAATTCCTTTATTGTATTAAATTTTTGTAATATTTACTAATTTTTAATACAGTGATGTTCTTATGATTCTCAATATTGCTTTTTGTGTAAAAGAAAATTGTTATCATCTTTACCTACTTTGAAATTATGTGACATGTGATCATGAGAATAAACATCATATACTTATACTTAAATTTCAATTGCTTGTTACTCTTACAAAACAAGATATGCAGATTATTTTGAGATTTCAACAATGGAGTTTAAATTATCTTGTTTATATTAAATCTTCTCAAAACTATTGTGTATTTTTAGTTCAGAATATATATTCTACATATTAGGAATACCGAATTAAATCCAGCAAAATATACTAGGCAAAATAAAAGATAGATTAGTTTAGTATTTATCGAAATGAAGGTATTATTTTCATAATATGTCGATATTTGTATGCGCTAATGTGAGTTAGAGTTTGATGACAATGCAACGTTGCCTTAATTTGTTGTCATTCGGCGATTTGACTATAGTATTATGCAGGAGGTGTCCAATAACGGGGCTGGTCTGAAAAATATGCTTTATTGAAAACATATTACAAATAATTTATCTATCTATACACCGCTCCATACGTATTTTACATTGCCTGAAGCAGTTCTTCAAATGTTACCCTCAACAGTTTTTGTCTTGATCTCTTATACAAACTGGAAATGTGCGCCCTTTAATGAACTTTATACTTCTTGGAACAGGTAGGTAGAAGTCGCATGGAACGAGACCTGGCAAACGCAGCGGATGTTTCGAGCCTAGTAACTTTCTTCTCCGTTAAGAACTCCTCCAAAAAAGTGCATTGTATATCGGCGTCTTGTCCTGGTGCAGTCTCGATGAATAGTTTTTCCATAGATCTGTTCTTTTCTTTCTTCATCCATTCTCTCAGTTTCTCTGCTGCTTGGCGAAGTGGGGATCTTTCGCTGCATATATTGACGCTTTGTTTCAGGATCGTATTGGAAAATCCATGTTTCGTTCTATGTATATAATAACTTTTTCTATCAGTTAAGGCTCTGCTGTGAATCGCTTCATGATGTTAGAACAGATGTTTTGCCTGTTATCCTTCTGCGCACGTGTGATTTTTTTGGTACAATTTTTGAGGAAGATTTCGTATTTGCAAATTCTAATAATTTTATGACTGTGTAATCAATTCTTGATGTCAGAGGTCGATCAGATATCAGATGATCATCACCTTCAAGGTTCATTATCTTCAACCTCCTCCCGACCAACCAAAAATCGCGTGTACCATTCTAAAACTCTATTATCGCTAAACACTTTCTTTAATAGTTAAAAGCATTCATTTGGAGGTTTTAACACCACGCCAAATTCAAGATTAATGTATTGTTGCATTTTTAAGTTTATTATGATCGCGGCACTCAAACCACTAACAAAACAACGTCTTACTCAAGCAAGGGGTAACAAATAACTAAATAAGAGAAAGAGTGCAATATACTAACATCTAGCCCAAAGCCAGAAGAGCACTTAGGAAAACGAAAGTTGTGTGGAGTAGGGATAGAAATAGTGACAGTGACAGATATAGCCGAATCCTAACCTAAGATTTAAATCAATAATTAAATTAAATAAAATAAATAGTGTTATACCAAAACTGTTAAATATCTGTACAATATGTGTAACAAGATATTTACCAACAACAGAAACCTGACACGACATGTTTTAAACATCCACGGTAATCCGATGTAAATTCAAGAAAAATTCGTATGTTATCAATGTGCGAAAAGTTATAACAATAAATCGAATTTGATTCGACATATTTTCAAGTGCAATAATAACAACAATAAAAAGTCAAGATCCATTCAATGTTCGTTTGAGCCACTGTATTAACAATCATTAAATTAATACATCATTAAAACAAATTGAGTTCGCTAAATTTGGAGGGTTCGAGAGATGGAAAGACCAAACAGAAAAAAAGAGAAAGTCAAGGTATGTACGGCTTGATTTGAAAAAGTCCAGAGGTAAAACTATTACCAAAGATACCCTTAAATCAATGGATTTTTGCCCATCAAAGATTACTCCGACAGTGTATAAAGACACAGGGGCGGTGTCTGAAGAGTTTTTAGGGGCCCATGTCGGTCGCAGTATGGATTTAGGCAAAATTAGTTAAAAGTCTGATCGAGATCTTATTGCTTCAAAAATTAGTAAAAAAATTCCATTTGACGAATTGGTAAATGAGTGACGAGACGAGTTTCACGCGGATAATTTTGATCGCCTTCATTTGTTAACATGGAAACATTTATTTAACATAGAACAGCTGTATAATCTAATT
The DNA here is from genome assembly GCA_935421215.2 of Melolontha melolontha. Taxonomy (NCBI): domain Eukaryota; kingdom Metazoa; phylum Arthropoda; class Insecta; order Coleoptera; family Scarabaeidae; genus Melolontha; species Melolontha melolontha. The sequence goes on from OW285239.1 coordinate 66,646,673, forward strand.
AAGAATTCTCTTCGCCATGCAAATGATTGTACTAGTGCAGAAGCTTGGGTTACTGAAATGACAAAGAATAGTACTCATTCAATTGTAAAATATTACAAAAGATAAGGGGATTTAGACGAAAATCACAAGGAGCTTCAAGCTAAGGATTTTTTATCGGTAATTATGGTCTTAACTCTGATGGCAGGGGTTTCCCCGGATGTTTGCATTCAGTAACAGAACAGATGTTGACGTTTTGAAATTGTCATTTAAATTCTTAAGAATCTTTTGAATGAAGGCCAATTAGAGTCCAAAGTGTTCATGTCGGATATGGATTCTATGACTCTTGGTGTAATGCTATAGGGCCTGTGGAGACTAGATTATTTTGTGTTTGGCACGCTGTAAGAACAAGGAAGAAGAATTTAATTGCCAAAATTGAAAATAATAATAAAAAAATCCGTTTATTGAACTCTAGGATTGCTTCTAGGAGAACAAGATCAAATTGCTTTTGAGCGTTTGTTATCAGAGTGCCTAAACGATTTTTCATCTGGTCCTGATTTGAAGACTTTTGGAGAATATTTTAATAAACATTATGCTAAAAACAGCAAATTGTGGGCTTACTGCTATCGACAACACGCTGGGCTTAATACAAACATGCATCGGCAAAGATTGCACAGGACATTAAAATACATAACAAGTGTTCATTTGAAAGGTCAATCTAGGTTACTTTGAAATTTTGATAGAATAAGACACAAATATATTAATATGTGTTTGCTTTGTTCCGTAAACGTAAATCCAAATGACATTTGATAATGTCAATCACAAATATCAGTTAGAGCATAAAATAATCGTGCGTCGATTCTGGTTTAAATAAATTGTTTCTCAGTTTTAAAATGGCTTTCACTTTAGAACATACAATTTTTTTAGTCCAGGCTTATTTTCGAAGTGGTAATAAAATTGATGGTTTATGGGTTTATTCAGTTCAAGATTGCATGGTAGAATTTAAAGTTGAGTTTCCACATTTTGTAATAGATTATATACAATTTAAGAATACTTTGGATAGAACTTTAAAACTTTTTTCTGAAACTCGTAGTCTCTTAAGAAAATCAGGCAGCGGAGTATTTAAGAAACGAACACCTCAAGTTGTCAATCGTATTGAAGAAATAATGGAAAATGAACCACAAACATCTGTTCGACATTTGAGTCAACAAGTAAACCTTTCTGTTGGTACAACTCACAAGTTATTAAAAAAAGAAATGCAACTTTATCCATACCGTGTCACAGCAGTACAAGAACTGTTAGAAATTGATTACCCACGTAGACTACAGTTTTGTAATTGGTTTGTAAATATGAACAATAATGGAGAACTTTCGCAAAGAGTCATCTTTACTGATGAAGCATGGTTTTATAAAACAGGATACCTAAATTCACAAAATACAAGAATTTGGAGTAGTGAAAATCCACATGTAATTAATGAAGAATCGCTACATCCAGAGAAAATTGGTGTTTGGGCAGCGATAAGCCAAAGGCGAATCATTGGACCAATATTATTTCAGGGAACGTTAACTGCTCAAAGGTACAGTACGAAAATTTTACAACCATTTGTCAATCAGTTGCATGATGATGAACTTCAAAATGCATATTTCCAACAAGACGGAGCACCTTGTCACTGTACTGCAGAATCTTTAGATTATTTAAGAGAATTTTTTGATGAGCGTATAATTAGTCGAAATACTGAAATTGCCTGGCCTGCACGTTCATGCGATTTAACACCTTGCGACTTTTTTTTTGTGGCCTTATCTAAAAAATAACATATTTCGAATACTTATATTGAATTTGAATGATATGCTACAGAGAATCGAACAGAAATGCATGGAAATAACAATCCAGTAATGTTGCAGAATATCATCAGAAATTTTGAACGGAGGATTTTAAAGTGCATTGATCTTGAAGGACAACACTTTCAACATTTGTTTTCAATATATATATTGTATATATATATATATATATATATATATATATATATATATATTCAATAGTTTTCAATAAATACCTATTATTTGTTATTTATTTGTATGTATGAAACTGTCAAAATACCGCCTAATTCTGAGCAAACGCAACGGCCTGAATGTACGAATATTTCTCCCGCTTCGAATACAATTCCCCTGAATGCTGTAAGCGTGTCAACATCAATGTCATATATCATACATACTTACATATTATGGAGCCGCGTAAGAAAAATTATCTGATTACCAAATTACTATTAAAGGACTATAAATTGTTTAGTCCTGTGTTATGGTAATGAGTAAATTGCAATACGTTATTCTACAAAGCGTAATGAAATTATTAATAAGCGGTTAAGAAAATTGCAAATAAGGCATCAAGAGATTTAATAAATTAAATTTTAATAATAAAGGTCACAAAAACTGTTCATAGTAAATTAAATAAACTTCAGAAATAAATAAAAACTAAATTAAATTCTAGTAATGTTAAGAAAAATTTACTCTTACAGATAATAAAATAAATTGTTCATAATGAGAAATTAATTATATAATAACGGAAATTCATCCGTTTAAACTCATCACCGTAAAATAATTGATGATGTTTGGAATATTTATAATTACGAAAACCATTTAATTTTAGTATGCGGTTAACGAAAGAGCAGCATATGCCTAAATCGTTGGAAATATCGCTAACTGTCAAATTTGAATTTAGTTCTATTGCAGCGGATACTAAAATGAACGTATCATTAGGAACTCTGCGATTTGAGAATAATGGTTTTAAATTTTGTACAGAACCAGTAAAGTCTATTTTCTTTTCTTATTTTCTTATTTTCACTATTCAAACGCTTAAGAGACTCCGTATAGGGTGACAGTGGTGACACTAATTTGTGACATTAGTTGTTAAATGGTTGCGCGACAGACTGGTTTGTGATTGGCTAAACGCGTTCAGGGGAATTGTATTCGAAGCGGGAGAAATATTCATACGTTCGGATCGTTGCGTTTGCTCAGAATCAGGCGGTATACGACTTCGTAGGTTAAGTAGTAAATTTTAATTTACGACATACTTCAAAATGTTCTCAGTAAATCACATGCTACTAGATTGACTTTTCAAATGAGCACTTGTTATATTTAAAAGGCAAAATAGTACGCCGACTGGATAAAGCTATAACCGCACTCATGAAAATGAAAAGGAATTAGCTATTTGAGCGTCACATTTTAAATAAAGGTATATGAGGTACGTATTTAAAAAATATAGTTAAAAAAAATGTTTCTAGGGAAAATTACTAAAAAACTTTACAAAGAAGGCACAAAAATGTTGACTTAACCACATTGGCCGTTGAAGTAGAAGAGGGTTTGTCGTGGACGGTGCTTTTAAATAAATCTTGTAGTTGCTCTCTTAAATGTACTGATTGCAATTAATGAATTCATATATATATCTGCTTCTGCCCCGATTCTTTTATAAGGTGAAATATGTGCAAACGTATACATCTCGTATACGTATACATAAACTTAAAACAGATAACTTCTCCATTGCAAGTTGTGGATGATAACCCGATAGAAAATAATAACCTGTTAGTAATTGATGATGAGATCACTAAACAAACTGAAGAAGGCTGTATTTTGAAACTACTTTCCTAGTCAAACGAGGCTGTATCTGAAGTAGAGCAATACCACAAAAAATTGCTGCCCGTGTACAATCTCTCCTCCAGTCCGCAAATACTGTAGAAAAATGCAAACAAATTGAAAAGGTCCTACTCCCGCTCGATGCTGACTACCGACTACAATTGACTCATCAAGACAAAATTTTGCCTCTACTTCCACAAATTCTGTAAATCCTAATAATCGAAAAATTGAACCTCAATGAAGGAAGTTGTTCGCCACGAAGAAAAAATGAACCTAAATGCAAATACCAAAAAGTACCAGTTGCCCGCCAAATAAGAAAAAAACCATTTGGCTGCGAAACTTATTTTGAGGACACAAAATAAGTGAAGATTTGTAAATTTAAACACAACAATTATTGTTTTTATTTATCCATTGTTCATTTTTTAAATAAAACAAAAATCGTATAACATTTTCTCTTCAATATCTTTTACTAAATTTAATAAATTTAGTAAATCAAATTTGCCACTCAGAATCAGAGCAGATTATGCCAATGCTCAATATCGGGTTAACTTCGGTTAGTCTAGGGACTAGACGTTAGTAGCGCAATATGGCTCCACTTGCACCGAAAGTCGACTGCATTCTATCTTCATTCGCCTAACGGAGAGGGCATGCGCAGTCACGTTATTTAATTGTTCCACCTCGTATTATCAATAGCAGTCTTATTAATGTATTATATTTTCTAACAGTTTTGAGAAGTTGCTTAACTAAATAAGGCATTAAAGCGCCCATTACAGTCTGTTTTGTTAATTTAATAGCACTTTGTTGTAAGAGTTTGTGGATTTTATTTTAGTATTCTTGTATGAATAGAACTAAATGTATTACCATAGAGAAAAAGTCGAAAATTCATCCTATCACGGAACTGGCAATATAGTTTCGAACTTCAAACGGTAACAAAGGATATATTAGTGAAAAGTGTCCTGAAAATGGAACAACGTTGCAAAAGAGTAATAGTCTGTGATGATACCAACATTATAAATCTAATGAAGAGAATCCTTAGTTTACAAATTATTTATCGAATTATCATTCTAAAGAAAATAAATAATAAAGCTTTTATTGAAATTGTACAGTTGCTACTCATTGTGAGTATATGACTAGAAAAATATAAAATTGATAAGTTAATAATTATGGATTTTCTGTCTTTTAATTTATCCGCTTTTAGACATGAGTCAAATAAAATTTCTACAAAGGATCATAAAAGAGAACATACCTAAACATCGTGAAATCTTCTACTTAAGTAACATATTTTTGTATTGCAGTGGAAGCTCGCGGATTGTTATATTTCATTACGGATTAACAATAATATGATGTAGTTGTTAATTACTTAGTGCTACATAATAATGATACTTATTATCTCAAGCCAAAAACATGTACTGGAATGTTTGAATGTTGTACGTTTGATATTTAATTACGTTGGTAATTTTCTAAAGCTGAATTTAATTGATAACATTTGAAACATATTGACACTTGCAACGAAAACTATCAAAGAATTGGATAAGAATGTAGAATTTTCCTAAGAAAGTGATGTAACTATTTAGCCATTTCAGGCAATTCATAAAACACATTAAAATATATAGTAAGTCTAAACTCAAATTTATTTTCAAAGAATGTCGCAACTCACTATAATTTTAATAATCACAGAATCTATACAATATCCGGAATATTCAGAAATATCGAATTATGAGTTACTACAGTCCTCACAGTTGACAAACATAGTATTATTGTTTACCATTCCATGTTACTACCAAGTTACAATAATGTTAGTGATTAGCAGATATTGTTAACTGTTGTTCTAAGAATGATATCAAGCAGAACGGAGTAAGTCACGCTCAAAATTTTCTTTGATGGAGAGTCATTCATAACGAATATTTACTGAAGGGATTAACGATTAATTCACTATGCTACTGCAAAACTTTACGATTACTAAGGAAATGTATCCATAGAGTAAGGCCGGAAAAAATTTTTCTTGCACCACGACAACGACAGACCGTATTGCAGTAACGAAACGATGAAGACAGTGATGAGTCCAAAATTTGCGGTTATTTCGCACTCTACGTACAGTCCTGATTTAGCACAGATTTCTGGTTGTTTCCAGAGTTGAAGGAGGTATTTGAAGGTCAACATTTTTCATCAGTGGCTCCTATTCACAATTGGATGAATAGTAAAGAAGAAGATTTTTGGTGGACGGAATGAAGAAATACATTCAGCCAGTGGCGGCTCTTGATGACGTACGATGTGCGCTGCTGCACGGATGAGACTGCTTCGTTTAAGCTTTCATATATACAGAGAAGCAAGTAACCGTACCGAAATCTTCCGAAATAGTTCGAAGTAGTCTCATCCGTGCAGCAGCGCACATCGTACGTCATCAAGAGCCGCCACTGCATTCAGCGTAGAAATATGTTACGCTAAATAGTGATTATGTGGAAAAATAATTATGTACATTGGCAATAAATTTACTTCATTTGAGACTGTTTTCATTATTTAGTCTTTTATTATTCTCATTTTATATGGTTCGTGACCTTATATATCAATCCGCCCTCGTACATAAATGCATTTGAAAACTGGAAAACACTTTCTTTTGATTAAAACTAGTAAAGGAAAATATAATAAATAATAAGAGATAACAAAGGCGCTGAAAAAGGCGCAGCAATCGAAGTGAACTTAGTTTATAAGTTAGCCATCAGATTTACAGATTTTGGCGCCCCACTAACTAAACCAATTACAAATATATAGCCCTGAGTTGAGCAACAAAATATTAAGAATTCCTGTGTTATTCGTCATTGTTCTGCACCGCAGTCTAATCTTAGAGAAAGAATCTGAGTTTATTTGATTTTTTAAAATAGGCCAGGTAAATTAAATTTGGCCAAAAGTATTCGAACCCTATGCAAAATATTTAGTAAGCAAAAGTGTCAAGAATGTCGTATTGAAGAGCAGAGAAATTCAATTTTCTGTGCCTCTGTGATTTTTAGAGAAGGGACATTTACGCACCTAATCAATAGGTAATTCTAACATTCTAAATCGTAGATTGTAAAAGAGACGATAACTTCTCTACTAAAAGTTTGGTTGAAAACAATGTTGTCCAAGTTTGTGTTTCAGTGTGATAATAATAATTAGAAAATAAGTGTCAATAAAATCAAAGACATAAGTTTCACTTCTGCAACTTCGCATACAATTTGTTTGAGATATTCGTACGGGGGACATATTAAGACTTCGAATTTGAGAGAGGAAATGAGAGGACGACCACCAATTACGAATATCGAAGAATTGTCACAGCTTCATACTCTTTTACCAACAGAAAGAAAGAAATTGCAAAGGCTATTGTCACTTTATAAAAATCATATTATCCCTTCTATATACATATTACGAATTTTATTAATCTCTTTCTGAAAAAAACAGTGTTTTGGAGACAAAAAATTTCGGGACATGCCCTAAAAGCTAAAAAAAAAAACATTAACGAAGAACAAGATCTTCCAGACGAATATAATGCTGAATAGCATGATATTGTTTATTAAATCAGCTGGTCTAAAAAGAGTTGTAATAGTATCTTTTATTTACTAGGGAAACGCCAATCAAAATAATAATAGTTCAGGTAGGGTCTAAAATACAACGGCAACAAGAAAATCTTCCTTTCAATAAATAAATTATTTGCCAAAATTGAAACCCTCGGCAGCTTTCAATAATATTAAACAATTATGTTTCATCATAAAACGAAATTAATTATATTGTATATATGTTAGATATAAGTAAATCTAGGATATCCAACTATAACATTTCCAATTTTATAAATATTCAACGTTCATTTTCAAGTTTAAACCACTGTATAACAGAATTTTATTATCGTATTCAAATGATAAAATTTTCTCTAGCTTCTAAGAAGCGGCATCTTTTACATTTGCAAATTTATTACTTTATGATTTAGACCGTTTGTTTTATTATCAGTGAATAAATTCAATAGACGATGTTTAATCGGACCCTATTTTGCTAAGCTCACGTTTCCTAAATATGTACAAGAAGTTACATTACTAAACAATTTATTTAGAACTATATACAAATTTACAACTAGTACTTCAGTACTAATGATATTTTAAGATTAAATTTGTTAATACTTTGAAGGGTGTTATTGCCAGTGGTATTATTGCCATTTACCAAGAATTGGTACGAGAGAAATTTTCCTCATTTATGACGTCAACCAATACAATGTACGCATATAATTATATAATAGTACATTGGGGTAGTGGTGGACTTTACTTACTTACAATACAGCACACAACAGTCTCAAGAAACAACAGTATCAGTCAGAGTCTTACACTAGCAACAAGAGACTCAAAAGTACCATCTTCACAACAACAGAACAGTATCATACAACAAGATTAAATTTGTTAATACCTTGAAGGGTGTTATTGCCAGTGGTATTATTGCCATTTACCAAGAAATGATAACAGATAAACTTTCCTCATTTATGACGTCAATCAATACAATGTACGCATTTAATTATATAATAGTATATTGGGGTAGTGGTGGACTTTACCTACTTACAATACAGCACACAACAGTCTCAAGAAACAACAGTATCAATCAGAGTCTTACACTAGCAACAAGAGACTCAATAGTACCATCTTGACTACAACAGAACAGTATCATACAACATCAGTAGGAATTAACAGAAAGGAATTTTAATTTTAACATTAAGTGGTCCATTTGTGAGATTACCTTACTAAATTAGGTTTAAGTGTTTTCGTTAATTAAATAAAATATTCAGAAAACACACTAAGTTTCAATATAACTGCCACCAAACAAAATAAATAATCAGCTTATACGGAAGTTACGCCCCGCGAGTGGGTCAAGAAAACAATTTACACAGATTCCTTTATTTTTTATTCACATTCAAAGATTCTATTTAATTTTTCTCAAAAGTGTAATTTTTTAGTTACTATAGCTTTAGTAATGGTGTCGATTAAAAAAAAAAATTGCGTACCAAGTATAGTGAGAAATATTGACTAAATGTATTCAAACCATGGGGACTAAAAGATGCAAGTGAACGTATGCCAAAGAAGCTACCATAGCAAAAGTGTATATACCTCGTATTTTTCAATAAAATCAGTTTAAAAAATATACTTTTGCTATTTTGTGTTCATAATGAACTCATTATGAATCCCAAAACAGTATCGAAGTGAGCTCCATATTGATATACTTTTTTTTTCATTTTTTAATGGTACCATTAAAACCTAGAACAAATATCTTATTGGTGTCATTTGGTTTTAAGAATTTAAGTAAATTTCTATGTACATCATACATAGATAAGAAAAATGTTACACAAACAACTTGTACTGTATAAAATTGACAACAACATATTTAGTTGCTATGTCACTCATGTTCATATTTTTAAATAGTAATTAACGAAAATTAATAAATAATATTTCGCAGATAGCAATATTTATATTTGAAATATTGATATTTGAAAATGTCAAGTATCGATGTGACCAACAAAGTATACAGTTGGTCACATTGGTCAAATAAAAATAAAACTCTCAACTTTCATAATTTCAATATATTAATGTAAAAAAAACACAATAGCAAAAATAGTATAAAAAACTCGTTTCATAAGGCCTTTTGTCGCACTCGTTTTCTAGAAAACTCATGCGACAAAATGGTACCTTATGAAACCTGTGTTTTGATATACTATTTTGTTTGAGCTTGATGCAAAAATTACAATTCACTATATTTATAATTTAATGAACTAGAAATTAGTTATTGAATAAAATCAATAAATTATATTTACAGTTATTTCAAACAACAAATGCAGAATGTATCTAAGAGAAAGTTTTGCAGACGTCAGAGAAACGAATCTCAGTTTATTTATAAAACGTAGTTTTATATTTTCATTACAATATTTCAAAATAATTAAATCTGTTTATAATTCATTTCTTGTAATTACCATTTATTCATTAAAGTTTGATAATAAAGAATTTTAATTATTAATTTATTGTTAACATGAATAGCAACGATGACTTTTATTTGTAATTATATCTTCATTATCTGTTTTTAAATATGCCCCTTAATGAAGTTGAATTATTATCAACTCAACTCGAATGATGATGGTATTCTGCTTCGAAAGCAACATGAAAGTCCTTATTATAAACTTTAATTGGTGTCGTGTTTCGGACTAGCATCGGAATAACATTGAATAAAATTTTTGGGTCATGACTATCGTATATCTTGATTATAATATAAAATATTACTAAATGGTTGTATAACGCACAATCAAAAATATCTTAAATAAATTAATGGTTTATTAGCACTTTCACTCTATTGTAATATTCTATGTAGATAAATCGATAGGATTAATTAAAGAAAATGTCTTTGTTTTCTTTCATTAATCACATTGTTGTGTAAATCTGTTTTTAAGTCGTTACACATCAGCGAGTTTATTTTTAGTGTATGCACGTGCATTTATAGGTCAAATCATATTCTAACATTGTTATAGGAAATAAAAATTATGAAGAAATATTACATGATTATATTTAAATATTACATATTAAAATTAGAACTTAATTAATAATACAAAGGTATTTTTAATAATATAAAATATTTTTAAAAATCTGGTTAATATTTATATTTATTTTGTTTGTGTCATAATCAACATATATATTTATATATTTCCTAGGTGGTTGTGTTATAGTTATAATGCTCATGTGTGGCAGTATACATAGCATCTCTATATCTTTATTAATAATTAGCTTAATAACTGAACCATGTTTTTATTAATAACTTTTTGCCATATTTCAGGCAGAATCATAATTCTACGTTTACAATCACCACCATTATTGCTAATTTTACCATTTAAGAATCTTTGCAAAAAAAAAAAAACCTTGTAAATACCTAATGGCCCGAGATCACGACTATGTTGTGGATGTGGCGATAAATTCCAGCCAAGCTTCACAAATTTTTGCCAGGTGACCAAAGATGTGTGCGCATTAATTATTATGGCGGAACACAATATCTCTATGATTTCCCATTTTGGTGTTTTTTAAATTGGACAATTCAGTTTAGTTAGCACATTCGAATTGATCGTTTGGATGCGTCGTAAATTTTCAAAATATCTCATCAACCCGATAATCTAACTGTTCGACGAATATTAACATTAGATCTGGTTGCTCTTGCTTGCTCCACGAATTTTTTCGATTGATATTCTTCTAAATATTTCAACCGTTTTAAAAATAGGCAATTTTCAGTACGTTCGCTGATTTCTAGAGCCCATAATTTTTTTTATCTAGGCGAGTTGTTTCAATCGCTTTTCACTACAATATTGAGCTTTTTTGCAATGTCACGTTTTGTGGAATGACGGTTTATATGGACTATTATTTTTATTTTGTCGTATCAACAACAAACCAGACAACTGAAGCGTTGTTAATCATTGAGTGTAAAATCACCAGACCGAAATTTGGCAAGCCAATTTTGAAACAGTCGTTCTTGTAAAGCTTCGTTACTATAGACAACACATAACATGCGCAAAATGCGTTTTGTCCTTTGTAGAGCTTTTCTTTTCTTCAAGAATTCGGCAATCTTCAAAATATATATAAATAAATATAAAATATAAATATATTTATATTTTATATTCTTTGAAAAAGGCATCATTTGCGGAAACATGTAGGATTGTTATAAATATATACATTTTGAATTATATCAGACCTTAAATCGGCAACAAATTGAATTTACCATAACATATATATCTTTATGTGTATATATATATATATATATATATATATATATATATATATATATATATATATATATATAGTAAATTCAATTTGTTGGCGATTTAAGGTCTGGTTTTACTTCAAAAAGTATATATTTAAAACAATCCAACATGTTTCGGCAAATGATGCCTTTTTCAAGGAATATAAAATATAAATGACAGTATATTAATGACATACATTTGTAGTTGCTATGGATAAAATTATTCAAAGATACATTCCAATTTAATAATAATAAATCATGCCTTAGTATTCTAAAATAGATAGACAACAAAAACAGGGAAACGCAAGACATGAGTTATTATTATGTATGCGCCCGTGTCGGCATTCTGCCTTAAACGAGAAGGAAAACCACGAAAACCTACTCGGACAGCCAGACAGGGTTCAAAGCACGGAACTGTCAGCATGATAAGCAAATGTATAGATATTTAAATAGCATAGATATATAATTATATAACAGCAACATATATTATGATGGTAAATTGCAGATCGTTACATAATTAAATTGTAGTATGTTCTGCTTAAATTTTTTATATCACTTCTGTTTACAAAAAGGTTTAAGTATATCAATACGTTATGCACGTATTACGCATTTGTTACAAATGAAACAGACATGCAATATACATATCTGTAACTGTACACATGGACAATACACCTCGTATTTTCAGCATTTACTTCTGCTTAAGACACGTGTTTCTGCCATCTATAGGCGTCATTAGTCAAGCTAGTGAAGCAATGTAATACAAATGATACAAATCTTTTTAAGAACAGATTTGTATCTGTATATACATTTACGCTGAAATCGCCTACAAGATATAGCAAATTTCGTCCTATAAGGTGGCACTATTTAAAAAGTGACATCTGACAGACGAAAGAGACTATGCCGAAAAAGGCGACCTTTCGCTTGACCAGCTATGCTGGTACATAAACGAAAAAATACGTATAAGTGTAGTCCAATAACACGAGCCAGATGGCGGTAAATATACAAAAAGGTTTAAGTATATCAATACGTTATGCACGTATTACGCTCGTGTTAATGGGCTACACTTATACGTATTTTTTCGTTTATGTACCAGCATAGCTGGTCAAGCGAAAGGTCGCCTTTTTCGGCATAGTCTCTTTCGTCCGTCAGATGTCACTTGACGTCATACTGCCACCTTATAGGACGAAATTTGCTATATCTTGTAGGCGATTTCAGCGTAAATGTATATACAGATACAAATCTGTTCTTAAAAAGATTTGTATTATTTGTATTACATTGCTTCACTAGCTTGACTGATGACGCCTATAGATGGCAGAAACACGTGTCTTAAGCAGAAGTAAATGCTGAAAATACGAGGTGTATTGTCCATGTGTACAGTTACAGATATGTATATTGCATGTCTGTTTCATTTGTATCACTTCTGTTGGTAATTGAATTTTTTTCCTGTTTAATACTAATCATTTCTTTAATTAAAAAATAATTAGTATTTGTAAGTCTTCTCGAAAACTTTTAAAAATCACTGACAATAGATTTATGAGTCTGTAAGATAATATTTCGTACTGATTCTGTTCAGGTTTGGGATCATAAACTGAGTGGCAATCTAAACAATTTCCCTTTGAATACTTAAACATTCATATCTTTAATAGTTAAAAAGCATAGTAAGATGAAACCCATTGAATTATTGTTGCCTGTACAATGTAGTTGTGGGAAAATAGTATAATAAGTCGTGATAAGAAGTATACTAAGGCGTAGGCATTCTTGGAGTTGTATCTCTATTTCTTTATTGTTATCCTTCCTTTACCTTTCGGCGTCGATGGGCTGAACGAATCAAGCTGTTGTATCATTTTCTTACAGTCACCCATCCAGAAATTGGCCAAGATACTGCCTGACAACATTTACTGAGCTACTTTCTCTCATATACTTGGATAGTTTGTTCGAAACATTGCGTTGGGCATTTATTTTTTTTGTATCGATTTCTACTCTAATGATTTTTTTTTATTTCGGTAATTTTGATTATTTTCATGTGGTAAAACCATTTGTAATGGAGTTTTAAGATATTATATGATATTATTTTTCTCGTCAGTTGCTGTTTTAGGTGATATTGATACGATAATTGAATACTGTTTGAAGATGTCATACAAATATTTCGTCTTTCTGCTTGTCGCTCTTTGCATTGCAATAATTGGAGGCTATGTTTCAAAGGCCTGTTTATATTCTATTTTTCTAATAGTCATCCATAGATTTTCTAACTAAAGTTGTAACCCCTGTTTTTTTATTTTTGTAACCATGTGAAAAGTCTTTCTTTGGAGACTGTGGTTAAGTAAAAACTTAAAAACGGTATATAATCCCATACCACAATTACTAATCGTATTCCAAATACGTATTTCTACAACTAAGTTGTCATCATCAGTAGATAAAACCACGAATTAAAGTATCGCACATGGGGCACAGTAAATCTAGCACATCTGATCAAGCAAAAACTTTACACAGCGTGCACGCATACACTTAGTGGAGTAGATCTGTAATTTTGAAATTTCAACGAAGTATTAATCGGTGATTTATATTTACTTTCTGCATTAACATAATATTATATCAATGTTATTATTTAGAATAAATGTTTTTACTTCTTGGGTGTGACTTAGTAGTCTTTCGACATTTTAGATGGCTGTTTTACAACTTACTTATTACGTGAGTTTGCTAATGACAGTTTAAGGCAAACTTAGAATTTTGTTCATCTCTTACATTAGTTTGCTCATCATATCTTCAAACTTCTCTATATTGCTGATAGATTGGTTATTTATTTGCATAAGTTGAAGATTTAGGATACGTTGTTGGGCATTTTTTGTCATTGCTTGAGAGTATGTCACATTTGGTTGAATTTAATTAGGCGGCACAATAATTCTGTAGTTGGATGGTCTTCTTTTGATGTACTCTAGGATAATCTCATTTCTGCAGCTGTGATAATTGGCGGGATGATCGCCATTACAGTTAACCCACGTAACCATATAGTCTCTCACTTTTCCTTCGCACTTTGACATTTTATAGAATCTTGCACATTCCATACATTTGTAGGTTCTCGTTGTAACTTCATGCTCGTTGTTCTCTAAATTTCTTTATTCGGAATGCAGGGATGGAATTCTCTTATCACTGCTCTATAATTGCTTTCGTTTTCTAGCTGATACGAATGATATTTTTTTTCTCGTCGAACAACTTCCTAACTTCCATGTAATGTTCTGCTTTCAGGAATCTATTTTTTTTCTACTTACCATTCGTAATTATTTGATGTAAATGGTAGGTCATTGGAGACTGTATCTTGTGAGTAGTAGCATTGAGTGGAATATAAGGTGTGTTCTGCGTCTATTGCATTGGATTTATGGGTTGCATATGTTGTGATAATCCTTGCATTTGTTGATGGTGATATTGAAGTTGTTGGCTGAGGTTGTAATATGTCATTCGTGGTTGTAAAACTGTCACTGGAAGTAATTTTTGGGACCCAGTCGTTTAGCTGGTTAGCCTATATATAAGATAGGTAAGTATTATTTATTATGGTGTCGTTTCTTTTATTCGCTTTCACGGGTAATTTTTTAATTTAATATTTTGCGATGACCTTATGGTATCGTCCTTTTTATTATAACTGCACTTTGCGGAAGTTAAAAAACAAAATATATCGAAAAGGTTTTTTTATTCTTCAACCGGCGGTAAATAATATTTTTTAATGAATGACAATTAAAGTATCTAATATAAAACAATATGGATTTGACATTTTAAATACGTAAGTATATCTAAAAATTAACTAAAGCCATAAAAAACAATTCACGTTTGACCACACACTAAAATAAAAGCACCGAGCGCACGCTTCGCATTCTTAACTTAAGTTAAGCAATCGTAAGCGCCTCTTTTATACTGATGACAGCACGACGTGTTCAAACGCATATATATGCATGTTCAAACATACTCTAGCGAGTATTATAGAAGGAGATCAAATTACAAAGAGCACGTACACATCTAATTGGAACTTGTAAATTGCTCATGTATGTACAGGACATACATGCATGTTCATACCCGTAGTTATTAACGTAGCGACATAAAATAATAGGAATGGTCGTATACTGTCGGTATTTTCTTAATGTGTAAAATTAGTGCAATGCGATTATGTGATTATATAATATGTATTAAATAATTTTTTACATTTATAATTACAGCCATAATTAAATTAATAGCAATACGATTTACTGTTATTATTAGAGACCGGACACATCGAGCTGAAATGGACGTCATTACGACGGACGATATAAATAGTGTACAACAACTGTAAGTACATCACGCAGTTGTAGAATAGCACTATTCATTCGGTTTACTGCACATCTATTTTTTGTGTGCGGTTAACCGAATGAATAGTGCTATTCAATAACTGCGTGATGTACTTACAGATGTTGTAGCCTATTTATATCGTCCGTCGTAATGACGTCATTTCAGCCCAATGTGTCCGTTCTTTAGTTATTATTCCTTTGGCGTGGCGGGGCGTGGGGTGTCAAGAAATATTAATTTGATTTACAGTTACTATTCGGAGGGTCGCGAAGCTAAGAAGTTTGAGAATTGCTTCACTAAAGGAAATGATCTATTGGTAAAGTGATCTGATGTAGAACTGCACTACCTCATTCTGTCTTTTTATCTAAACTGGAATCAAACTGTCGGGTATTAGCGGAACAAAGCTGACGTACCTTCCAATATTTGTGTAAAATGGTGTTAATAGCGACACAATAGGGTTGCATTAATACACTTTGCAGTAACGTGCCAGTTCTTTTCAATTAGGTGCATCCTGAACACAACCAGCAGTCTTTTCTATAACTATCATTTTCAGCTTAGGAATTCGAAACGTATCATTTAAGACGGTTTGCTTGCTATCTAAAACTTGCTGTACACGGATAAACAAAACGATAAAAGACAGGAAGTTGAAATTATATGTATATGTACTTCTAAAATGAAAAAATTAACTTAGTTAAACTTAGCACTATTTTTCTAAATTTGTTTATATTTTTGCTTTTTTTGTAAAAAGTGATTTAAACTAAAAAAAAGACTTTCCCTAAATGAAAAAAAATATGATCATTGTTGAATTAAGAAAAAAGAAAATTAAAAAGTAAAAAATAAATTCGTAGCTGATAAAAACTGTTGTAATTAAGAACCAACGTTTTAGTGAAACTTAATGTAGGTATGATAAGGCGATGTATTGTAGGCGTGACCTAATCTCGGCGGTAAGCTATCTCCAGAAAGGTCTTGTTAAGGTAACAGGTACAACAATACACCAAACCGAGTATAGGAATTCGTATAAACCTACATAAACACACGTAAAGAAAATTAAAGAATCTTGTAATCTCTCGAAACCAAATTGAAACAATAGCAAAATATGTTTTCTTCAACAACCATTTCAAATAAAATATTGGACAACGTAAAACATATCTATCAAAGGAATGTCATAATAAATAAGAATATAAGGAATAATGATAGATAATTAAAAAATAAGATCAACATTATATAAAAGTTCTCCCCCCCCTCCCTCTCTCTCTTTCTCTATATATATATATAGTGCATTCGTAAAGAAGCGGATAAATTCCTTAAAAATTAAAATGGAAGTTTTTCAATAAAACCCTAGAACCCGTTAATTTAGTTTAGTTTTAGTTTAGAGTTTTCTTACGTGAAACTGAAATATACAGGGTATCCCCCATTTTTGTACACCCATTTTTTTTTATAACAGAACTAGAAAGAGCAGATTTTTTTACATACAACAAGGTAATGTTGAA
This sequence comes from Melolontha melolontha, assembly GCA_935421215.2. NCBI lineage: Eukaryota > Metazoa > Arthropoda > Insecta > Coleoptera > Scarabaeidae > Melolontha > Melolontha melolontha. Next base: position 66,663,846 of record OW285239.1, read on the forward strand.
TGATGTTTACATAAGGAAATTTTGAAGTAATATTATCGTAAACTTTAAAAATGAAAACATCAATCATCTAAATTAAATGTTCGAATTGAGCACCGTTAACAAATAGCCAAGGCGATTAAGAAATTTTTTTTTGAACGTTGTCGATGACATTTGCGGTAATGTTTCTAATATCTTGACGTATTCGTGCTTTTTAAATCTTCTAAATATGGAGCAAAGCCACAATACGCTTTACTGTTCGCGCTTCTTATTAGATATTGTTTTAATGACAAACTAAAATAGAGAGATGGGAGAAGACAGGGTGGAGCGAAGTAATTCTTTTGAATAAAAACCTATAAAAAAACCGAACTGAATAAACATTGTAGCAAAATAGATTATGTTGGCGAATTTATAGAAATGAACGTATTAGAACATGTCCCAAAAGAAAAAAATATTGCAACATCTTAAAGAAAAACAGATGAATTTATAGACATTGGAAGTTGAACGGCAAAATGTTAATCCATTGTTGATACAGGAAAGTATCTTGCGATAGCCAGAATTGTCATAGGTATTATTATAATTGAATACTTAGGTTTCTATTTTAACAAATTGTCTGTTTTGGTGTTAAAAACTACCTAAATCCTAAAATATAACTCGTTATCTTAAGATATTAGACAAATGGACATTTTTTCCGAATTATGCGAGGGTTTAGTAAGTATCTTTCCACTCAAATGAAATATCGGAAAATAAATTAGGAACAGAAAGTGTTAGTGCCCATTTTGATATAAACACCGATGCTCTACTGGCTACGATCCCTAGTGGAGGATGTTTTTCACATAAGGAACAACAATTGGCAATGATGGATATTTTCCCAATGGCACGTTCATTTTACGAAAAGAAAAACACTGAACAAATAACCAAATCCATCATGCAATTGTCTTCGGAAGCTGTTGAAGAAGCATTGATCGAAGAAGGTAGATTAGTAAATGATGATTGTGAAGTGAGAAAAAACGGCCAAAAAATATTATGATTATCGCAGACGAGGCTTGGTCAAAGCGATAATTCGACACAAACTATGATGCTTCTTCTGATGTAGCCTGTGCAGTAGGTGTAAGAACGGAAAAGATACTATTTATTGGTTTAGTGTAGAAGTATTGTCCCATAGGTATTTGTTGCCATTTTTATGCAGATCTTGGGCTTCTCAATTATATCAACATAAATCATAAATCAACTCAAACATCATTAAACAATGATGTTTGAGTTGATACCGTTCATTATAAAAATTCATTTTTTTTTATCATTTTCAAGACTTCACATCATCTTATAATAAACTTTCCACTTTTTTTTTTAAATTTTGTAAACGTTCAAAAATTATTGTTTATATTAATAATCGACGAAGGAGATACTTGTTGAAACTTCATTATATAGATATAATAAAACACAGTTGTATAGTTTCAAAATAATATATATGCACTACATATGTTTCATACAAAACGCTATAAAAAACAACAAAGATAAAACGGACAATAGATTAAACTCAGGGGTTTACAAGTTGACATGCGAAGATTGTAAAAAAGTGTATGTCGGACAAACAGGACGGACATTTGATATTAGAATGAAGGAACATGAAAGAAGCCACAGAGACAAGAAGACAGACTCAACTTTTGCCAATCATTGCCTAGAACATAATCACAAATTCAACACTAATTTTAAAACTTTGCATGTCCTAGATAAAAGTAAAAAACTTAATATGTTAGAAAGTTTAGAAATTAACAAATATAATAAATTAGGTATAATTTTAAATGACCAACTAGACATAAATAACTCCCCCCTACTAAACTTAAAACTCATACATGTCCACCCCCTCTTAGAATAAGATTAGTTCTGTACTTTGTATTGATATATATATATAAGATCTAATTGATATTTTGAATTAGTATATTCATCCACCTGATGAAGCCACAGTGTGGTGAAACATATGTAGTGCATATATATTATTTTGAAACTATACAACTGTGTTTTATTATATCTATTGTTTATATGTATATACATTCCGTTAGATAGTTGAACCTTCTTTTCAGATTACCGTTCACACAGCTTTAAAAAAGCAATTATCAATAAACAAATTATTTATTCATTTTGTTTGTAATATTAATTTATAATTTATATGCATATGCAGACAGATATTCTGTATAAAATATTTAAAATTAGTTACTTGTTTCTGTTAAACTACATACATTTATTTCAAAAACAATTGGCCAAATTTTATTTTAAATCTTTTACGAGACCATATCATCTGGGATAAATATGTTTACAATATGGATCCTTATCTAAAATATTATAACTAGAGATCGGACACGAAAGGTTGATGACTTATCGCCCACTAGCGTACTATTGAACATTTGTATTTTTAAAGAGTTTAATTTTATTTATATAATTATACTTATAATAATAAAACGGGTATATATACGTCTACAAAATACGAAATACATTTTTATTTGTTCATTTTGTAGTTCAAGTTGAGTAAAGGAGTATTAATATTTACTAAAAATACTTTCGCAAGGGTCTCTTCTGCAAAATTTGTTCTCTTTGAATGAAATACATCCTTGTAAATAGAAAACGTCCTTTCTACATCGCAACTGGTTATAGGTGCATACTGGAAATATTCTTTTATTTCCGCTTATTTTTCAGTTAGATGTGGCATTGTCCCCATACACAATTGCCGCATTGTTATTAAATCTGGATTTCTATTAAACACTGCTTCTAATTTTTGCCGATGGCCACATCCGAAGTCACTTGGAATACTTTTCAAATTATTAATAGCCACATCTAATGTCGTTAAACCATCATTTTAATTTAAAATTTGGATTTTCAAAATAAGTAATTAGTTTTGGCAAATTTTCAAAGTGTCCTGAAGAAAGTACAACTGAATTTTTAAATGTGGAATTTGTGTTAGTTCCATGCACTCAGAAATACTTCGAGCATCGTCATTTAAACATGCAACGAAATTTTGTAAACTATCGAAATTCTCTGCATAAAACTAGTAGCTTCCAACCATGTTCCCCAACTAGTTATTACTGGAGAGGGAGGCAGTGACAAGGATGGCAGTTTTTCCCTGTAAAGAGCTACTCTCAATAGTGCGTTTCTGAAAACTTTTTTAAAAGCGGATACAAGTCTATCACCTTCTGGAAAGGTGTCTCTGATATATTTACAGATTCTGTGGAGAGCATGTGCTACACAAGTAATATGCAGCATATTAGGATATGTTTCCTTTAATAGTCTGCCTGTTTTTAACATATATGCCGTACTGTCACTTTCGAATAAAAGTACTAGCAGCTGTTTCCGCATCAACTGTATTTATAACTTTTGTTGCTATTACGTATGCGTTATATGTAATAGTCTGCTGTAGTACACCAGCTACAACATTTACCACACAACGTCCTAATATATCGACAGTTTCGTCGGCACTTATCCAGAGGTACTGATTTGAAAGATGGCTTTTAATGTATTTTACTGCTTTCATGTAGCACTTAGAAACATAATATTTGCGCAAAATGGATTTATCAGGAACATTTCGACGAGTATATTTTTGGAGAAATATTTTTAAAGTGGGATTGTTAAGTTTATTTAATGAAATATTAGCCGCCATAAAAGTTTCACAGAGTTCTTCGTTAAAATTGTCAGATTCCAACGGTTCCAATTTCTGTGCATGTGTTTGCGATGCTAAGTGACGTTGTACGTGCGATTTCATGTAATTTTTTAACGATATTTTACAGATTTTGCAATAAATTTCGGAATCACTGACAATGGACATACAACAGTATTACCGTCAATCCAACTCGCCATTGTTTTACGATGCCGTTTTCGACATTCTTCCATAACATATTTGAAAAAGTAACTTAAGCAATGCTCTAGATCTAAATAAATGAAAACTAAAAATGTATGCGTAAGTTATTGAAACTGAACGAAATTAAATGCACACTTACGTCGAAATAATTTGGAGAAGTAGATTCAACCAAACGATATTAAACAGGATCTATCACAAAAATTACAATATAATTAACAGTTAAAACTATGCAAACAAGAAACTAACTCACAGCACTTTATTTATCTTACGAAATATAATCTAAATAGACTAAATTATTAACACTCCACACGCTTCTATCTACACCCATGAAAACAGACATTTAACTGTAAATATCCAAGAAAAACCGTCGCAATTCTCGATGCACACGGATGTGCGCGCTAGCCAGATCAATAGTGCATTCAATAACTGCGTGATGTATTTACAGATGTTGTAGACTCTTTATATCATCCGTCGTAATGTCGACGTCATTTTAACCCGATGTGTCCGGTCTCTGGTCATAACGTTCTCGGCGGTGTGTTTGATTTTGTCTGTTTTATCTGTCTCTGAACCATTGCTTCTATCATCAATATGATGTCGTAGTCACACCTTCATGCAAAAACAAGGATTACACTGGTACGCCCCTTAAAATTATTTTATATTCACGGACGAGCAAACAGCCTTAAGGAAAGTTGTCTACGTTGAAATTCATTGTACCACCGCTTTTCGGTAGCTAAGGAACATGACTTATCACTTATCACTAAATACCCTATTGATTTTCTCAACACATTCCCTACACCTTCAGCTATTATTGAAAATGTAAAAAATCAGAGTTCGATAATTGTTTTTATTTTACTTCTCTGAAATATTATGACTTCAATTGTGTGGTTTAATACTCCTAAAATTAGTATCTCTAATTTTAGGAGTATTTTGTTTAGAAATAAGTAATTTTGTAATAAGTAATTTATGTTAAATTAAACTAAATGTTTTAGCTCTTAGAATTTATACATTCATTAGTAGAGCAGACCAATTTCCGTGCGCGCCATGTGCGCCGATGTGAGGATATTGTATTGCATCAGAACCAATAAACAGGATTCAGTGTGTGTTTGGTACTTGCTTAGACTGCATGTAAGTGTAAGCATACGTAATAAAATATCGTCGACACATAAATCGAGAAAACGACCGTTGTCAGACGAAGTGAATAAGTTTATTATGGATTTCCCGGACTTAATATACGATGGCTCAAAAATTAAATGTTTAGTGTGCAATACATATCTAATGTGTTGGTCAAAAACACATTGTAAAGAACACGTAAGCAGTTCGAAGCACAATAATAACAAAATTAATCGACAACAGTTTATACATGAACTATGTGTAACTATGATTGTGTGTACACTGCCGTTTACCTTTACCCTTTAAGTAATGATTCATTTACTTCATTTTGGAATAAATACGCGAATTAAACATTACCGAGCACGACAACGTTACGAAGGAATTTACCATCGGTGCGTAAACAGGTTGAAAATAAAATCAAAGCCGAACTGAAAAATAAAAAAACTGAGGTTATGTGTGGACGAAACAACTGACAGCAAAAAACAATCTGGAGTTAATGTGATGGCGCGTAATATGGAACCACATCAACCAACGTCTTCAATTTTATTAGCATCCAGGCGACTAGAACAATGTAATGCCGAAAAAGTTTCAGAGGTGCTATTAGATACTTTGGAAAAATTTAAACTTGCAAAAGACCAAATATTAATGTTTATGACCGATGGTGCCGCAACCATGTGTTCTGTAGGCCGGTCTCTTAGAAAATATTGTCCTAACTAGTTACATATTACTTGTAAACTCCATGCTCTACACCTTGTGGCAGAACAGGTTCGGGATGTTATCCAGAGGTAGATGCTTTAATATCGAGTACAAAGGCAGTATTCCTGAAATCTCCAAAAATTTCACGAATTGTGTCCCAATACCCCTGAGCCACCACAGCCGATTCTGACACGTTGGGGTACATGGTTACGGGCGGGGTTTTACTATCATGAACATTTTGAAAAAATTAAGGACGTGGTATTAGATTCGATCCGAAAGAAAGTGCAGCTATCAATACAAGCCAGAAAAAATTTCAAAATGTCCAGATTAAAATGGATTTACAAAGTATTCGTGAGAATTACTTGGGACTAGAAGAAGCAATAACAAAATTAGAAAATTCGTCGCTGTCGTTAGAGGAATCACTGCAAATCGTTAAAGATGTTCACGCACAACTGTGTGCTGTAGAAGACGCAAAAAGTGAAAATGTTCTAATTAAGTTTGAAGGTGTTTTATACAGAAATGCAGATTTTGACACCTTAACACGTATTTGTGAGGGCACGTCTACAGATGCGTTAAGTTGCTTAAAAAAGTATTTCGATTATTCGAATATAACATCACTAGATGTAGAACGTTCGTTTTCCCAATATAAACATATTTTTTCCTCGCGGCGGACATGTTTTTCAGAAATAACCTTAGAAACGCACCTTATGTTGCAAATATACAATCGAGTTTCTCCAGTTTGTCAATCCTTGGAAGACGCTTAAAACGGTAAGTGTTTTTTTAAATCCTCTGTCGTGCACACAATCACTGATTTCATACATTTTCCATTTTATTTATAGGTACATAGCAACGCTGCTATAATATGTACTATTCTTATTTTTCGTGTGTTTATGCATATTACTTTAGTAGCAGAAAACCAAATGTATATTTAATTATTTCTGATCGAATAAATGTCTCTACTTCTATACTTATATCGGTAACAAGCTCATGTTGCGTCTCTATTCTATCGTATATTCTAATATATTACGAATTACACTCCCATACCGGCGCTCATGGCGCGCACGGAAATTAGTCTGCTCTATTCATTAGTACACTATCATTTTTTTACTAAAAGTAATAGTGTGATTACGCTATAATTTGTAAATATGTATGTACAGTTTGTCGTAAAAATAATGTCTCCACATAGTCACTTCTATACTAGCTTTTAATAATTGGAGTGATTTAGCTTTTACTTGATGAAGATTCGTAATTTAAAATTGAAATAAAACTAATAGTTAAAAATCTTCACTTTATTGGTATATAATAGTAAAACGACACTTGTTTCGCCAGGACAATGGTTTCATTAGGTACTTACAGCTAAAGAGCACGTTACAAACTACCGTAAAACTATATAATCAACAATGTTAGTATTATTTTATGTTTCTAAAAAAAACTAAAAATTTACAAAAATATTGTACTGAAAATATGTGGCACATCTGTTCAGCCGTTGCTGTTATACAATAGTGTATTAAACATGTTTACGCATAAAATTTGTTTTAATAAACTAAATGTGCAATTTTATTATCGTCTAAACAGTTTTTAAATGAATAAATTTAACAAAGGTGAGTTATTTAAATCTAATTGATCGTTAAGTAAAATTTGTGATTGTTTGAATTCATTAATTTCTAAACGTTTCCAGTAAATTTAATTTATTGCCTTTATTGCCCTAGCTTTTAAGGTTAAATCGCTTCCTTTTAAATTTTTCTTTGTATTTCACAAAGGTGATTCCCTTTACGTTAGTAATGTATACAACAAGATCTAAAGTTGATTGTTATTGCATTATTTCCAATGTACTTTCTTCCACTGAATATAAATTTGATCTCAAAAAAGGCAGCTCGTTTAAATTTGGAAATACCAGAAATCGTGGTACAATTGTTGATTTCTATATATCCACATATTGCAGTGGAATTTTCTAGCACCACGTTGGGTTAGCCAATTGTTCAGTGGAATTTTCTTTGAAATTGCTTTATTTAATTTTAATTCACACTACAGCTTATTTTTGCCGGCTATTCAGTCTAGTAGAATCCTTGAGCTTACGTCTCTGGGTCGATCCTCGCGGATGTAGGTATATTTAATTAAAAATACAAGGTATTAGATAAATTATACACACATTTTTTTTCACATTAATTTATATTTAAAAAATAAAAAAAAGAAAAAATCCCTCTACAAAGTGTATAGGGTGCTAAAGCGTCATTAAACAGTAGCAATGAGGAAACACTCTTTGTGAACATTGACTCGCACAAAGAGAAAAACCTCTTGTGAAACACGATCAAATATAAAACTAATAAATATTAGTAAAATCTGTCAAGTTTAACCTCTACTGTGACCTCTACAAACAAATATCAAAAACAAATTAGTTTTTAAAACTCACGCTAGTTGAAATTTTATTCATGCATCAAATAACATGACAAGATCCATCCCCACTACAATTCCGTCAACCTTGAATATAAAACGGTTCTTGAAAATATAATTTTAAGAAAAAAAAACTTCCCTTAACAAAAAACATGACAAGCTTTCGCTAATATCCATATACTACTTTCAAACACATTATTATTACAATAAATACAAAATTTATAGCACTGAAAATAATCCTAATATTTAATAAATAAATAATATAATTTTTATCAACTTACATTAAGTTTTTTGTGTGATTTCGAAATACACGAGAGGCATCTTTTTTCACAAGATTTCAAATAACTATGAAAAACTTCGCAAAATCGAATTGAGATTTACTTGCACCTTACACTTAATGCAAAACAAAGTACAGACCGACTTTATAAAACAAAGAACAAAATTGATTATTTTATTCTTTTAAACTGAACACATCAACAGACAAGATACCTCTCAAACAAAAATGAAAAATTCTTCATATCCGCATGGCTATCCCTTCCATCTATCAAATCAAAATATACAGACAATACATCTTATCAACTACAATATCCGAAAAAGCGGCAAATTCAATTCCTTGGTTCACCTAACTATACGAGGGCTAATCACAATTTTATGCATTAAATATCCTATCTATAAAATATTATATATATCGAACCCCATCTGAAATAAATAAATATATAAGTGTAATAGCTAATTTTATAAATTGTCCCTAGTACAGAGTTCACTAATAGTTCAATCTTCTTACTTGCTTGTCCATGGAAAAACCATAGCATTATTCCCCGAAGTTATCCAAGAACAAAGTCAGAACATCAGTGAGCTTTTTTCGAGGATAATCTTCAGCACAGCACACGAGACAGTACCGCACCCTGTCTTGGTTCTCGGCACTCACTTGTTGTATTAGTGTTAAACAGGATCCACGTCGTTCTGATGCTGTAGTGTGATAAACGGTTTCAACATCTCCATATAAAAACATTTCCATATAAAATTTTTGAATATTTAAATGTCTTATTTGACTTAAAACATTTTATCTTTTATGTCGTTTTACTTGACATAATTCATCTTAATGTCATATTGCTTAACATTTTCGAATGGGCTTCGTTACAAACATCACAGACGAAGGAACACGCCGAAGCAGCAGTCATCCCCGTCGAATCTTCGAGCATTCTCTCGATCACATGGACATGAATGTTTCCAACGAATTTTCATAAATAAAAAAAAAACACAGCATCAAAATCTCATATATCAAATCATCATCATAAACAAATTCATAACACCATTAGTTTCCAAGCAATTTCAATAATAATAATAATAATAATAATCATAATAATCAACAATAATATCATGAGCTCAATTTCTTCCTATATTTATATAGTTTTATTTTTTTCAACGCAATTCCCTTTTATCAATAATTTTTTTATACGCAGATAAATTTTAATTATTTAATTATGTCAACAATAAATTTTATTTTTAACTCATCCTGTATATATATCCGTTTGCTTAATCCGATTCATTACCAGTTCAGTTAAATCAGCACATCGTAAACCATCCTATTCAAATAATTTTATTCATTAACCTTTTTTCACATGCCAATAATTCTTTTTTTTATATATTCATAAATACCATACTTTTATTTCAATAATATATATATATATATATCTCAATTATCATAATAACTTTTTTCATATCACCGACGAAATTCTATTCAAATATATCGACGAAAAATTTTTTCTATAAATACATTTTCATTTTCATATAAATATTTCCTATATTTATTTCATATATTACCGACGAAAAATTTTTTTCATATTCAATATTATATACTTTTTATCCCGACGAAATTCAGTAAACATCTTTTTATTTTACTGCTGCATCCTCTTCTTATACTAATAATCTAATCCTAATTATCTATTACATTAAATCCATTTCAGTATCATTTATCAAATCCTATTTACTTTTCCAAATTTTATTTTTATCCTTATGTTACAACACATTCCATTTAGTTATTTCTAAAGCAAAAATCCTTATATCTCGCATATACATCTAAATAGTTTACAACAAAATTTATTATTAAGTTGGGCCTATTCAAATATCCGACAGTAAATCATTTGTAGTTTCATTTTTACTTTTACCTTACTATAAAATGTGGGTCTATTTAATTTAAATTTAGTACCCCTATACTTCCTAATTTTCAGAGTATCATATTTTAACTTTTTATTATTGACATGGGTCTGATTTATGTTATTTAAAAAACAGTTGATTTTAAAATTAGCATTACGGGAATTTTTACGTTTACTTTCAAGATAATTATTCAAATTATATTCATAAATGATATTTCTAGAAATCAATTTCTTTTTAATTTTATTTCGTCTATCGTTAATATTATTAACGCCAACTGCTTGTTTATTTACTTTATTGCTCATTTTATCGTGAATACTTTTTTTCATCCTACGTTCTAACTCAGCATTTGTTTTACTTATATTAAATTCTGTTTTCTCATTAGTTTCAAACTTAATTTTATTTAATATAATTTCTTCGCTTACCCTTATTTGATTATTTCTTCTTCCTATTTCTGTATCCATATCATTTCTTTCTTCCTGTGGCATAGATTCCTCCCCATGCACGTCCTCTAAACTTTCTTTTGTAATTGTTAATTCGTTTTCTTCTTGTTGCATTATTATTGATTCCTTTTTTTCTTGTTCCGTTATTATTGATTCCTGTTCTGTTATTGCTTGTTTTTCCTCGGCGTGTATTATTTTACTTTCGCTTATTGTGTTTTCCTTGTTTATATGATTGTTACTGCTATTTATTGGTACTTTTTTATCCATTTTCTTTATTATTTCATCCATTCCTCTTTCCATATCTACTTGTCGTTGTTGTATTTCCATTTGTTGTTGATTTATTTCATTGAGATTTTGTTGCATCATTCGTTCCATTTGTTTCATTTCATTATGATTTTGTTGTATCATATTCGTTTGTTGTTGTTGTATCATATTCATTTGTTGTTTCATTTCCCATATCGTTTTCATCATAACGTGCATTATATCCATCATCTGTTGACTGCTTTCTTCATTGTGTCCTCCTTCATGTATGTAACCAGCGTTACCCATCCTTTGAATTAAATTTTCCATTATATTTTCCATATTTATAAATTATCTTGTATTTCCAAATTATTTGCTTATCTTCAAATCGCCGACACGTTGGGCTCCAATTGTGCAGTGGAATTTTCTAGCACCACGTTGGGTTAGCCAATTGTGCAGTGGAATTTTCTTTGAAATTGCTTTATTTAATTTTAATTCACACTACAGCTTATTTTTGCCGGCTATTCAGTCTAGTAGAATCCTTGAGCTTACGTCTCTGGGTCGATCCTCGCGGATGTAGGTATATTTAATTAAAAATACAAGGTATTAGATAAATTATACACACATTTTTTTTCACATTAATTTATATTTAAAAAATAAAAAAAAGAAAAAATCCCTCTACAAAGTGTATAGGGTGCTAAAGCGTCATTAAACAGTAGCAATGAGGAAACACTCTTTGTGAACATTGACTCGCACAAAGAGAAAAACCTCTTGTGAAACACGATCAAATATAAAACTAATAAATATTAGTAAAATCTGTCAAGTTTAACCTCTACTGTGACCTCTACAAACAAATATCAAAAACAAATTAGTTTTTAAAACTCACGCTAGTTGAAATTTTATTCATGCATCAAATAACATGACAAGATCCATCCCCACTACAATTCCGTCAACCTTGAATATAAAACGGTTCTTGAAAATATAATTTTAAGAAAAAAAAACTTCCCTTAACAAAAAACATGACAAGCTTTCGCTAATATCCATATACTACTTTCAAACACATTATTATTACAATAAATACAAAATTTATAGCACTGAAAATAATCCTAATATTTAATAAATAAATAATATAATTTTTATCAACTTACATTAAGTTTTTTGTGTGATTTCGAAATACACGAGAGGCATCTTTTTTCACAAGATTTCAAATAACTATGAAAAACTTCGCAAAATCGAATTGAGATTTACTTGCACCTTACACTTAATGCAAAACAAAGTACAGACCGACTTTATAAAACAAAGAACAAAATTGATTATTTTATTCTTTTAAACTGAACACATCAACAGACAAGATACCTCTCAAACAAAAATGAAAAATTCTTCATATCCGCATGGCTATCCCTTCCATCTATCAAATCAAAATATACAGACAATACATCTTATCAACTACAATATCCGAAAAAGCGGCAAATTCAATTCCTTGGTTCACCTAACTATACGAGGGCTAATCACAATTTTATGCATTAAATATCCTATCTATAAAATATTATATATATCGAACCCCATCTGAAATAAATAAATATATAAGTGTAATAGCTAATTTTATAAATTGTCCCTAGTACAGAGTTCACTAATAGTTCAATCTTCTTACTTGCTTGTCCATGGAAAAACCATAGCAATATGTACATACATATACATACATATATATATATATATATATATATATATATATATATATATATAAGTAAAAATTCATTAACGGGTGAGCGGTCTGTCAAGTAAAAATAAAACTCCTTTATTCCACTCTATATTTCATAACGGATTAGTTACTTCATCAGGAGTGTCAACATGTTTAACAAAGCCACAATATATTAAACAATATAACAATAACTAAATACTTACAATTCTGAGTTAAAATTTAGCAAACAACGGCACTAAACATGTTAAAATTAGTCAAATTTAAAACATCAAATACAATATGTTGCTAGTTTGTCGTCAACCTCTTAAAAACAAATATACATAAATGTTAAAATATGAAACTAAACTTACAAAACACACACCAAAAAACTGATGTCATAAAAAAATCGAAACCAACAACAACTAAAATCAAATCATACAAGGACTGGTTAATAAAACTTGGCAGGTAAAAATTAACCGCCAACACCAAGTATATTGCAGTAGATTATACTTAGTCCATTAGTATCCGACTATATTATAATTTACGCTATTAGTGTCTCCGTTGATATGTACCATTTCTAAAAAGCATCTTTTTTTGTAATTATTTTCAGCGTCCACAATTCTGACATCTCCGAAATTAAATGTATGGCCAAGATCAAGTGCATGATCCACCAGAGCACAAGATCTCTTACCAATACGGACATCGCTTCTGTGTTGTGTGATACGCTGTTTAAGTCATTGTGATGTTTGGCCTATGTACACGCCACGACAATCCGAACATGGTATCCTGTAGATGACCTGTAAGCCAACCAAAGTATCTGGAATTTCGGCTGTTGGTAGTTCACATACAGATAACCATACAGAACCGTATTCAAACATACATTATAGCACTATTTTATAAAATTTAAGGCTACAAAAATAGGGATGTTGAATATATAACATGAAATTCAGTAATCACTTCAAAAATATTCGTGGGATTTTATTATGTGCAGGTACACTTTAAAACTGAACGGTATATTTTCGGATTTACTGTATATGTGCGTGCGTGTTTGCGTGAGTGTGTGTGTGAGCGTGTGTGTGCGTGCGTAGGCATACGCGTGTGTATGTGTAGAGGATGTTATTGAGGACAGTTTAAAAATCTTAAGGACATGTCGTACGCTCGAAAATAAGGTTAAAAGTCTTAATACACATTTTTTAGATTAAATATTGAACGATAACATATGACAGTAATCATGTGCTTATTAGTTTTGTTTATTGATCGAAGTGGTCTTAACGTCACATAAAATATTTTACGCACAAGCTGTCATAAAATATTTTGTTAGCTTAATTTGACGTTTTGCGCAATTTGTTCCAATTACAATGGTTGCGTATTTAAATGCTGAAATAAGCGATGTGGTATTCATGTACGGTCGTGCGAATTGGAATTCTTTAAAAGCACATCGATTCTATGTGGAAAAATTTCTGATCGTCGAATGTCTTCGCATGTCTTGTTTCAGACGGTGTTTGAACGTATAAAAGAAATTCCATGAAACACCATGAATAACGGAGGTAGAAAAACAAATTTTGAATATTGTTGAAGAAAATCCAGAAGCAAGTGTTAGAAAAATGTTGGCTCAAGTAGGTAAAAGTAGAAGTATTGTTTGGAGAACTCTTCTTGAGCAGCTGATATGCCTCTATCATATTCAACTAATACAAGCCCATACAGTAAAGGACATTTTGTGAGTGGTTTTTACGTGAAGCTGGTGGATATGTTGCAAGCCTTCTTTTTAAAGATCAAGTCAGTTTTACTAAAAATGGAATATTTAATTTCCGCAATAATCACGTTTGGTCCGAGAAAAATTGTCAAGCTATAGTTGAATCCAGACAGTAGGAGTGTTTCAGTTTAAACATCTGGTTAGACATGATAGCTGATTAGTGGTTAGAACCGGTAGTTTTACCACAATATTTATCAGGAGCAACATACCTACATTTTTTCGACAATATTTTACCAGAAATTTTATAAGATTTACTTTTAAACCAGAGATGCAATCTATAGTTTATGCAAGATGGAGCTCCACCTCATTTAAGCTTGCTGTTAGGGAACATCTGAATAATGCATTTCCTGGGAGATGGATAGGGCGGGGTAGTCGCATTACATGACCTTCAAGATCTCCCAATTTACTCCGTTGGACTTTTGCATCTGGTGCTATTTAAAAAGTTTGTGTACGCAACACCAGTAAATAATCTTCACCAACGAATATGGTAAAATTGCTCTATTCGAGAAACGATTGCGAACTGCATTTGAACGAATGCGTAGAACCCCGCAGGATTCACACATTCGACGACAGTTTTAACATGTTTTTAGATGTAATTATTTCTATCGTAAAATATAGAACATCTTAAAAACCACGAATGAAAATTGATTTTGCAATTACTATAAGATAGCTACTATCTCGTAAACAGTTGATTTACGGATCAATGTGTATTAAGACTTTTAACCTTATTGTCGAGCGTACTTCATGTCCTTACGATTTTTAAACCTTATTTAATAACACACTGTATATAGCCATGTTTTATTTTGTGATGAATTCGAAAATATATTAACTATATTATTGTTAAGACTTTTTATATGTTAGTAACATAATCGCTTAAACTTCTGAAACAATTAAAATCAAAGTAGAGGATTTACGATTCGTATACGTTGAACAACAACATTATAGAATCTTTAAATATCTTTTGCTTTCAAAATACTACGACACAATAACCGTCAATCCCCCATCAGACATACATAAAAATCGTTCACGAGGCACGCGATGAATTCAAGAAACATTCTTGAAATCCTTTTCAAATTGCCCGAACATAAATCAACCCTTGTCCGTGTTTATATATACCAAATTTCTCTTAACTATTCTCAAGATGGCCCGTGGTTCTGTTTCGTATGTCGCACTTTTCTCGCTAAAGTATACGACTTACCTTTAAGAAAACGACGAAAAGTTGAAGAAAGGTAAGGTGGGGCGTTTATATGTTAAACGGTGGAAGCGCAACGACGACACAAACGTTCCTGTTAATCGTCTGAAGTCCTCTTTCCGGGCGTACACGTTCACTCACAAGTGGCCTGTAAAAAATCTTCACGTTAAAACAGTTATCTCGGTCCAAGATTAGAGTAATTGTTATGACGGGTTGTAAGGGTAGTAATGGTGGTGGTGGCGATAGCTGTCGCATATGAACGGGATGGCGCGTGGCGCCCCCTTTTAACAGCTCTACGAGGAAGTCGAGAGGTTCGAGTAACCCAACTCCACCTTTCCGTTCCATATTGTGTGTGCTATAGTATGTGTTATATGTTATAATGGCATATTATAGCATGCGTGACTGAAACCGGTATCCCAAAACGGGACCTTGCCTTTTACAATAGTATATATACGTACTGTGTACATCTATATTGGTTCAAGTATATTAGAAATAAATTACAGTCCTTTTTAAACGAGTTTTATCGTTGTTATTCACTGGTATTAGTTTTATCCGTGATCTAGTGCTATGCTAATACATTAAGTACATTTACATAGTAAAAAATCCATTACAGTGCAAGATAACCATCGTTATAAAGTTCATAGAGTTTTGAAAAGTTTTCCAAAGCTCTTCTAACACTATTAAAATTGACTTATAGATATGTAAATTATAACTTTTGGGTAAGATGAATATTCTTAAAAGTTTTTGTATTATTTGTAGGTTTAAGGCAATAACAGATAACGTATCCCAACTTTCGGTTTTTTAAAAATAATATAATATCTGCCAATTATTTGTAAGACAAAATTAAATAAAAATATTTACAAAAATAATTGGGTAGCTGAAATCAAAAAAGGTACACATAGGGTATTGGGCAAGTAAGAAGTATTTTGTATTTTGTATAGAATTTTTATGTTAAATTAGAATTCACTCGTGGACAAAAAGCCCGAATATCCTATGTAATAAGAATTGAAAATTGATGAAGATACAAAACGTTTAATTTATCAAAACAGTGGAAAGGAAAACAAAAATAATAACGAACCCAAAAAATCCAACCTAACCCAAAAAATATTAGTGTGCTCTTTATTCAGCTTTTATCTGTTGTGTCGAAAGGTCATTTAAACTGTCAATACTGGCACTTATTGGTTGACAAAATGCAAGCAGAAAATGTAGCCTGAGCAGTAGCTTTGAACGAAGATGGACGCAGTATTCGATATATCGCTGCTGTCTTGAATATTCCCAGGAATACCATCCAAAACGCAATACAGCAACATCGTCGAACTGGGGAATACACGAGAAGGCCAGGATCAGGCAGACCTCGCATCACAAACCGGCGAGAAGATCGGTTTATAGTGTTATTTACACTACACGATTTAATAATTGTGTTTCGTCAAGTAGAAGACGTTTACGGTACTGCAGTTTGTTGAACCGTTCGTCAAAGATTGAAGGGATACGGATTGATGTCAAGGAAACCTGCTGCTTGTCCACTTTTGCTCTCAGTTCATCGTGTTCAGCGACTACCATTTGCCCATGATCATAGACACTGGACAATCTATTAATCGGGCTCCGTATTCTTCACGGAAGAGTCTCGTTTTTGTCTGCGTTCACCAGGTGGATGTCATACTTATACATTTGTATAAGTATGACATTAATATACTGTCATTTATATTTTATATTCCTTGAAAAAGGCATCATTTGCCGAAACATGTAGGATTGTTTTAAGTATATACATTTTGAAGTAAAACCAGACCTTAAATCGCCAACAAATTGAATTTACCATAACATACAAAGGTCACGAAATACTGACTGGACAATTAATAGACTTTGAAAATACAAAACCTTTAATGAATAGTACAAATATACTAACAAGAATAATACGTGGAGCCACAGAAATCAACAAAAGACCTGAAAGCATGAACAAACGGGACGATGCACAACGTTTACCACCGACATGAAAACTATTGCTTGCCAGAGGACGGATATAGTCACCGATACAGGCATTGTGCAGCGAATGTCCAGTAGCGGACTTTCACGGGTAGGATCATCGCACCGGTCAACCGGTCAACATTAAGTGTCTACACGAACTGTCACCGAAACATCGTGCCCGGTCGTAAAGACGAACCGCCGAATGTCACACCACTGAAACAGAGAGGGGAGGAAGCGATAGTACATAATAGGCCATGCACTCGGTCGCAGCACATTCAACCTGTTCCAGATAAAGACGAATGATATTTCGTTGAAACGTCGAAGTAGAGGTTCTCCTCAGGATAAAATCCACACGCAGAACTATACCCGAGAAACCATTTCGACATTATACAAGCGCGAGAACATTAGAACACACATATATATATATATATATATATATATATATATATATATATATATATATGATAATTTTGATGTTCTCGCGGTTGTATGATGAAATGATGGTTTCTCGGGTTCTTGGCCGCGTGTGAGATGTGTCCTGAGAAGGATTGTTGTCTCCGACAACAATCCTTCTCCTTGTCCTGTGTGTCCTGTGTCCTTCTCAGGACACATCTCACACGCGGCCAAGAACCCGAGAAACCATCATTTCATATATATATATATATATATATATATATATATATATATATATATATATATATATATATATATATGGTAAACCTAATCAGTAGGCGATTAAAGGTCTGTATATTACTTCAAAATATATGTATTTAAAAAACTCTACATGTTTCGGCTGTATACGCCTTTTTCAAGAGAATACAAAATATGAATGACAGGATATAAAATATATTTTATATCCTGTCATTCATATTTTGTATTCTCTTGAAAAAGGCGTATACAGCCGAAACATGTAGAGTTTTTTAAATACATATATTTTGAAGTAATATACAGACCTTTAATCGCCTACTGATTAGGTTTACCATATCATACCAAGGTCACCAAGTTATTATATATATATATATATATATATATATATATATATATATATATATATATATGTATGTATACAGGCTGATTTAAATAAAGTGCGCACTATTGCTATCTCTGTTATTATTGATTCTAGAAAGTAGGTTAAATTAGCAAAGTATTAGTGTTTTTAACATTGATGAGCATGCAGTTCATGAAAAAAAAAATTGAATAACGCATTTTCGAGAAATTTTGAAATTTATAATTTTTCTAAATGGAACAGCCTGTATATTTTTTAAAATTCTGAATGCTAATGTTCTTTGTAATATAAAAGTTTCAATTCACTATTGTCCTAAAACGAATAATAAAGTAGTTACAGCAGTTTCTATTTCCTTCTAAATGTTGTCATTGCTCCGCTAACTTTTGACAAAACAGATACATATTTTGTGTTTAATGTTTATTTTAACATATTACAGCGTACAAAATTAAATTAAAAAGAATAAAGTACATGTATAATTTATAAATACTGCTCAAAGGTGTCACCTTCCTGCTCAATACATTTTCGTGCCCGCTTCAGTACACTCTGGGTGGCTCTTAAGATTGTCCTTCTGTCTAATTGGCGAAAAACTTCACTGACCTTGTCTTGCAATTCGCGCAAGTTGTCGTATCGCGACACCTCATTTTTTAAGTATCCCCAAAGAAAAAAGTCTAAAGGTGAGAGGTCAGGGGAGTATGCTGGCCATTGAATTGGACCATTTGTACCAATCCACTTTTCGGAAAAGATGGTGTCGAGGTAGGTTTGCACTAGGTGATAGTTGTGTGCAGGAGCACCGTCCTGCTGAAAGTATAAATTTTGGCGCATCAGGTAATTGGCGTTATCAAGGAAATCCTCTAGAACGTTACGAATAAATTCCAGATATCTGTTTCCTGTCAACGTACCATTGTAGAACAGTGGACCAACGACTACCGAACCAATTAATCCGCACCAAACGTTAAAACTAAATCGAACTTGTGCAGCATGTGGACGAACTATTAATAAATTTTCTTTAGACCAGTAGTGACTATTTTTCTTATTAAATATGTTTCTATTTGAAAAATTTGTTTCGTCACTTCATAAAATACACTGTGCTCCATTCAAATTTTCATCACAAAAACTAACAAACCAAAGACAGAAAGCTAATCTCCTGACTGTAATGTTTGAGAGATTCAGAACTTAAAGGGGATATACTTATGCTTTTTCAAAATTCTTTGAACTGATAAATAACTTAATGCCAATTCCTTAGTAGCATCCCTATTCGCGATGGGCTTCAAAATATGCTAACACTGTAATTTCTACTTATTCGTTGACGACGATATTGTTCTTTTCTTTCTAAATAAGCAATCATGCAGTCTAAACTGATTGTAAAGTTTTCGAAAGTAACATCGATCTGGCTGCTGTCGTAAAGGATAGTGTTCAGCATAATATTCGCTAGTTCTTATTGAATTTTTACGACATAAAATGTATGCTTCCAACATACCGCATTTCTCCAAATGAGGAAATACCATAGTGCAATATTATCAAACACTAAGCAACGAAAGTAAAACCAAAATGTTTAGAAAAATAAATAGAGAATATATAAAAATAAATGAACACAACACAAAATAAAAAAAAATATTTTTAATAACTAAACGTGCCAAAGATTTATATTCAGTACGTTATTGACATTTAAAAAGGGCATACTATTTGTTTTGTTTAAAGTGAAAGAAGCCTACTACTGATTTTACAGAATGAAAGAGTATCTTTGACATCAACTAAATTCCACCGTAAATACTTTATTATTCGTTTTAGGACAATAGTGTATTGAAACTGTTATATTACAAAGAACATTATCATTCAGAATTTAAAAAAATACACAGGCTATTCCATATAAAAAAATTATAAATTTCAAAATTTCTCGAAAATGCGTTATTCAATTTTTTTTTCATGAACTCCATGCTAATGTTAAAAACACTAATACTTTGCTAATTTAACCTACTTTCTAGAATCAATAATAACAGAGATAGCAATAGTGCGCACTTAATTTGAATCAGCCTGTATATATTATATACCGCATGTGTCAAATATCATTAGGCATAGGGAATACGTATGAGTACATACGATGTATATCTATATGGAAAAGCCGATCCAATGCCGGCAAAGACCGCGACGGCCGGCAACTATTGTCTCCGATTGTTTCCCAAATACAAGTTAGCAGTAATCATTTGACCATCGACATAGGTACTTGTAATGCGTTCTAAAATAACATTTACGAATTGCAAGGGATTTGCTTTTCTTATTTCTTTCAGTAGATGCAGGAAATTTTTAAGCTGCGGTGCGTCGCATAAACAAAAGCGTAATTCTAATAAAATTAAAGAATAATCCTAATAAAAGAAATAAAAAAGGATTCTAAAAATTATAATAAATTATACAAGAGGTTCAAAAATTCCTCCTTGCACAGCAAGACATTGTCCTAGGCGGTGGTAGAAATTAGCTCTTACATTTGCTAACATGTCGGCAGTTAATAAATTCGCAGCCTCAGTTATTTTTTCTCTCAAGGCAACTAGATTTTCTGCTCTACCAGCTTCATGAGTATAAATAATATTTTTTAGATATCCCCACAAAAAAAAATCATTTGGAGATAGATCAGGAGATCGCGGGGGCCATTTAATGTTTCCTGTTCCAGTAATAAGACGGCCAGGAAAAGTATTTCCTAGAAATTCCTTTACCCTCACTGCATTATGTGCTGGACAGCCATCATGTTGAAACCAAACGATTTCCTGATTTATTCCAATGTTTTGAATGGCGGGAAGTATTTGATTTTTCAGTAATTCGAGATACTTGTCGGCATTTAATATACGATCAATAAAATAGGGGCCTATAGAATGGTCACCTAAAGTACCTGCCCACACGTTTAGTTTTTGGGGATACTGAATGCGATTTGCAAAATGCCGGTGTTGATTTTCCGAAGCCCAATATCGAAGAACAGAGGGATTGTGCTTTCTGTGTAATGGAAAAGTTGATTCATCGGTGAAGAGAATATTTTTAACGAAATTTTCATCTCGATGTATTTTTTCCATAACGCCTTGACAAAACTCCATTCTCCGGAAATAGTCTTCGGGAAATATTTCTTGAGTTTTCGAATATTTGAAACATTTTAAACCATTACGTTTCCAAATACGTGTAATAGTTGTGTTACTTGTACTCAATTTCTCGGCAGCACTTCTAGTAGATCTCGTGTTATCAATTTCCACAATACTACAAATTAATACATCCCGCCGTTCTCTTTCCTGAATTTTTTGTGGTGATACGTCTCTTGGTCTGCATTTCATGCAGTTATTGAGACAGAAACAAGTTTCAAATTTATTTATAATATTATAGATTGTTTGTCTGCAAGATACAGAACGGTCTGCAAAAGTCAGCGCAAACAAATTCATGCACTCCATTGCAGACTTGCCAGCATAAAACCATTTTACTAACTGAAGCTTTTCAGTGGGTGTATAAAGAGCCATTATACATTAATTTTATTGTACGCTTTCAAACTGTAACGGCCGCAGCTAGACTGAATGCAAAATTTCCAGTCAATCGGTATCGGAGGCAATCGTCAGTCGTCGCGGTCTTCGCTGGCATTGGAATGCCTAATGATATTTAACACATACGGTATGTGCACTAACGCGATATTACGGGAAGAGTGAATTGGAGTAATTCAATATTACTTCTATGCTATTCATGTGCGACGAGCCTGCGCTAGCCATAAAGGAAACGTAAAATATTTTGCCGCATCATTGTTAATAATATCAAAAAGTTTAGATGACAAACCTTAATTGCCGCATAAATTATTTATTAGCCCTAAAAATTAAAATGTAAATAATAATGTTTCAGTTCGCGGAGAAAACAACGAAAAAGTGAAAATATATCAATAGCATTAACAAATATGCTACTGTATACTATTTACTTACATTTTCTCTTTTTGTTTGTTCATTGGTTTCTTCATATTACTTACAACTTTTACTAATTTCTGACTAGTTATTTCATATAAGTTCCATGACGAGATTTATTATGTAGACTTGTTACATTTTATTTATATGCTCGAGTATTGAATAGTAATTGTAATAGTTATTAATATTAAATGCAATAAGAATATACATATTTGACGCAAAATGCAAATTATATATCTATTTCAAAAAATAATGGTTGTAGTTAAGTGCTGGTGATAATAAGCGAGTTTGGTTATTAAATATTAAAACTCTTATGTTATGGTTTAACCCTTTATCAGTTCGCACTATATCAAACTATGTGTCAATTTATGAACCATGTAACCATATGGTTACAAAGTATTCTAAAGTCTTTTTCTCAGATATTCTACCTATATGTTGACGATCCTTGGGTGGCAATACCATATGGTTACAAATATGCCTAGGTGGGGGAAATGCGGATCTAGTCGAAAGTGCGCAGCAGTTCATTTTTATGGTTACTGTTTAGGCCACGTGCGTGTTAATATTAGGTTTGTGAGAAGTACCGGTACCATTATTGACAGTTTATATTGTGGATTTGTGTGATTGTGCTAGAAATGTTGATATTGGTTTCTTGGATATATAAGATAAGATAGTTTGTTTCTGTTCTAAGTGAATGTGTATCCATATACCATTATTTTTGACTTTGATTGTGTGTAACTATATGGTTACATTGCCCATTGCAGTATACTATTTCTCACTACGAATATGGACGAATCGGGACTGTTTGATACAACATCTCCTAATTTATTTTACGGCAAGAAGAAAGATAGACTGCCACCTCCTCCTCAGGTCTCGGATGGATCAGACTATTCTGACGATGAGTAAAATTTGGCATTGCCTCAAAGGAAATCTAGAACCCACACTTATGGTACAATTTCGAAAAATCTCAAGTAAAACAAACTTTACAAAAACCATGTATTTCCAGAGAACGACGAATCGGATGATGGAGACGATGAATATAATATGCCGCTGAAAAGGTTGCAGGATAAATTATTACTTACGACAGTTCAACCTTCAGGTAAATGGGTTGATGGGATATTATAAGACTCCACATAAATCAAAAAGATGGTATTTTGCAATATTTAGTTATCTTTTGGATATATGCGTTGTAAATGCTTGGCTGTTATACCGAATGGATTGTAACGCCAAGAAAACTAAATATATGCCTCTGAAGAACTTTAGATTGGAAATAGTAGCAGGTTTGGCTAGATGCTGTAAAGAAACCAGAAAGGGGCGACCTAGTTCTAATAACATCGAAACACCAACCATTCAGCGTCCCATTGTTGAGCGGCCAGATTTGTCATCAAGAACTGACTGTTATGGCCATTGGCCATTACTAGGAAGGTGCAGGTACTGTGCAACAGGTACGAGTCGCCTGAAGTGCGAGAAATGTAGCTGCAGACTTTGCCTTACCGATTCCAAAAACTGTTTTAAAGCTTTTTATAAATAATCAAGAGATATGTATTTCTTATAAATTTTGAAGATAAATATAAATTCTTATTCGAAGTTGGGGTGGTTTTAATGGCCCGTGTGACCATACGGTAACGACTTCTAAATTTGTTTTTTTATGCAACTATGAATATAAATTTACTAAAAATAGTATCAGGAATATATTTTATTCACAACGTATTAATATAGTAATTTTAAAGAAAAATTTATAGCCTTGACCGATAAGGGGTAAAAAAAAGTATGTTACCATATGGTAACCAAAACTGATAAAGGGTTAAACATTTATCAAAAACTGTCCATGTTATCCACTTTCATTAAATATTAATTTTCTTTTTATTTTAGAAAATATGTATTTATATTTGCATTAAATGTTCCCTGTCCTTTCCGGGAGTATTTTGAAAAAGAAGACTTGTGTGTTACATCTTGTACCGTGTTCCTATACGTTATTGCTTTATTAATACAAGAACTACTGAAAATATTTTTGGAAACGATATTGAAAAATTTATATTAAATTTAATAATCATAATAGTTCATCTCTTGGGATACCCCATAGCTTAAATCAATTCAAGGAGCATTGGCAGGCCATGTTCGACCACTTAAACGAGAAGGAAAAGCACGAAAACCTTCTCGGATAGTCGAGTCCCGGATGCGATCCCGGAACTCCCTGCACGATAAACCATCGCGTTACCACTAAGCTATCGGCCGGTTTTAGTAAACTGTTTTTTGCTTTTAAAGTATTAGCGTCTGCAATCAACACATTTTTGTATACGTCTGAACCAACTTGGGAAGCTTTTTTTCTCTAAAAGTGATGCGTTTACGTTTATATTCGGTAAACTAACTATCAACGCTACTCTTGGATGGTGCTTTATTCTTGACAACCAAATAAAGTCGATTGAAGACTTGCTTAGCCGTTAAACCACAATTAATATAATAAAAAATCATCAGAACTACTTTTCTTTTAATGCTGTGTAACAAAGCTGCTTCACTTAAGTACTAACTATCAACTGAATTATTAGTTAGAAATGTCAAACTTTAAATTTAAAAAAATCTAACATTTTTTTATGTATTTATTTGTTTTAATTTTGACAATCTAAGTATCCCAAATTTTGTATAACTTTTTTTAAGAGCGGCACCCAAAATGTGTTGTATATTATTCTTATTTTGCATAGCTATTTCTATAATACACGTGTAGAATAAGCCCAGAAGTTTCTCATAAAGTATTAATTATTATTACTCAATTCCCCTAAATCTAATAATTAAATAAAATTGCACAAGAAAATGTATGTTACATTGCTATTAATATTGTTACTAATGATAATATCTAGATTATCTAAATAATTATCATGAGCTTTAGTTATTTTATAATTTAAAATGTAAGATATATATATATATTATAAATGTAAGGTTATTAATATCCAAAACGTATTTCATTTAAAATTGACACTCGTTTCGGTGGTCAACCGATCGCCGTCAGGGTCGAACACATGCGGCGACCGCGACGTCCAAAAACACAGCCACCGCGAATTTCATCTCCTCACGTTCGGGCGTCAGGAACATTCTCCATCCTCCCAAAAGGTTCGTTCATACACATACTGTGTGCGTATGTATGTGTACACACACACACACACACACACATACACATAAACACACACACACACACTTCTCTCTCTATTGAAATGAAATTTGAAATCTAAATCTGATTCTCTCGGCCCGCTGCAAAATCCATTTCGTTTTAACTTGACGTTCAAATTGAATGTTTTGTAGTGTGGTGGTGGGTGAGGGATGTTAAGTATGAGGCATCCCCTGCGAGGATGGGGCCAAAGGGGAAAGGACTCCCCCCGAAAAGGAGGAGGTGGCGCCCGTAGTCTGTCGGCGCGAAGAGTAAGGGGAAGGGAAGGACGGGAGAAGGAGTGAAAAAGGAGTATGAGGTAAAAGTGCTCTTGATAAGCGTGATTTAGCAGCCCCGGGGATATTGATTTTTACGTCCCTCTATGTCCTACGTCCCTCCGCGTCCCTTCTCATAGTTTTATATGTCTGTTTTCTTACTGTAATAGCTCAGGTTGGTGTTGCGCACGTCCAAATGAAGAGAAAACACAGTGCGCGGGAACGCGACGGGACCAGAAAAGATGGTTTTCATTGGCGTTGTGTTTCCGCGAGAGAGTAACGTGTGCTGTAGGGTGACTGGCGAAGGGCGGTGGGGAAGAGAGGGGAACAAGCAGCAGAGAGGATGGATGGATCGACATGGAAGGCGCGCACTGTTGGGGATAGTCGTTGATTCGCGGGGTATTTGAAAAGAGAGAGGTGTACGAAGGGAAAAGGAGTCCCGTACGCAAATACAGCCATTATGTTCTATACTAATGTCCTATCGTGCCAATTGCCACCACCCTTACTACTTGCCTTTATCTACATTCTCCTTAAAAAAAGAAGGAAATAATTTTACACTTTCTGACCGTGTCGCGGTGGCGGTTTTTTCGAAAAGAAACACACCTGATGAATACAGTCGTCTACACGGATCGTCTAAAGAGGGATTTCTGAAGAGATTCTAATCCCGGATGCCGATCTTCGTACGCTGGGACGGCACTACTGTACAAGCAGGCAACCGGGCCGTCGTCACACACACTCACACCGGGGGTCTTTTTATCCCCCGAGGTTCGACGCCGTAGTGGTTAAAGGATCCGGCACGCGCCAACGCCAACCAACGGCACGCGAATTACGGACGATCATGGCACGATCAAAGCTGAATGAAGAGAGGTCGTTCTGTTTTGCGGTACACTTTTCAAACCGTTGTTTTTAATCTGACACCTTAAACACTCCAAAACGATGTCGTTTTCCAGTGTGGTGATTTTCATTCTTTGTTTCAGTTTGAAAATCCCTGTAAATTAAAATTATAGTTGAACAGTAAATAGATTTTACTATTTATACTATATATCTAAGTTCATATTCTTTTAAAGGCGAAGCATAAATTTCTTAGGAAACGCTGAGCTTCTCCTAAAAAGCGTGCCTGCTTATACCTATGATAGAATCTAAGTAGGAATAGGTGTGTATAAATAAATGGTGTGAATTTATAATTATAATATAGATGGTTTATCGAAATTAAGTCTTCTTTCTACATGTCATTCACTACAACAACATAAAATAATTGCTTCTTAGGAATATGTTGTCTTTGATATCTGCAATTAATATTTTTAGGGACTTTATATGTTTATATTGTTCCAAATTATTCACTACTCGATGTCAATAGAATATTCTTCTAGTATATACTTGGTTTTCCATTAGGGGCTGTAAATGGTAGTTCGATATTATTATGAAATTTGTTTTTAATTCCAACTGTTGTGGTGAAATACCATGACTATATTTTATATGTATTTGACTTTTCCTATTTCTCCTTAGCTACAGCTTCTTGATTTTGCAGACGTGATATCAACCAAACAGTGAATGACACCAAAACTATTGCTTGTGAATAAATGTTGTTAAAAGAAAGGTCGTTTAAAATAATCAAATCACATTGACTTTAAGTCAAAATTATATTTCTGTAATAAATATAGAAAAAAAAAAAAAACAAAATGTACTAAATTATTGCGTTATAATTAGAGCTGAGGATGTTTGCGGTACGGCAGGACCGTATGTAGTGCATCCCCACATTTAACTATTTATCTAAATATTCTCTGAAATGATTTGCCGGATCTCATAAATTAATAGAGTGATATTTTAGTATGCATTGGATATTGTTATTATACAAAATCATAATAGCCATTTGTATTTATGGATCATAAATAATAATACGCATGTATTTGTATTTGGTTGTGAATTCAATTTAAACTTAAAACGAATCGTAATATTTTAACGACAAGCCGTCCTTACAATACATGCATTCGAGACAAAGTGTGCAACTCTACGAATAACTTCCATAATTGATCGAAAATGGACATTTTGGAGCTGAAGTAAAGCCCCTATTCTTAGAAAATTTTATTACTGTCGTTAAGAACTATTATTATAAACAACAAAGGCCTTTTATTAGTGTTGAAGTTTTAGTTTCATTGAATTTCCATGTTGTAAGTAGTCAATTGTAAAGTGTTCATTCACAATATTCTAAAACAAGGTGTAAATTTAACTAAAATCCAGAAAAACACATTCTGATAATATATTACTAGATTAGAAGCTGTGTTTATTACTATTTATTATATTATTTTTATAACCAAATGCAATAAAAGCTACGAAGACAAAAGAAACCTCGATTTATTAAAATCTTGTCACACAGCCTTTCAAAGCCTGGCAGCACATATTTTGCATATATTTTATATATACTACCTACTTGAACTAGGTGAATGAAGTTAGAAGTTATAACTTATAACTTCTAACTTAGTTGCACACTTTGTCTCGAATGCATGTATTGTAAGGACGGCTTGTCTTTAAAATATTACGATTCGTTTTAAGTTTAAATTGAATTCACAACCAAATACAAATACATGCGTATTATTATTTATGATCCATAAATACAAATGGCTATTATGATTTTGTATAATAAAAATATCCAGTGCATACTAAAATATCACTCTATTAATTTATGAGATCCGGCAAATCATTTCAGAGAATATTTAGATAAATAGTTAAATGTGGGGATGCACTACATACGGTCCTGCCGTACCGCAAACATCCTCAGCTCTAGTTATAATGGATGTTTAGGGTTGTCACCCAATATCTTTTAAACACATCTTTGAATAATTAATTTCTTTACAAGTTTCACATTCTGAACATTAATCCACTTCAACCAACATCTTTAGGATTTAATGTAATTTTTTAGAAGGTTAATATTGAAAAATGATGTATAGTCTAAATTTATACTACCTTAACGCAATACTTTTAACTTTCTGGAGTTTACATGAGGGCATTCAATTTAATATATGTTATATATTACAATAATAATACTTGAGTTTATATATCACTTGTTTAGATTAAATATTGGGCTGTTCGAGAAGGTTTTTATAGTTTTCCTTTTCATTTAAGGTGAATGCAGACAGCTAAACATCTTAAGTCGCTCTACGAGTGCGGGTGTAATAAAAACTCATGCCAGCTGTTGAAGGATGCTAAGGCCTGAATTATTCTTATTATCATTAATAATGGAAGAATTAAATAGCAGAAAGTTTAAACAAAAGTGGATAAAAAATTATATATTGTATTAAAATTTGACTTTTACTAAATTCCAGTAAAAGAGCAACTCTTATCCAAATGATCTGCTATTTATAATTGCGTAAAATCAAAATTTTTGAATGAAAAAAGAAAAAGGCAAGTATCATAGTAACGGAAATTCTATAAAAGTGTGACCAGCCTTGGCTAATGATGCTGAGTCAACGCGATATGAATTTAAGAAAGTTAGTAACGTAAACCAACATATTAGAAAAATTAAAAATATCGTCTTTTTCTTCTGAATTGTATTTACTCCTGAAAAAAATAAAATTTCACGACCAAGTGTATTTTAAACGCGAAGCGTATTTTAAAATATATAAACAGTTTAATTTTAAATTGTTGGTAGGATTTTCGATTTCTTCTTTGAGATCTCTTTTTGTGTGTATTTGCTTTTCTGAAAATTCAGTATCTATATGAGTGGCGACTGGTGACAATGTTAAGTGGTAGGGCTAATCTCCTCCCCCCTCCACCCATTTAATAGAAAGGTTAGAGTCAGCTTAAGTAATTTTACCATTTAAAAAAACACCCACAGAAAAATCATTTCATTGTAGCCAAATTGAAGTCATTTGAAAATAAAAAATGTATTAAGTACTTATCGAAGGTACTTCTTACATAAATATCAATACTTAAATGGAATGACTTACACCATTCTCAGATAGCAGGTAGTTTTGTACTTCTCCTGCAATTACACATATTCAGTCTTTAAATATGACAAATTTAGCCTTTAAATAGCACGCATACGAAAGATACTAAAACGTTAAATTAAATACTTAACAAATAATAATTAAAGAACTGTTACAGTCGTCAAATTTTAAATTAACGTTATATTGCACAATATTTTTGTTGGAAACTGAGTAAATAACTGATTTATTGGTGTTTTTAACATTGTTAAGAGAAATCTTTTGTGCCAATAGCATTCCCAATGCACCAACGCCCGGTTTCATAATATATTTAAGCGGTCTCTTATGTTTTAAAAGGGCTTTTAGTGAAATATTTCGTCTCATAATTGCCATTTAGCATAAAAGTTTGTTTTAAATCGGCTCTTAGTTAAAAGAAGAAATCCGACCATTTAGTTGATTTAAATGACCATTTAACCTACAAATAACGCATGGGCTGTCATTTATAACTGCGAACGTTAGTCAATATGGATGAATTTTATACCTCCTCGTCAGACTCCAGTTCCACTTCCGAAGACGACGAAGATATTTTTGTAAGAAGAAGAAAGATTTATAAGGAAAGAAAAAATTATTTTGAAATATACGACGACATAGATTTTTTCGATAGATTCCGATTAACAAATTAACATTTTTACTAAATGAAATTGAACGTGAAATACAGTCGGCTACGAATAGGTAGAACATATATTTAGATATATTGTTGTAGTTGTATAAAAATTGATTTTTTTTTAGAGGTGGATGCATAAAACCTGTTATTCAACTATTGCTCACACTTCGCTTTTATGCTTCTGGAAGTATGCTAGTGGCAAATGTAGGTGTGTCAAAAGCTTCTGCTAGTCGAATTGTCACCAGGGTCAGTACAGCCATAGCGAGGTTGAGCAATAGATATATTAAGATGTATGAGGAGGAACATGAGACTGAAGAAGCAGCGGTGCAGTTTTATAGAATAGCTAGCTTTCCAAGGGTGATTGGTGCTATTGATTGTACTTTAATTAAAATACAATCTCCAGGTGGTGACGATGCAGAAATTTTTAGATCAAGGAAAGGATTCATATATATATATGTATAAAAACATAATATTAACATAAATCTACCTTTTCATTACATGAAATTTTATTAGTCACTTTGTTCTCTATTATACTCTTAAATTTGCGAATTTCCTCAATTAAAAGAAGTTGATCTTCTTTAGAGAAATTTGGGCAACGCATTCTTTTGCTAGGCGTATTATTCATTCTAAAATAAAAAGAAATTAAACTACAATACATGATTTTTCTCCATAAAAATACTGTTTTAGTACATACCTGAAATAAATATTAAAATATTTTAAGAAATTTGTTCAAAGAGCACTAAAAATACAACAACACTAGTAAAACGTTCAACGACGAAAGGAAATGCTTTGGATCTGACGCGCGTATATTAGTCAATTCGAATTTTCAGTATGACCAACATTACTAATTTAAGGTAAAAGTCCTCTTAGTTAAGAAGCATTGGCAATATGATTATGAGACGGTCGTCTTTTAATATAGCATTTAAGAGAGCTTTTAAGCTAAATGGCCTTTTAGATAAGATCCCTATTAAGAAAATATTATGAAACCGGCCGTAAGTCTATCGTCGTTCATCGAATTTCGAAAAATATCTTCATGCGTTTCAACATAGTGAAACATCTTTTTGTCTCGGTTTTTGACATTCCCGTTATTACTAATACTTCCAAGATTTTGCGCGCTTCCTGGGAAGTACTAGACATCTCTTCTTGCGAAATCAATGATAAAAGAGAAAGGCTTCAGAAACACTTTGCAATTTTTCTCTTTCATAAATAACATAAAGTTCAGTTTTTTAATTTTTTTTCAGAAATGAATAAGTATTGACTACTTAGAAAACAAGGCTTTAGATAATTTAGATAATTATAATGATGTACGTAGCGACTGTATTGCTGAATTTACCGGCAGATGTAGTGGAGTTCTTGTTGCATTCAAAATCATGATTGCTGTAGTTGATATTTTGATCTGTAATTTTTCTGTTAATTTTTACTTTTTTGTTATACTTTTATATATGCTTGAGAAAGATTGCCTGAGTCTTGAAACACTATTAGATTGTACTTCTGGAAGATTTCAATCTTCCACAATTTCATGACTGCTTTTCTTCATCTTTGTCTTCTAATATCGAAGTATCATGAACTTGATTAATTAACTCAGTCTTACTCAATACAGTAACATCTTTAATGAGTAGTGTTAAATTTAGTACTATCAAACAATCCATTTTAGTGTCTTACTTGAACGAGATTTCCTTCCCTTGGTGCTGGAAGATAGATATCATACATCTCTATATCGCTATTGAATTTCGGTATTCAAGCAAACCAGTTATATTTCCTTGTAATATCCATCCCATATAAAATTTTGGGGAAGCAAATTTGTATAAACTCTATTCTGCTTCATGGATAGCTTTTTTCTGAACTATTATGTTAATGTAGACTCATCTGTCCAGGAATACTACAATTTGCTACATACGGTTATTGATTTATCTGTTCCAAAGATTCATTCCGGAAGACCGTTCAGGTTTCCTCCATGGTAGTTCAAGGCTATTGAAGAAAAAATGGAAATTAAACTCTAAGAAAATTTTTATGCTGTTAGGAAAGAACTGAAAGAAAATTTTTACCCTGTTAGGAGAGAACTGAACTTAGAAATTTTTATGGCTTATAAGAATTACCTACAAGGTTTCATATGTTTCAATCCTAAACCGCAAGACATAATGAACCCATTTTCTGCAGCTTTTTCATCGATATTTTTTGCCGCTATCGTTTATTACATCATTGTTTGATATGCTGTCTAACCTAGAAAGTTGAAGAATTTGTTTGTCTATTGGTGGTCACAATAGCGTGCCAAGTTGCTTGATCAGGGATTGTTCCCACGTATTTTCTGAACCTATATCAAAAATTATCAACCTGGCTTTCCGCACTCGTGAGTGTTTAAGTGTATGGAAGATTGCCAGGATTTTGCCATTCTTTAAAAAGGGGATGCCGCCAACGTACTGAATTACAGACTGATGTAATTTTTCTAAAGTGTTTGAACACCTGCTGCAATGTAATAAGTAATGAAGTACGTTCGAGTGTTTATTTTACCTTCTTAACATGAATTCATGACTGGGTGTTCCACTACAGCAAATCTTGTTATTATTAAACAGGAAATAGTTGAAGAACTTGGTAGAGGTGGTCAAGCTGGTGTAATATACGCTGATTTTACGCGAGCATTCGATACCATTGGTAGATCATACGATATAACTGCAGAAATTTAGTACGTTTGGTCTCTCTAATGTTTTAATTAGATTACATATTTCATCTCCAGGATAGGTCCGATTATGTGTATTATATCGGATTTAGGTTAAGGCCTTATACTTCCACCTCAGATATGCCGCATCGCTCTAATTTAGGACCGTTGCCATTCATTATGTTCACTCATGACCTGTTAAGATTTAAGATATATAGTGCCATCTTGAACTAGAGACTACTTGTCTGCCGAATTCAGTGAACATTATAGTTTAATGGTGCAGCAAAAACAAGTTTAATTTTGATATTAGCAAACGCTGTTCTGTATCTTATACGAGAGAACATAATGCCTTAACAGCTACTTATTTCATCCATGGTGAACTTGTTGCGCGTTCCAATACTGTTTTGGAGACTAGTATTATGTTTTTAAAATAAATGAACTTTAGGCAACAACTCCTTAACATCATCTTAACAGTTCCAGGGATTTGAAGCCCAAGAACATTAACGACTTTATATTACATATATGTGCCCTCTAAACCCGAATATAGATTAGTTGTGTGGCATCCCATATTATGTAATCCAACAGCAGATGATCGAGAAAGTGCAGAGGAGATTTTTAGAGTTTGTCTTTTAAATTGGACGGAGCATTTCCAGGACGTAATATCAACTACAATCTTCTCCTGCACTAACATAACATGGAACCCTTGAGTGCGGGGAGAGCGCAAATGTTGAAGAAAATTTTCAGCAATGACATTACGTTTATTTTCTCGTGTTAGTTTTCATCTGCCATAACTTTCGTCTAGAAACGTTCCTACATTCTCTGTGCATAGGGCTAGAACTAATATGATGAAAGCATTGTTTATTCATGCTTTAGTGAATGCCAATAAACTCCATGATGATATATTTCTTTTTCCGGTTTATGCGAAATATTCATTTATTTTATAAATATTATTTATGAAGGGTTTTTTTTTCTTTATTTATAAGCATACGGCATGCATTTTTATGTTATGTTGCCCTGTAACTAGATTATTCTGTTGGGTACAAATATATTATTATTATTATTAAAAAATAGTTGTACAAATTTATATAAATATTTACAATTTTTATTTACGTAATTAAATATAGTAGGAATCTCTAAATATTTTTTAAAAATATAGTTATATTGAGGCTCCAGGCAATGTTTTGTTTTCCACTGAATTGCATGAATAGAACTAAGATCGCCTGTGTCAATAAGGTAACTGTAAAATGATTGGGAATGTCAATAAAGTGACCTTCCTTTATTTCCTGGGCAAGTGTTCAAAATTGTACTAAATTAGTTGTTGCTCTAATTTTCATGGGTCCTTTTCCTTTTTGTTAGCTTGACCACCAATTTGTTACTTTCTTCTGATACAGCATATTATTATGCCAGCAGATGTATCAACAGACATCTAAAATTAACAATTGTATTAATACCAATGCAAAGTATTAATAAATTCACTTGTACCTTATATTATTTATTTTTCATGCTGGCATGTACTTCGAAGCATGGTATGATTAATCGTAACATTACACGATTAATCATACCATGCTTCGAAGTACATGCCAGCATGAAAAATACTTTAAAGTCAAATATTAAAGTTCAAGTACTTTAAAATTATATTATTATATTATTACTTTTTCATCGTTATGGAAATATTACTTACGGCTTACTTAATTTTTACGAATAATTTCTGGGAGATATAAATTTCATTTTTGACATCAGTATGAAATAAATTCATTTCTTTTTAACATTTGGAGTTTACTGCAAGTGAGAATTAATGAATATTAAATCACATTCTTACATGTAAATGTCGACTTATTTAATGCGTTCGTAACTACAATCCGACAAACTAAGTTTGTACCAGTATGCAGAACACACCCTTTCGCGACAACGAATTTCCTGGTGATTAGGTTAATTAAGAATTAAGAAATACTGAAAAAACAAGTCAATCAACGGGAGGAAACGTACAGACGACGTTTCGTTCTAGTTGGAACTTTTCAATGTACGGTATTCCCTCGATGACAGACCTTGCTTTTTCATTTCTATACTTTCTGTATATATAGTTAACATTTGGAGTTTACTGCAAGTGAGAATTAATGAATATTAAATCACATTCTTACATGTAAATGTCGACTTATTTAATGCGTTCGTAAGTTCCAACTAGAACGAAACGTCGTCTGTACGTTTCCTCCCGTTGATTGACTTGTTTTTTCAGTATTTCTTAATTCTTAATTAACCTAATCACCAGGAAGTTCGTTGTCGCGAAAGGGTGTGTTCTGCATACTGGTACAAACTTAGTTTGTCGGATTGTAGTTACGAACGCATTAAATAAGTCGACATTTACATGTAAGAATGTGACTTAATATTCATTAATTCTCACTTGCAGTAAACTCCAAATGTTAACTATATATACAGAAAGTATAGAAATGAAAAAGCAATGTCTGTCATCGAGGGAATACCGTACATTGAAAAGTTCCAACTAGAACGAAACGTCGTCTGTACGTTTCCTCCCGTTGATTGACTTGTTTTTTCAGTATTTCTTAATTCTCATTTCTTTTTATTTAAAATTAATTAAACTTGCAGGATGAAATAAACCGTTATATTTACTACCGACGAAAGGCGTTTTTAAAGGTCTTCGCAAGTAATGTTATTATTGTTATTAAATTAAATCATTTCTTGAAATTTGAACAGTTTGAATTACTCCTGCCAACAACTGTGTGTATAATTTTAAAGTACCTAAACTTTAATATTTTACTTTAAACCTGTAGTGGAGCAACTTACAATTTAGAAAATTTGATACCCGTCTCTGAATCATCTGTCTGAAATAACTGAAGAAGCCACAATAAATATGTCTACTTTTTCTAACGCAGGTCTAGTTTAAAAAAAACCAAGAGACTGCACTTTTAATGTTTATTGTATTAGGAAGTAGTTAATAAAGTAGTGTTATTATTGTTATTAAATTAAATAATTTCTTTAAATTTAAATAAATTCGAATTATTCCTGTCAACAACCGACGAAAAAGTACTTGAAATTTAATAGTTAATTTTACAGCACTAAGACTTTAATGTTCCATTTTTTGTAGCATAAATAATCCGAAAAATGTCATTTTTGACATAACTATAAAATAATATTTTATTTATCAAGAACGAAAAGTGATATTTTAAAGGACGAGAAAATTGTTTACGGCCGAGGCGTCAGCCGAGGATGGAATTACTTGCGAGGAACCTTTAAAAACACTTTTCTGTCGTGGTGAACACAACGGTTTGTTTCATACTGCAAGTTTAATGAATTTTAAATAAAAAGAAATGCATTTATTTCATATAAATTCATTAAACTTGCAGTATGAAATATTTAAAGATCCTCCAAGTAATTCCCTCTTCGGCTGACGCCTCGACGGTAAACAACTTTCTCATCTTTTAAAGTGTCACTTTCTATTCTTGATAAATCAAATACTATTGCATCCACCAAAATAATAAAAATGTTACCTATTGTATTGCTTATGTTATGTTGGCGTTATTATTGCAATTGTTTCAACTTCGTTGAAGCTTACTAATAAAAATAATGTTATAATGAATAATACTAGTTATAAATTTACTGATATGAGATGATTCAAGTTTAAAAACTTTTCTTAAATTTTTAAGTGAACGCATGTAAACTTCCGACAAATGACTAAAACACATGTAAAAAAATTGTTTCTTATTAGTGAACTGTTTGGATTCAAAAAAACTTTTTTAATTAGATTCAAAATGTAAGTGTTTTTAAATGGTCGTACTTAAGTAATAAAAGTTACTTAATCGTAACATTTGATTATAGTGAAATTTGTATTATTGAAAACTTAAAAAAGGTATATAATCCCTTACCACAATTGTGGTAAGGGGTTATATAACTTTTTAAAGTTTTTACTTAACCACAGTCTCCAAAGAAAATCTTTTCTTTCTTATTGAATTGATAATGTTTACTGAATATACATTAGTAATTTATTGGGTTCATATTAAATTGGAATTTAGAAATAAAATTTATGACAAAAGGCATATTTCAGTATTTTTTTATAATTTATTCCCTAGTTTGTTGTATATTTCTTTAATATTATTTCACTCTAGCTTAATATATTGTATATGCAAGTAATCATTTTTAAGTTTCGTAACATATATTAAATTGAGAAGATGCATATATGTATGTGTATATTGAAGGATCAGGCACTCTACGATGATGGTATATTGCTTCAAGTCTAGTTCATGTTATTAATATTCATGGCCTAGTTCAGCTGAATAGACAGCATTTTAACGGAAAACTAGTTATGAGTTTACAAGTTGGAACTAAATTGGTTTCCAACACGATGCAATGAAATATTTTATTTATACGGATAACGAGATTCTTCTTTAAATAAGAAATCAGATGAAATGGTTTATATAGTGCCGAATTATTTATAATTTATTTGTAAGAAACATGAAATAGTCAATTTTAATGTCATTCGATGATAATCAAATATTTTTCATTAAGTTATAGTGGTTAGGCTCTCTGAAATCGAAAATACAACTTATTTATTGTTCAATAAACGCAATTTTATTGCACATTACTTTTCTTAACTCGAAATGTATAATATTAATATTATTATTTATAAAAATATTCATAGTATACATTTCGCGTGTGTTTCATGTTACGTGTTGTGTGTTACATTTCTTTGTGTTAACTTTGCTGTGCCCCATGTGCAACACTTTTATTAGTGGTTTTACCTACTGATGATGACACCTTAGTTGTTGAAATACGTACTTAGAATACGATTATTAATTGTGGTAAGGGGTTTTATACCTTTTTTGAATTTTTACTTAACCACAGTCTCCAAAGAAATACATTTTCACAATGACTTCCCGATCAAAGGAGTTTAATAGATTTAATTTGTTATATATTAAAGTTAAGCTTATGAGTGTAGATACTAATTTCTTGAAATTCCTAACTTCATGAACGTAAATGTATCGACAAATTGTAGAAATAACGATAAAGTTATTTCATATGCAAAAATGAAAATGAAATTTGCATTTAAAGTTAACTAAAAGCATTAATATTAATGAATTTGAAGATTGCTGTAACTTTTATAGGAAGGTAACGGAAATTAAAGATCATAAATTGAAAAATAAAATTTGTCTATCTTGTGCGCGAAATCAAAATCCTACAGTTGCAAGCATGACTGTAGGATTTTGATATATATTTAACATGACACCACACAAAAGTTTCCCCACCTTCCTATGTATTAAAATATTTATCTGAATAAAAAAACTATACTCAACAAAAAACGGCCTGATAAATTTTCTAGATATTTTTCTGAACATACAAAAAAATTTTACAAAAATTACAAATTAAGTTATAGCTCTTTTCAATATTTTAATTATAATTATAAATGGTACCTACATTAATTAATGTATCGTAACACAGCACGAGAGATTTCTTTTCTTCAGATAGGTGTTTCAAATAAAATCAATTAGAAGTATACAAGACTTGTAAAATCACGACAAATGATCTTTAACCACAATCGACACACCAAAAACTAAAACGAATTATCCAAACGATATATATATTAGACAAAATTAAGTCGTGTCTAATATTAAATTACTACAACCTATCCCCAAGAACACTAATGAATCTCTAAATGGATTCTCAGGAAACACCAGGGCCTCCCCACCTAATATAAATAAAAATAAAACTGGCGACAATATATATATTAATATTATTACAACTTCCTGCATAGCGGGGACTTCGAAAATCTATCTGCCCGAGCAATCTACAAACGTGGACAAAATTATACCTTACAAAATTAATCATTTATAATTCCAATTTTATCTTTATCAGCCTGAAATAAATCACACAATAAAACAAATATACATTTTTTTTAAATCAATGTTAAACAAATAATGTTCAATATAATTTTCTTTTTTCTTGCTTCTGCAGGGAAAAAACCACAGCAATATGCAGCGTATTACGCAGTTGTTATATAATGAAACAGATATGCAAAATACATATCCGTAACTGTAAACATGGACAAACACCTCGTATTTTTAGCATTTACTTCTGTTCAATACATATGTTTCTGTTAAACAACGGATCTGTGTCTGTATCTACATTTACGCTAAAATCGTCTCCAAGCCATAACCAGTTTCGTTCTATAAACATATGTATTGAACAGAAGTAAATGCTAAAAATACGAGGTGTTTGTCCATATTTACAGTTACGGATATGTATTTTGCATATCTGTTTCATTATATAACAACTGCGTAATACGTGCAACGTATTGATAAATATCCCTTTTTTGTATATTTACCGCCATCTGGCGCGTGTTAATGGACAGCACCAATATACGTATTTTTCCACTTTTTCGTAATAGCCTTGCTATTCGAGCGGAAGATCGCCTTTTCTGGCCTAGTCGTTTTCTTCCGTCAGATGTCACTGATTAAATTGGTGTCGCCTGATAGAACGAAACTGGTTATGGCTTCGAGACGATTTTAGCGTAAATGTAGATACAGATACAGATCCGTTGTTTAACAGATCTGTATTAATTTGTATATACATTGCTTCACTAGTTCAACCGATGAGGCCTAGATGGCTGAAACATATGTATTGAACAGAAGTAAATGCTAAAAATACGAGGTGTTTGTCCATGTTTACAGTTACGGATATGTATTTTGCAT
Source organism: Melolontha melolontha (assembly GCA_935421215.2). NCBI lineage: Eukaryota > Metazoa > Arthropoda > Insecta > Coleoptera > Scarabaeidae > Melolontha > Melolontha melolontha. The sequence continues at coordinate 66,703,554 of OW285239.1, forward strand.
ATCTGTTTCATTATATAACAACTGCGTAATACGTGCAACGTATTGATAAATATCCCTTTTTTGTATATTTACCGCCATCTGGCGCGTGTTAATGGACAGCACCAATATACGTATTTTTCCGCTTTTTCGTAATAGCCTTGCTATTCGAGCGGAAGGTCGCCTTTTCTGGCCTAGTCGCTTTCTTCCGTCAGATGTCACTGATTAAATTGGTGTCGCCTGATAGAACGAAACTGGTTATGGCTTGGAGACGATTTTAGCGTAAATGTAGATACAGATACAGATCCGTTGTTTAACAGATCTGTATTAATTTGTATATACATTGCTTCACTAGTTCAACCGATGAGGCCTAGATGGCTGAAACATATGTATTGAACAGAAGTAAATGCTAAAAATACGAGGTGTTTGTCCATGTTTACAGTTACGGATATGTATTTTGCATATCTGTTTCATTATATGTTAAACAATGGTTTAAAATACTATTTGGCAAGGCGTCAGATTCCTATAGAACAGGTGATTGCAAGTATCGAAACCTCGATTAAGAATTTGGAACAAGGGCCAAAAACTTCATTCGAGAAGCTTGTAAAACCCAAATCGATAAGAATTTACAGCAGCACAAACAGAAGTTAGTTAATAAAGAATGGAACACCATTAAAACTCTCAGATCAAAAGACTGTTTTTACCTAAAAGCAGCGTTAACCAAAGAGATATATGAAATAGAACTAGATTTTATTAAAAATATGGCTTTGACATAGAAATAATTAACAAATTAATTAGAAAAACGAATTCAAAAAAAGACAATCTGCGAATCCACACGTTTGATATCTCATCGTAACTGGGAGAAAAAGTACATGTGTTTACCATATAATCCAATCACGAAAAACATCAATAGAGTTGTTACAGAACAAGGTAACCAGTAACCAGTTGCTTTCGGTCCATCAAAATTCTCCTAGGTAATATCAAAGATAAAGTTAAATGAATTTGAAGTCAGGTATATACGAAATTAATTGCGACGATTATAATTTAAAATATATAGATCAAACGAAACGATCAATAATAACCCGTTTTAAAGAACACATGTCACGTATTAAATTTAATAGACTAGAAAAATTGAACGTCGCAAACCATGAATTAACCACGGGCCACAACATTTCGGTTAAAGGGTTAAAACTTGCCAAGAACATCAACAACCTCAGAGATCTCGACTCATACGAAAGCATTCATATAGTTAAAAACAAAATTAATACGTTTAACTCGGACAACGGTCCTATCCCATACATTTGTCTTTCTTCATTCTTATGAAAGAGGTAGAAAAGTTGAGGGCGTTAAGAATAAACACATGGTATTGCTACTTTGTTTTTTGTTACTACGAATTAGGTTGGCTGAAAACCTTCCGTCCAGCTCCCTTAGTAGTGTTATGGTATGGAGATGATCTTCCGTTAACCTCCATTTCCTTTTATGTTCTCTTTTTAGCCATAACCAGATCTCACTTTTAGCGGAATCTTTAGCGATTCCATATACAGGTTGTGGTTCTATGAAGTTCCTATTAGTATCTTCTTTGGCCAGTTCGTCGGCCAAAGAAGATCTCATTGCCTTTAACTCCCTCATCTCCTGACACCCATATCAGCGACACAGTATTGCCTTGTGTTAGTTTATTGAGGACCTGTTTACAATATTTCACCAGCTTAGACCTGGTAGATGGATTCATAATAGCTTTAATAGCTGCTTGACTATCAGTCATTATGTTGATATTTTTGTTTGCACAGCCGGCTTCCCAAAATTTCTCGGACTGCAAACAATTCGGCCTGGAAAACTATCGTATGTTTCCCCAGACATATCGATATTTTCCTTCTTGGGCACATTCCGCATACGCCTGCACATGCCCCCTGACTAGATTGTGATCCATCAAGTACCAGGTGCCGGCACCACAATCGCTAAAGCGACTTTTTGCCTGTTCCCTGGTCGGTATAAATATGTTCAGCTTACCTGTAAACATAATCTAAGGTGTCATACTTTCTGACGGCATTTGAAATCACTGTATGGCTCCATATAACCTAATTAGGACACGATACGTCATTGCCCTTAAGCCTCAGGATCGCAGCCATTGCCTCTACCTTTACAAATAGTTCCAGTGGAAGGAGACCCACGGTGGCCTCGATGGAGGCGATTCCCGTGCTGTTCATAGGTCCAGTGATTCCCAACAAAGCCTGTCGCTGGAGAGTCGTGAGGAGTCCCACTGGCGATGTCCGCTCCGTCCTCCTCCACCAGACAACTGCTTCAATTGTTTTCGGAGTTTCAAATTGAGCTTTCGTTCGCTCATTAAGTCTGCGCGCATCCAAACAGAATCTAATGTCTCCTGACTTCTTCTTAACCACAACTAACGGATTTACGTACCTCGTTTTGCCTTGTTCTATTATTCCATCTTGTAACATCTTCTTCGCTTCCTCTTCTACCTGTTGTTGAATATTCTTTGGAATTGGATAATATTTTATTTTAAAAGGTTTTGTCTCATCTACTTCTAACGAATGTCGATAATTTCTGGTGATACTGGGAAGCTTGTTTACTAATTCTATATTATTCTTTATTATTAATTTAACTTCTTCTTTATATTCTTTATTACAATCTATTTTCAACGAATCAATATCTTCGGGAAATTCCACTTCTCCCTCATTTTCTTTCTCCATTTCTTCTAACACCATTAACTCCTTTTCTTCCAATACTCCAACTTCTTCATCTACTTCCATATTATTTATTTCATCCATACAATTCATTTTCTGCATATTATTAATTATTTTCTCTTCCTCTCCAGCCTCCTGCATCCATTGCACGTTATTATTATTATTAACTATTATCTTCTTTTTATTAATATCTATTATTGTATTAATTTTATCTAATAAATTTATTCCCAATATCCCATTTCTTCCTAAACCTTTTACTACAATAAATTCTCCGATAGATTTATGATTTTCTACTTCAAATTCAATTACATAAATCTTATTAACTACAGCTATAATCTTTTTCGTAGCTGATACAATCGTAATTTTACTTGTGGATACATATTTCTCTTCCTTATTCTTAACTAACCAATCAACCACTTTTTCATCCAAAAATGACGTTTCACTACCAGAATCAATCAAACAATAACATTCCCTTTTTACTATATTAACTTTAAGGTGTGACAAACTAGTATTTATCGCGAAATGTGACTTATCATACAACAATGCAAAACTTTCTCTCTTTTTGGTTGGCCCTAACAAAAATCCTTACTACTAGCAAGTTCTGATTTTTTTTTCATCTACTTTTACAGATTCTAAATTAAAATTAGGCCTTGTATCTTTATACCTCGTACCTGTGTAATTCTTTTGATCTATAATACTATCTTTTACATTATCTCTATTTGAATTATTTCTTACTCTATTTGGGGAAGCCATTCTATTTCTATCTATTTGAGTATGGTCGTTTAGCATAGGTCTTTCTGATCTCAGAGTGGTACTATTTAAATTAAATCTTGACTATTGATTTCTTTTACTATTACTTTCTGAATAATTATTGTTATATCTATTTCCACGCTCCGCATCAGCTAATCTTTTTAATAATTCTATAAACTGTTGCATATCATTTACGAGTATATTATGTATTGCTACTGCCTGACTAACTTCGAAATCAAAATGTCTACTTAATTGTGAAACCAAATCTAATTCACTTATCTTAGGGGTTAAATATTTTAATACATGACATAGGTTTCTCTTGTTTCATTATTTCCTATTCTATATTTACCAAATAATAATTCTTGTCTTACCCTAGTTTGCTTGTTCGTCCCCAGAATTGATTTGTGAACCTGGCTTCAAATTCATCCATTGTTGTTACCTCATCTGACACCATCTCCCACCAAACCATAGCGTCATCCTTCAGACAGTTTCCAATCTTTTGCAACTTTTTTTCGTCCCCTGGCACATCTTCCAAGCTGGCTTTTATTTTCTTTAAGAAACACATAGGATTTGTGTTTGACATCCCATAAAATTTAGGTAACACTTCATTTTGTACAGGTACAGGAATATAAGTGGGTACATTTATTTAATTTTTTTCTTTTCTTACTTCTTCTATTTTCTTTCTTAATTGTTTTTCCATATGCTTCATTTGTTGTTCTGCAAATTCTCTTTTATCCACTTCTTCCAATAATTTGCAATTTAAAACCCTTATACTTTCTTCTACTTCTTGTTTTTCAATTGACAATTGCAACGAGTCCATGCGCCTTGTTAAAATTTCTTCTTGGCTTGTATTATTTAACGCCATTATTTTACCCATCATCAGATTCATCTTTTCTTCCATTTTTCTCTCTCTTTCCATCATTAACTCCATCGTAGCCTGCATTTTCATTGGCATGTCCAACATAATCTTATCCCTGTTTACTCCTACGCGCCCCTCTTCATGTATGGTAATTACTGGACCTATCCTTTTCTTTGCTTCTTCCAAAAATTGCTCACTTCTTTGCTGTGCTCCTGTGATACCTTCCATCTTTGTGCTCTGTTTTTTACTTTCAACCAGTACTGCTATTGTTCGCCCCACGGTTGGCTTAGCCAAAAATATGCTATGAATTGTGGTTTATACAGGCTGATTCATTTTCGGCCCTCGCCATGGGGATCTCGCTCATTATTGGAGATAGAGTGTAGTTTTAAATTTGGCAAAGTTGTTAAATTTTGTGTTTATTATAAATCCGTAAAGAAAATAGACCTGTGACAAATGACCTTCGTCATTAAAAAAAAACGCGAAATCCCCATTTTCTTCTTTTACCTGTGGCACCGACATTTGGCCTTGTAGAGAAAAAATAAAAACACATCCTTGTGGCCATTTCTAAACCTCTATCCAGTGGTGTACCCTAAATTTTTATACGACGTTTCGTTTCTTTCTGGCCATCATCAACTATCTAATTTCTTATAGGCGCCATATTGGATTTAGACATCTTCAGAAAGAGCTTTTTTTTCTGATTTCAACCATGTACCACATGCTGACTAAAGTTTTTGACATTAGGTTTTATTTGAAAGAATAAATTAAAAGATTAAATAAGGTAGCCATTGAATTTCAATCTGTCAAACATTTCATTTATTGTTCATTAATAATACAAAAATGTCATACACTAATGAAGAGAAACGAGATATGATAAGTATTTTTTATTCTTCGAACCGAAATTCAACAGTAGCGAGTACAAGATATCTACAATTATATCCAGAACGACAACAGCCTCATCGTACCATTTTTCTAGATCTCGATAGAAATTTGGTCGAGAATGGATTTACTAAGCCGCGTAATGGTCAAGACAACAGGAATTTAAATGAAAATCGACAAGATATTTTACAAATGGTAAATTAAAAGCGTGTTTTCAAATTTCATGTTAATTTTGTATTTTTATAGATAAATAATAATCCATCAATTTCTACACGCGAAGTAGCGTCAGAATTAAATTTGTGCCAGTCCAGAGTTTGGAGAACTTTACATAAGAGTAGGTTTAAACCATACAGGATCCATGTTAGTCACTCTTTACTGCCTGGAGATAATTTGAGAAGGCTAGAATATTGTAATTGGTTAATGGGAAGGATAGAAAATGACGAAAATTTTTTAAGCAAAATCATCTGGTCAGATGAAACAAAATTTACAAATTCTGGAATGTTCAACAGAAATACGGAGCACTATTGGGCAGTACAAAATTCCCGACAAAACAGGGCTAGAAGACCACAACATCGTTTTGGAATAAACGTTTGGATGGGTATTTTGGCAAATCGTCTCTTAGGACCAGTTATGTATGAAGAACATTTAAATGGAGAAAGATATTTAAACATTTTACGTACATACGTATCTGACTATCTTGACGACAATATCCCATTAAATCAATTACAATATTTATGGTGGCAACAAGATGGCGCACCAGCACACAATGCAGCTGTTGTTAGAAATTTCTTAAATCAAGAGTTTGCAAACCGTTGGATTGGAAATAGGGGAGTTGTTGAATGGCCTGCGAGATCACCTGATTTAAGCCCGCTAGATTTTTTTTTATCGGGATATGTTAAAAATAATATTTATAAAGTAGATGCGCCACAAAACATTGAAGAATTACGAGACAGACTTCAGAATGCCTTCGATGCAGTTCCTAGAAGAACTATACAAAGGGCAGTACAAAATGCCAGAAGGCGTGCCCAATTGTGCATTACTGAAGATGGCCAGATAATTGAACATTTACTGTAATTGTTTATTGTTTACTTTTCTATGTATTTTTATTAATGTTTTTATTATCTTTTACTCGATACTGTTGAATTTCGTTTCGAAGAATAAAAAATACTTATCATATCTCGTTTCTCTTCGTTAGTGTATGAAATTTTTGTATTATTAATGAACGATAAATGAAATGTTTGACAGATTGAAATCCCAAAGGCTACCTTATTTAATCTTATAATTTATTCTTTCAAATAAAACCTAATGTCAAAAACTATAGTCAGCATGTTGTACATGGTTGAAATCAGAAAAAAAAACTCTTTCTGAAGATGGCTAAATCCAATATGGTGCCTATAAGAAATTAGATAGTTGATGATGGCTAGAAAGAAACGAAACGCCGTATAAAAATTTGAAGTACACCACTGGATAGAGGTTTAGAAATGGCCACAAGAATGTGTTTTTATTTTTTCTCTACAAGGCCAAATGTCGGTGCTACAGGTAAAAGAAGAAAATGGGGTTTTCGCGTTTTTTTTTAAATAACGAAGGTTATTTATCACAGGTCTATTTTCTTTGCGGATTTATAACAAACACAAAATTTAACAACTTTGCCAAATTTAAACCTATACTCTATCTCCAATAATAAGAGAGATCCCCATGGTGAGGGCCGAAAATGAATCAGCCTGTATATATACTGCACCACCATCCACAACTAAACTTCCCAACTGGAATACTCAGCCGGTTGGTTTCCAAAAATTATGGGACTTCTTTCTTCTCAGGGTTCCAAAAAGAAATTTGTGGTTGTCTCTACGAAAATACTAGGCGCTAGTCAAATATACTTGATAAGTATAATGTTTATTTTACTTTTTTTTTAAACAGTAGTAAAGTTATTGCAAGAATAAAACACAAGATATTTAAATGAATGTTTAATATAAAAAAATCAAAAAAAGAAAAAAAAACTATCTTTATAAAGTATAAAGATTGTGTATTTAATAATATACAACTTCTGAGGTAAAACAATTCACTGAATATGACCGCTAAGTGAATTAAAACTTCGCCTAATGACGTCCGATCAACTTAATTAAAATAACAAAGTTTATTTTTAATTTCTCCCCAAAGAACAACATAGTATAAACAAACTTGAAAACACGATCAAAAATCTACCACATGCGCGCTCACATGTAACAAAGAATTTACCCTTGAATTCCAAACGAATAAAATTTTGCAAATATATTTTTTACGTAGAAATTTTAAAAATATTCTTTATCATTTATCTCAACTAATTAATACTCTTAACTAATAATATTAAAACAATCTTAAAAAACTCTTTGAATTAATAAGTCGTCTTATAAATATATATCTTTACATACATAAAAAATTATATAAGAGACACGTTGACAAGAAAAACGTTGTTTAATCAAATACTATCAAAATTACGAGAATACAATCTCGTCGAATATACGGGAATTGAAAATCAAACACCAACAACTAATTAACTCAATAAACTCAACCCGAATTTAATTAAATATATATATATATTTTTTTAAAGAAAAATAACGTTTTTGTCTAAAGGAATAACTTCGTCTCTCCCTCAATATCGTCACTACGTTCGCTTTCACATAAAGACCTTCAAAAATCTAGTTTTTGCTTACACATATTTTATCTAAATATAACGGATATATACAGATATCCAAAAAGAATGTACATTTATTTTTAAATAAATTTCAAATATAATTTAGGGAATAATCCATAGCAATATGTATTTATATAGTTTTTAAAGTAAATAATAATTATGAAATGAAAATTGAGTTCCATTAAATGTCCATTAATTTCATATGCCCACAAGATAAAACATACGATTCCCGCGGAAAGTTAATTCAAATCAAAAAATACTATGATCGATAAAAAAAGATTTCCATAAGAAATTAATAATATCAGTAAAGTTCATTATTTTCGGATTTTCAATTAAATTAATGAATATTATGAATAAAAAATGATCTACATAAATTTAAGAAAAATCCCAAATAAATTTACAATTAATTTCGCGGTATTAACTTGTTTGATAACTTACTCTAATAATGTTCGGCCTTAGTTTGTGATAACTTAATCTATGTCTATTTTTAACATTTTTCTTCCTGTTTCAGATGCCACTGTGAACCACATTATTTCCCCTTGCGAACTCAAAGCGCGTAAGAGACTGGTGTGCTCTTATTTCATAATCTGATCAGAAACGGAAGAAATAAGAAAATCCATCTTGAAATTACCTTATAATTAGGTAGAAAATTGATAAATAATTAAGTTATTTAGGTTTAATATATATATATATAATATAATATATATGACGGTTGCATTTATTAGTCTGTTCTTTTTATTTTTTATTTTATTTTTTTTTATTTAATAGTATTTGACATTACTTATCAAATGTTTTATGCTGTAACACCTTTTAAGACTTTTGTTGTTTCTTCTAGGTATGATTGTAACTTATAATTATTAATATTCTATTTGTGCTTCATAAATATTTTAAATGATTTTTGGTTTTTTTATGCTTTAAATTGATAGTCATTGTTTTAAAACATATTATTAGTTGCTATCAATAATCTTCGTATATGCTTTGTTTGTAGATATCTTCTTTTTTCATAAATAATTCTTTCTATAAATACCAACTATACTGTCCAATTCTTCTTCTATGTCCATTCCTATACATATTTTTCTACCTTTCATAAGACATTTTTGTCTATAATTCATATTTCAATAATATTTATAATTATAATAATCATTTATTTAATAATAATGCTTTTCTCCCCCTTATAATATATACTCTTTATTTCCATCTTCTCATTTAGTCTCTATCCAAATCCTTCTTATCTTTCATTCTTACATCCCTTATTGTCATTGTTATTGTCCCTTATGAGTCTTTAGCATTAACTTTCTTATAACTTTTACTTACATTTTAGCATACTCGTTTTATATATTAATTATATTTTTAACATATTTTTGTTAATTTTATCCCTATCAATATAATTTTGTTGAACTACATATTTATGTTACAATTGCTGTTTTAGTCTTTAAGCAAATTATTTATAATTTATTATTATTAGTAGATGGTATCAATTTATAGGACTATTTTGATATTTAATATAAGTTCTGTTTTGTTTTAAAGGTATATTCTGTTTAAGAAAATTAATACTGGTAGCTGTAACTTTGTGCTAATTCATTTTGAAAATAATAAAATAAAATAAAACAATAACTTTGTTTTACCACTTTAATAAAGTGGTAAAACAAACTTATTGTTTTATTTTATTGTATATTCTGTTATTGTTTCTATATAGTATTGTTTATATCTTTTCGAGTTATAAATCTATTTATTCAGTATTGATGTCGTGTTATGTTTGGTTATAGGTATTTATTTTATTTGTCTGTATGTTTGTCAAATCATTTTCCCATTGTAAATATGCTTTCTACATATTACGATGTTAATTTATTCTAATTTTTTATAGAAAAAAATTCACAATTAAGTAGGATTCAAACCCACGTGCATGGCTTGCCGGACCATCGCTTTAACAACTTAGCTATAAAAGGCAGTGATTTCGAATCTTTGTGGGGATGCCTTGAGTTACATCAAGGAAACAGATGATATCTATCTTTCCCATAGTAGGCCGTTGTGCAAATTCGATGCATTTTTCACGAAGTAATGTAAATGTAAATATACTTTCTACATATTACGACGCTAATTTATTCGATTTTTTTATAGAAAAATATTCGCCCTTAAGGAGGGCGGAGTTTTTTCTATAAAAAATTCGAATAAATTAGGGCGAACCAAGGGATATCTTGTTGCCCCTGCCTCGAGAATGGTGCAAATTGAAGTAAATTATTAGTATAGTTTGAGTTTGTATGTAAATTTGGTTTTTCCTAGTTATAATGTTGCAGTTAAAAATTTGTAAGAGATTAATAATGATGCTGTTATTTATTACTAGATTTTCATTATTAAATTGGTATGATTTGTTAATCCTTTTGAAATTAATATTTATTTTGTTATACCTTTCCTCATTAGTAATGAAATTATTGTAAGCTTTGTCATGAAAATAATTCATTGTACGATAATATTTGGTAAAAGTTCTTCTCAGCGAATATTTGTTAGTCTGACTGTATATATTATTAATTGTATTTTTCTTTGTTATTAGTTTAGCAGGTGTTGATATCTCAGGTGAAATTTTAGACGAGATCGAATTGGGTTGGCACGCGTTTTTGTTATTAGTGGTTATAGTCTTTTTGTACGAGGTTTCAATTATAATTTTATTGGTAACGTTAAAGTTTTTTCCTGCTATTTCGTCTAATTTTAATGTCAGTTTTTCGTTTATTATTTCCATTTCATTAGTTAAATCTTGTTGGAAGGTATCAATTTTTGCGTTAATTCTTCTTATTTGATTTGTTATTACTTGTAGGTCTTGTTTATTAGTTTGCATCATTAATTTTAGGAGTTCCATAATTTGGCCAATATTAGGCATGGACTTCTCTTTGTGAGTAGCCCCCGGTATAGAAATTTCAGCAGCATCCCCTTGCATAATTGCATGTCCTTCATGATCTTTAGACTTTGAGCGTGTGCGTTTCTCCATATTTATTTTGTTATAATTTCTATATTTCGATTAATTAATTTGTATTATATGTTATTAAGGATGATATATGTTTCGTTGGAAGAATGTATAATTTAAGTGTGTAAGTTTTATAGTTTTATATAGTTAAATATTTGTATACTCAATTCAAATCATCAAAATCGTGTTACAGTTGTTTAAAAATTTACCCTATTGCTTTGATTTAAGATTCTGTTCCCGTTCTAGCATTTTATTTGATACTTAGAAAAGAAACAAGAAATAAACTTACAAATATTACATAATAATTATCTAGAATGTTTTAATTAATTTACGGTCGCTTTCAACCATCAACACTTTTATTTATTCGATATTTTAATCAAGATTTGATTTCTTCTCCTGTTTTGATTTTTTTTTAAATATGAAATGCCCCACAGTTGCGACGACATTTGTTATAAATGAGAACTGAGCTTAATAATCTGATTGTTATTTTATTGTATAATTAAATAAATAAATAGAGATTTTAAATTAGTTGATAAATGTATTTATACTATGGTCGATAAAAAAATTCCCATATGAAATTAGTATTATCAATAAAGTTAATTATTTTCGGATTTTCAATAAATTAATGAATATTATGAATAAAAAATTATATCTATAAATAAATTTAAAAAAATTCCAAAATAAATTTTCAATTTATTTCGCGGTATCAACTTGTTTGATAACTTACTCTAGTAATGTACGGTCTTCGTTTGTGATAACTTAATCTATGTCTTTTTCTTCACATTTTTATTCGTTTTCTTCTCAGATGCCATTGTGAACCACATCAATTACATTAACTTTAAATCGAGGTCCAATGTTCACGTAGTAACGATAAAATAATTTTTCTTTATTCGAGTCCGGCCCAGTCGCAGCTAAATACGAGGAGCTAAATACGGGGATCCACCGCTAAAACCAATGCTGAAATTAGCATTTTAGTATGGGCATAGTCTCCGCTAGGTGCGTTTACAACGGCATTCTACCCGAATATCTAATTTACTGATATGATTTTAATTTATGGCGAAACGGAACAAAATAGCCTTGCGGCAAAAAATTGTACGTAAAACGTTTCGCGAATCGACGTCTTTCTTCCAGTAAGACAGCTGTGTGAGCCGTGTATCGACTTCGAGATACAGGATCAGTAATTTCACTGTTTCTCAAAGAACAGGCAGAGTCCAAGTAGAAGAGGATATTTTAAATACCCAAGTACGAGAAGTAAATGCGATTCAAACTATGGTGCGTCAAATTTTTAAAACTAATTTACTTCATCCTTATCATATCCAAATTAACGGAATTAGATTTTCCCTACCGAGTTACCTTCTCTGAGTGGTTTAGCATAGAGAAATTCATCAGCCAGATCTTGCGTTAGTAATTTTCTTTGCCGACGAATCTAAGTTTACCAAAGATGGTATTTTGAATTATCATAATATTCACGACTACGAAAATTCTAACAATATACATTTTAACACAAGTTACTTTTATTTAGCATATAAAATTCTCGGAATTTCGGATTTTTATTAAATAAATAAATTAATGTGTTTACGTTTCGACTAAACTTGGTATTTTAAAATACCAAGGAATGATTTATTATTATTAAATTGGAATGTATCTTTGAATTATTTTATCCGTAGCAACTACAAATCTATGACATTAATATACTGTCATTTATATTTTGTATTCCTTGAGAAAGGCATCATTAGCCGAAACATGTTAGAGCCTTTACGAGTTATTATCAAACTTTTCGCAACGGTAAGTTACTGATTGCAAGAAATAAGTTAGTGGTAAAAGCATGTAGTAGTGCTTTATTTGTGAATTAGCGCAAAATTACGATCAACAATATCAAATATTTTAAATAGAAGAAGTATAAAAACAAATTCTCCAATTTTGAATGTAAAATCCCTTTTTTAATTTCAGACTTCAATATTTGCACTTTTTAGACTTCGCATAAACCACACTTACTAGTAAGATAGATTTTATCTGATTTTTCTTCAAAATTTATTATTATTACTCACTCAGGGGTATGCATACATAAATTGCATACTATATCTTTGCTTTACTATATACTGTTCGCAAGCTGATAAGGGTTTCACATGCCGATTACTCAAACGCAGTTATATATAGACTATATACACTTAGGCCCGGTTTATTCACCTTCCAGTAAAGTACCTGTTAGTTACTTGACAATTAAATTTACTTGGCACATTTACTATTTTTGGGCTTATTCATATAATTTTAAAGGTCGGTTAGTTACTGGAAAGAACTAGATGTTTTTACAACAGTAGTACGTTTAGGGGAAAATAGAGAAAGATGAAACATACCACTAACACATGGTATAGAGAAGGATGTACAGCTTTCGGTAATTTGAAATTCTAGTTGCCGGCATGACAAATGAGTGCATCTAATGTAACCTTAAATCTCAAGCGTTTATTGTGTGTTATCACGTGTTGTCCATTTTTACTTTTTGTGTTATTCAACCCCTTTTTGTATTTTCAATACAAGTAAATAAATATATGTACATATATATATTCTGTATTAATATTGGTTGTTTTATTATTATATTTATTTTGTACAGAGTTTTTTTAAATATATCTTTTACGTCTAGCATCATATTATAATTTACTATGACTACATGTGAGATAAAGATGAAATTTTTGTTTAGAACATTAATAACGAGCGATCATTAAAATTTTCACTCGTAGCTGACCGTGTATATAAAAATTATGTCGTAGCTTTAGTCATTAAGATGTTATTTCAAACATCTGTCAGTGTCAAATATATATTTTAAAGTTTCATCAAAAGAAAAAGTAATGGCCTTTAATGATATGCATAAAGCGTTTATGGTAGAATATTACTTCCTGACATCTCAAAAAATTCATGGTATTTGGCAGCATTCAATAGAAAATTGCCTTGCGGAGTTTGAAGAGAGATATCCAAATACTGTTCCTAGCTATAAAACTTTCCGTGATACGCTAATGCATTGTGTAAATCTTTTTCGTCAAACAGGCAGTATTTTAAGGAAAAAAGGAAGCGGTCCTCCTCTCAAGAGAAGTCGCGGCGTAATTGAAAATGTCACACAAATTATTAACGAATCTCTTCAAACATCTATTCGCAGAGTTTCGCAACAAGTAGGGCTTTCGTATGGAACATGTCAAAAAATTTTAAAAAAGGACTCGCACATGTATCCATATAAATTAACTTCTGTACAAAATCTATTACCTACGGATTATGAAAAAAGAACACAATTTTGCCAATGGTTTATTCAAACAATCACAGACAATATTTTAAATCATACTTTTTTCACCGATGAAGCTTGGTTTTATTTGAAAGGTTATGTTAATTCGCAAAATATGCGTATGTGGTCCAGTGAAAATCCTCATTTCTACAGAGAAGTTCCTCTACATCCAGAAAAAATAGGCGTATGGGTGGATATGAGTCGTCACCGATTAATCGATTAATAGGACCAATATTCTTTGAGGGCACGATAACATCGGAGAAATATCGTAACGAAATTCTCAGAGTTTTTACTAATCAATTGACTAATGATAAACTCCAGGTCGGATATTTTCAACAGGATGGGGCTACATCTCACGTTACACTTGAAAATATTCAGTTTTGCAACAATTTTATGGCGATAGGATAATAAGTAGAAATACAGCGATTCCATATCCACCACGATCGTGTGATTTAACAGTCATGGATTTTTTTGTGTGGCCATATATAAAGAATATTATTTATGAAACACCAATTAATAATCTACAAGAGTTAAGACATAAAATCATAGAAAAATGTGAACACATCAATAACTCACCCCAAATACTGATCAATGTTTTCAATGCTCTACGAAATAGAGTGCGATTATGCTTGGTGGAGAATGGTCAACATTTTACACATTTTTATAATATTCTATTACTTTGTATAAAAATTATAAATATATTTAATGTAAAAGTCAGCATTTCAAATTATTTTTTAACAATCATGACGTTTGAAATTATAATGACAGATCTCCTCTAATAACTTAAGTTAGGACATACTTTTTGTGTACATGGCTTACTTGAGCGAAAATTTTAATGATCACTCGTTACTTTATTTACCACACACAGATTATGTAATAAACATTACAAACGAATAAATTCGTCATCATCAAATTTATTAAAATTGTCTTCTATTCGATATCGATTGCGTGTTTGATAGGGTTTTCTCTGTCTATTCACTAAATTATTAATATTGACAAAATCGTCTAAAATATCGCCAATGTCTTCAAATAAATCCATTTTACTTGTCAATAACTTAATTTTCTACATGACAGTTCACAAATAACATGATATTAGTCTTATTTGATACTTTATAGGGTAGGCGAGCAGCAAGTAAATTTTCTGCCAAGTAAGTAATTTTACTGGGCGGTTAAATTTTACTTGACGGTGAATAAAGACTTAATCTGGCAAGTAAGGCTTTATCTTACAAGTAGCGTTACTCGATACTTTACTGAAAGGTGAATAAACCGGCCCTTAGTGTGTTGCCGTAAACGAAGCTTTTAAAGTATTCAAAGAACGTAATAAAAACATGCAGTGTCGGATGATGTATTGTTTTATATTTATCATGTAATATTTGTAACAGGATGTCCGGCTTGTAATTACAGTACTTAAAAATGTCGACCGGTCGGGTATACTACTATTAACATGTAAATTACAAAATGAAAGCAGTGAAAGTATCTTTGTATGAATTTAATTAGTTCCTTTTTTCATTTTCGGTAAAAACTAATTTATTTTAATTTTATTTCTGTTAGCTATAATTTTTTAACACCTATATAATGCAATACAGGAATACTTTAAAATTTCCGGATTTAAGAAAATTAGATTGTCGTCTTCAATGATATGAGGATGGATGGCCCCTTCATTTTTATAGATTAGATAGATTTAGATTTAATAACACTTATTGCGGTTGTTTTTATATGTATTATATTATATAATTAATTAATCTAAATTCCCTTCTACCATATAATGGTGTCGGGACGAACTGTATTTTTTATTCTAGGCGTCTACAAATTCTTTCCATCCTTTTCTTTCTTCCGCAATTTTTTTTGCTTCTGTCCATGTTCTTTCCTTTGTCTCCAGTATTTTCGCTATTACTCCATCCCATTGCGTTTTTGGCCTACCCCTCCTTTTATTTTTCAGTATTTTTGGATCCCACACTCTTTTAGCTGGTCTTACGCCTTCCATTCTTTGCAAGTGGCCCCACCAACCCAACTGTCTCTTTTCTATGAATTTGAGTGTTGATTCTATTTCCAGGTCTTCTCGTATTTTCATGCTTCTTATTTTATCTAGTTTGGTAACTCCTCGGACTCTTCTCAGGTATTTCATCTCGACAGCCTGTAACTTGCTTTTTTGCCTCTCGCTTAATACCCAGGATTCGCAGCCAAATGTTAGTGTGGGTCTAAATATCGCTTTAAATATTTTCATTTTTGTGTCTCGCGAAATTTCTTTATTGTTTATGAATTTCTTGTTCATCATATAATAGAGCTTTAACGTTTTTTCTATTCTCTGGTTTATTTCTACTTCTTGTGTGTCCTTTTCGTCTATTGGGACTCCAAGATATTGGAAAGCCTTCACTTGCTCTATTTTTACCCCGTCTATTTCTATATTTATGCTTTTTGGTGCATCTCCTATCGTCATCACTTTTGTTTTTTTTCTGTTTATTTTCATTCTGTGGTTTTCCAGCTCTGTGTTCCATATTTCTAGATTCTGTTGTAATTCTTTTTCACTTTTAGCGATTATAACGACATCATCTGCGAAAACTCCCTCCGAGATATCTACTCTTTGTAGTTGTAAGTGTCCAACATTGTACTTGCTAGTTTTTGTGGTACATTTCTTTATTATTTCATCCATATATGTTACGAAAAGCGTTGGGCTTAAACTGCCTCCTTGTCTCAGACCGTTTTCAGTTGTAAATGTTTCAGATTATTATTATTTATGATAGTGTTAACGTTGTTACTGTAAATTTTTCGTATCAATCTTATTATTTTAACACTTACTCCTCTTTCTTTCAAAATATTTAATACTTTTTCCCTCGGTGTTTTGTCGAACGCTTTCTCCAGGTCTATGAACCCTAGAAATACGGTTTTTTTCTCACATATGGCTTTTTGGGTTATCTGTTTTAACGTGAAAACGTGATCTTGCGCACTTCTCCCTTTTCTGAATCCACTTTGTGCCTCATTTAATGTACTCTCCACTATATTTCTAATTCTTCCATCTAAAATTTTCTCGAATATCTTCATGGCTGTACTCAGTAGTGTTATGCCCCTGTAGTTGTCACAGTCTCTCCTGTCTCCTTTTTTATGTATTGGTACTATTAAGGCCCGGTGCCAGTTTTCTGGGAAGTTCCCTTCTTTCCATATTTTGTTAAGAATTTTCAAGAACAACTCCCTTCCTGTTTCTCCCATGCCTTTGATCATCTCTGTTGTTATCTTGTCATATCCTGGTGCCTTTCCGTTCTTTAATTTTCGTATTACCTCTTCTAATTCTTGCATAGTTATCTCATCTTCTAAATTTGCTTCCATTTTTTCTTCATGTTCCCAATTCAGATCATTCTCCGTTTGCTCAGTCAGAAGTTCTTGAAAATATTCTTTCCATCTGTTGATTATATCTTTAGGTTCTGTCAACATATTTCCGTTTCTGCTTTTGATGTACCTTGTTTCTTGTATTTTTCCGTCTCTTATCGATTTTAGTGCTCCATAAAATAGTTTTTGATTTTCCTTGCTATTTTTTTCTATTTCTTCCCCAAACTTTTTCCATTTGTTCTTCTTTGCCGTTATTACTAATTCTTTTACTTTTTTTCGTTCTTGTTTATACGTGTCGTAATTGTCTGTTGTCCTGTGTGATAGATATTTTTTCCATGCCTCCCTCTTTGTTTTTATTTGTATTCGGATATCTTTTGTCCACCATGCTGTTTGTTTTATATTGTTGTTTTTCGTACTTACTCCACATATTTCCTTTGCTGAGGCTTTCAACGTATTTTCCAATAGGTTCCATAACTCCTCTACATTCCTATCTTCTGTGATCATTCGTGTCTGCTCTAAAGTGCCTGTTATAAGTTTGCTGTACTTTGCTGCTATATCATTACTTCTTAATTTATGGACTCTTATTTTCTCAGAATGGATTGCTTTTTGTTTTGGTGCAGTGTTCCTCTTTTCTTTTTCAGAATTCTCTCTAATTTTCGTTATAACTAAGTAATGGTCGCTACCAATTTCCGGTCCTCGTCTTACTCTTGTGTCTATTACTGCTCTTCTATTGTTAGTTTCTACTAGAACGTAGTCAATTATGGACTTTTCCCCTCTGCTTTTCATTTCTCTAGTATACTTGTGTATTTCTTTGTGATCAAAGAACGTATTTGTAATTATTAGATTTTGCATTACAGTGAAATCTAGCATTCTTTTTCCGTTGTTATTTCGAACATATTCTCCATGTGCTCCTAGAGTTTTGTTGTATAATTCATCTCTTCTTCCTACTCTGCTGTTAAAATCTCCAGCTATGTATAATTCTCCTTTCGCTTCTTCCGTTACTCTCGTTAAATCTTTCCAAAATTGTTCTTTAACTTCGGCTTTTTCGTCTTCGTTTGGACCATATACAGCAATTATTGTTTTCATTTGTCTATCATTTCCTTTTCTTATCTCCACTTTCAGTATCCGCTCCGACCATGCTTTCCAGTTATATATTTGTGCTTCGTATTTCTTATGTATTATATATCCCACACCAGCAGTCGCTCTTTCGTGCTTTTCAACCCCACTGTATATAATTGTATGTCCCTTCTTCATTTTTAGCATTCCCTGTCCTTTCTTCTTTGTTTCTGTTATAGTCAACATATCTAATTTCATTTATTCAAACTCATCTTCCAGTTCTCTCTCTTTTCCTGTTAAACTTTTGATGTTCCATGTCCCTATTTTCCATACCCCAATACAACCCTTGTCCTCATCTTCGATTCTGTTCTCTACTCTTCCTGGATTTTCCTTGTTATTACTTTTTTTCCGGTTTATCATAACCTTTAACTTAGCCATGTCGTTATCTTTATTATTTAGCTCTTCCTCTTCTCGATCCTCTTCTATCCGTTTTTTGTAACTATTTTCAGTTTTCCCTCCTTGTCATCCCATTTCCATATTCCGTCCTCCATATCAACTTCTTATAGCCATATTTTATTTTCTTCCCTTTCTTTTGTTCTAGTTCTGCGAATTTCTTTATTTCACTTTGTATTTCCATTTCTTTCTTTGTCAATTCGCTATTTATATAAATTCTTTCTGTATGTGTTCTTAGTTTATTTTTGTTTTTCATTATCTCTTCCTTCTTCTCCGAACTTGCTATTTCAACTTTACAGGTTTTAGGGCCTATCTTATATGCACCTATTACTTTTGCTTCTACTCCTATTTCTTCCTTTATGAAGTTTTCCATTGCTTTCTGAAGTTCTTTTGGGTTTTCTGTATCCATTGGAAATCCCGTCATTATAATATTATTTTTAATTTTTTCTTTGTCGAGTCTTTCGATCCTCTCTTCCATCTTTTCTATTTTTTTCTTAATTTCTGTATTTTCTTTTTTCAAGTTTTCGTTTTCTTGTTTTATTTTTAGTAGTTTTTCTTGAAAATTGTTTTGATTTCGTTTTATCTCCTTTACTTCTGTTAGTACTATATTAACCAGATCCGTTAATTTATCTAATTTATTTTCTTCTTTTTGTTTGTCTTTAACCGGTGATCTTTGCACTTTTTGTTTTTCCCTAAATTCTTCCAACAGTTCTTTCTCAATTCTCTTCCTTTTTCACTCATCCTGACTAGTTAGCTCATCAGAAGTTTCCATTTTCCAACTGCGTTAGCTTATTTAATTTAATAATTATTTAATTATATTATAAAGAAGTAAATAAATCCGGTAATATTAATTTTGAAAAAAATTAATGATTATATTTAATATTAGGATATCAGTATTAACTTGTACTCGTACTTACAGCTTCTTTGTATCCGATTATAAATACACAAACCTTCAAAGTTAACGCGCTTATATAAAACAAAATTTAAAAAAAAACATGAAACCTAAAAGCGCTTAAACAAATCTAGCTTACGCACGGTTGTACTTGACAAAGTATCGCTGCCAGCTTCGTACATTGCACGTTGAAAGGAGAAAACAAGGAACACGTTCCAAAAGGCGCAGCAAAACACAGATAAATTTACAAAAAAGTGTCAAACACAAGAAGGATACAATTAACAAATACAAATTTTATATTTAAATACATTTCGTTATGCAATTGACTTAAAGACAAGCGCAAGACTTAAAAAAAGGGGTCGTAGTAACCACTTATAGCCTTCGCTTAAGGTATTGGTGTAGTCTTATAAAATCCAAATTACATTATTTCTTAAGAGCTCACATTGCTTGTGACTGTAAGCATTACATAATTTGTTAAACGATTATCAACGAAATCTTATAAATATATATATATATATATGTATATATATATATATATATATATATATATATATATATATATATATGTATAAATATAGACTATTAAGTATTATCGACCGTACTGTATAAGTAAAAATTAATTAACGGGTGAGCGGTCTGTCAAGTAAAAAAGAACTCGTTTATTTCACTCTATATTTCATAACGAATTTGTTACTTCCTCAGGAGTATCTACATGTTTAATAAAACCACAATATATTAAACAATATGACAATAACAAAATACTTACAATTGAGAGTTAAAATTAACAAACAACGACACTAAACATGTTAAAATTAATCAAATTTAAAACATTAAATTAATATGATGTTGGTTTATCGTCAACCTTTTAAAAACAAATATACATAAATGTTAAAATATAAAACTAAACTTATAAAACACACACCAAAAAACTGATGTCATAAAAAATCGTTAATAAAACTTGGCAGGTCAATTAACCGCCAACACCGAGTATATTGCAATAGATTATACTTAGTCCATTAGTATCCGACTTATAATTTACGCTATTAGTGTCTCCGTTGATATGCACCATTTCTAAAAAGCATCTTTTTTTGTAATTATTTTCAGCGTCCACAATTCTGACATCGCCAAAATTAAATGTATGGCCGAGATCAAGTGCATGATCCACTAGAGCACAAGATCTCTTACCAATACGGACATCACTTTAGTGTTGTGTGACACGCTGTTTTAGCCATTGTGACGTTTGGCCTATGTACACGCCACGACAATCCGAACATGGTATCCTGTAGATAGCATGACTATTTAAAAACAAAGGTGTTACATCTTTGATCTTACTATATAATTTTTTTTTCAAAGTAAATGTGTTGTATTTGGCTATTTTAATGTTACTAAATTGTTTAAAGTGTGATATAATTGAATGAATAAGACCAACAATATATGGAATTTTCTTGTAGATCACACTGTCCGCAGGGACGTCCTCAGTAGGGCCGTCGTAAAAGTTGGAGCTGTATATCACTTTATTCAGTATATGCCTAGGATAACCATTGTTGACGAAGATGCTAAAAAGTTCTCTAAGATTGTCTTTTAAGAAGGTAGTGTGACTTATGTGCTATTCTATTTTTCATAGCTATGGCGGTGTTATATTTTTGATTGAGAGGATGATGAGAATAGTAATTAATGAACCGACCAGATGAAGTTGTCTTTCTGTACCAATTCAGAATGATCGAGTTGTTATCATCACGAATCACTGAAACGTCCAAGAAGGGTACACTATTATTGTTTTCTTTTTCCACAGTAAATTGTAAATTTTTGCTATTGCTGTTGAATATTTGTAGCGTTACATCTATCTTATCATGTGGTACAGAGCAAACAATGTGATCAATATACTTGTACCAAAACGGTAATTGAAATGGTAACTTAACCATCACACTCTCGAACAATTTATCCATAACTATTTGGGCTAAAATGGGAATAATGGGCGATCCCATAGGTGTTCCAAATATCTGACTGTAGAATTTTTCGTTGAACGAAAAATATGTATTATTGAAAATAAAAGTAATTAGTAACAAAAAATTTGATTTTGATAAGTCCGTGTATGGGTCGAGGTACTTGGAAAGATTGTATGTTATCGAGTTGATGGAACTAATGATTGGTCGGACTGGTATGTTAGGTTTATGAATTTTCGGCAGTGAGTAAAGTTTCGGATGAGTGGCGTTGTAGATTGTTAAAACTTTTAGTATATCATTTGGTAATTGTCCACTAGAATGAATCTTTTTGATCAATTCATTGTATGTTTTCTGTATGCTTACCGTAGGATCCATCTGTAAAGGCTTGTAAGTAGAATTGTCTTTCAACAAATTCTCTGTTTTACTTACATATTCTATCCTGTCCATAACCACCATGCAATTACTCTTGTCCTATTGTAATATGTATAGGTTTGGATTAGATTTTAGGAAGGACTTAGTTCTATAGAATAAGTTAATGAAAGGTGAATGAACCCGAATGTGTGAATTCTGTATGAAATTGGTTACACTGTTGGCGACCTTACCCCTTATAGAATTTCTCGACGCCTCAGGCACGACATCCAATATATCCTCAACTATTCTACTTACAAACCTTTATAGAAGGATCCTACGGTAAGCATACAGAAAACATACAATGAATTGATCAAAAAGATTCATTCTAGTGGACAATTACCAAATGATATAGTAAAAGTTTTAACAATCTACGACACCACTCATCCGAAACTTTACTCACTGCCGAAAATTGCCTAACAAATTGGTTCCCGCATGCGAAACATTATTAATATCTAGAGATATACTATCACGAAAGGTGCTGTTATTATGTTAGATACAAAAAAAATGTAATACTGTTTTTCTAGATTATGAAACGTTCTCGATGATACGTATAAAAATAAAATCTAAAATGTATGTAATTAGATGATTAAAGAAAAACTTACCGTCTTATGCGTTTTCCGTGACTTGAAAATCTGGAGAAGCGCGATGAAATATTGTTAAGGTGCGTCTCCAAAGTTGTTTCTCGAAAACGCATTCGCCGTGAGGAAAATATGTGCTTGTATAAAGAAAACGATCGCTCCACATCTAGTGATGTTATGTTTGCATAATTAAAATAATCTTTGAAACAACTTAACACATCTGTAGACGAACCTTCACACATTTGTCTAAGTCTGGCAAAATCTAAATCTTTATCTAAAACACTTTCAAACTTACTTAAAATACACTCATTTCTTGCGTCTTCTATCGAACATAGCTGTGCGTGCGTATCTTTCACAACTACCACTGATTCCTGTAACGATAGCCAAGCATTTTGTAGGTTTTCTAATGCTTGCACTATTCCGAATTAATTGTTGTGAATAGTTTGTAAATCAGTTTTAACCTGACTATTTTGGATTTAATAATAAAACCACTTTTTTTACATCCTCAAAATATTTATGATAGTAAAATGCCGCTCGTAGCCATGTTCCCCATCGTGTCAGAATCGGCTGTGGTGGCTCAGAGGTATGGGGACACAATTCGTGAAATTTCCGAATACGTTTTGGAGATTTCAGGAATACTGCCTTTGTACTCGATATTAACGCATCTACATTTGAGTAACATTTACGGATCCGTTCTGCTACAAGATGTAGAGCATGGATTTTACATGTAATATGTAAAAAGTTACCAGACTGTTCCTTAAGAGACCGACCTACAGAAAGCATGATTGCGGTACCATCTGTCACAAACATTAGGATTTGATCTCTGGAAATTTCAAATTTTTCCAATGTACTTAACACCACTTTTGAAATTTCCCGCGCAGTACATTCTTCTATTTGTCTGCTAGCTAATAAAATTGAGGATGGCGATTGATTTGGTTCCATTCTACGCACCATAACATTAAGTACAGATCTTTTTTGCTATCAGTTGTTTCATCCACACTCAACCACACTTTTCTATTTTTCAGATCAGCCTTAATTTTATTTTCTAAATGTACACGAACAGATTTTAAATAACGTTGTAAGTGGGTGCAGCTCGGTAATTCTACATTGCCATATTTTTCAAGAAATGAAATAAACGAATCATTGCGTAACAAAGTAAACGGCAAATTACACACAACCATAATTGTACACAAATAAAATAAGAACACTTCGTATTTTGTATCGGCACCAGTGTTTCTATCTTTATGTCTTGCGCTATGCACGTGGCGTTGCAAATTTGATTTTGTTAAATGGTTTATATATATATTGCACACTAAACATTTTACATTTACCCCATTGTAATATAAACTAGGATGGTTCTCAATAAACCTATTAACTAACTTTGATGATAGCGGTTTTTTTACTGTACGCTCCTTCAACATTATTATATACACAGAATACACTTTCCTGCTGCTATTATACGTGTACACACGATGACCGTGAACAACATACTAAGTAATCGTATGTGCGATGGGGCACGCGGGAACCAATTCGTTAGTCACGCCTCTGCTTTTGCTCCGGATTGGTCCACTCTATTTATAACACCATATGTCTATTATAAATACGTTTATGATTTATAACCCTATTATGTCACGTGATTTACGCAAAATTATATGCTAATTCAAATATGTTGTTAATTTGAACCATATATATATATATATATATATATATATATATATATATATATAAAAAATAACGATTAAATTATTATGTACCGTTTATCTGACTTAATGCCGTATGCTTGTGATATTACATTTTAAAATTATTATAAGTGTAAATGCTCGTGGTTGTTTAAGGAGACCAAATAAGATTTGATTTTTAAAAAAAGAAGAATCGACTCCTGAGAAGATCTTGCTCTACCGCTAAGTTACCGAATATCGTATAATTTTGTTCATTTAATAAATCATTAGATGAACTGGAGTCCATATTTCTTAAAGAAATATTAAAATAAAAATTATATATTTAATTGACACCTGCCAATGTATATAGCCAGAGCGACATCTAATAAACTTATGTCAAACTAAGCTAGACGACAAGGTAGGTATCCTTATATTGCACATCATAATTATTAAAAGAATTAAAACCAATTCAGAATATTTCTATCTCACATCTACTTGTAAATATATAAACCATTCATAAACCCATTCTACTATTCATATTTATATATCAATATACTCCATAGCTGTATTTATATTAAGATAATTTCTTAGCCGTTCATTTAATATATCAATTGATAAATTCTTGGAGTTTTTCGGCTATTATATGAAATATTTATAAATAACTGACATCTGCTCTCAAAACTGACATCTGAATCATTAACATTGTCACCTTATAATGCGTTTCTAATTAGCTTGAACCAAAATCTATCGTGGCTTAATTGGTTAAAGCGACTGTCCGGCAAGCCGTAGACTTGGGTTCATATCCCAACGTAGACAAAATTTTTCAATTAAATTTCGAATGACTTGCGTTGTAATTTGTAGACAGCAATGTTTATTTTCACATTTACTTCGCAATTACATAATAATTTGATAATATTTATAAATATTTCATATAAAAGCCGAAAAACTCGAGGAATTTATTAGTGGTCTCGTAATTAGAACTAGGTCAATATACAGGCTGATTTATTTTTGGCCCTCACCATGGGGATCTCTCTTATTATTGGAGATAGAGTATAGGTTTAAATTTGGCAAAGTTGTTAAATTTTGTGTTTGTTACAAATCCGTAAAGAAAATAGACCTGTGACAGATGACCTTCGTTATTTAAAAAAAAAAACGCGAAAACCCCATTTTCTTCTTTTACCTGTAGCACCGACATTTGGCCTTGTAGAGAAAATATAAGAACACATCCTTGTGGCCATTTCTAAACCTCTATCCAGTGGTGTACTCTAAATTTTTATACGACGTTTCGTTTCTTTCTGGCCATCATCAACTATCTAATTTCTTATAGGCGCCATATTGGATTTAGACATCTTCAGAAAGAGTTTTTTTTTCTGATTTCAACCATGTACCACATGCTGACTATAGTTTCTGACATTAGGTTTTATTTGAATGAATAAATTATAAGACTAAATAAGGTAGCCTTTGGAATTTCAATCTGTCAAACATTTCATTTATTGTTCATTAATAATACAAAAATGTCATACACTCACGAAGAGAAACGAGATATGATAAGTATTTTTTATTCTTCGAAACGAAATTCAACAGTAGCGAGTACAAGATAACAAAAACATTAATAAAAATACATAGAAAAGTAAACAATAAACAATTACAGTAAATGTTCAATTATCTGGCCATCTCCGGTAACGCACAATTGGGCACGCCTTCTGGCATTTTGTACTGCCCTTTGTATAGTTCTTCTAGGAACTGCATCGAAGGCATTCTGAAGTCTGTCTCGTAATTCTTCAATGTCTTGTGGCGCATCTACTTTATAAATATTATTTTTAACATATCCCGATAAAAAAATCTAGCGGACTTAAATCAGAAATTGTGTGCTGGTGCGCCATCTTGTTGCCATAAATATTGTAATTGATTTAATGGGATATTGTCGTCAGATACGTATGTACGTAAAATGTTTAAATATCTTTCTCCATTTAAATGTTCTTCATACAGAACTAGTCCTAAGAGACGATTTGCCAAAATACCCATCCAAACGTTTATTCCAAAACGATGTTGTGGTCTTCTAGCCCTGTTTTGTCGGGGATTTTGTACTGCCCAATAGTGCTCCGTATTTCTGTTGAACATTCGAGAATTTGTAAATTTTGTTTCATCTGACCAGATTATTTTGCTTAAAAAATTTTCGTCATTTTCTATCTTTCCCATTAACCAATTACAATATTCTAGCCTTCTCAAATTATCTCCAGGCAGTAAAGAGTGACTAACATGGATCCTGTATGGTTTAAACCTACTTTTATGTGAAGTTCTCCAAACCCTGGACTGACACAAATTTAATTCTGACGCTACTTCGCGTCTAGAAAGTGATGGATTATTATTTATCTATAAAAATACAAGATTAACATGAAATTTGAAAACACGCTTTTATTTTACCATTTGTAAAATATCTTGTCGATTTTCATTTAAATTCCTGTTGTCTGGACCATTACGCGGCTTAGTAAACGATCCATTCTCGTCCAAATGTCTGTCGAGATCTAGAAAAATGGTACGATGAGGCTGTTGTCGTTCTGGATATAATTGTAGATATCTTGTACTCGCTACTGTTGAATTTCGGTTCGAAGAATAAAAAATACTTATCATATCTCGCTTCTCTTCGTTAGTGTATGACATTTTTGTATTATTAATGAACAGTAAATGAAATGTTTGACAGATTGAAATTCCATGGCTACCTTATTTAATCTTATAATCTATTCTTTCAAATAAAACCTAATGTCAAAAACTTTAGTCAGCATGTGGCACATTGTTGAAATCAGAAGAAAAACTCTTTCTGAAGATGTCTAAATCCAATATGGCGTCTATAAGAAATTAGATAGTTGGTGATGGCTAGAAAGAAACGAAACGTCGTATAAAAATTTAGAGTACACCACTGGATAGAGGTTTAGAAATGGCCACAAGGATGTGTTTTTATTTTTTCTTTACAAGGCCAAATGTCGGTGCTACAGGTAAAAGAAGAAAATGGGGTTTTCGCGTTTTTTTTTTAAATATCGAAGGTCATTTGTCACAGGTCTATTTTCTTTACGGATTTATAACAAACACAAAATTTAACAACTTTGCCTAATTTAAACCTATACTCTATCTCCAATAATAAGCGAGATCCCCATGGTGAGGGCCGAAAATGAATCAGCTGGTATATACAGGCTGTCCAGAAACTCTCTTGACAAACGAAGACCGGAGTTTCCTCAGATAATTTTAAGACAATTAAATCCAAATTCACCTAGTCCGAAAATGCTTCCTAAGGGAGCTCTAAAGAGTTCTAAAGAGCTCTAGAGTTTTTTGAAGATGGCGCCTCGTATTTATTTTTTTTTAAATTCCTCCAGAACGCTTCTATTTAGAAAAACAAAAACTGGTATGCTTATTTATACTCCAGAGATGAATCGATTCCATCAATTGCGAATTTCTAGTACCGGTCATAGGCGTCCGTTTTGGGTAGGTCAACGGTTATTTTAAGGCATAACGTTTTTGTCTTTAACTTTTAAGCATTTGTGACACTAGATTATTAAATTTTCAGGTATTCCAGTACTAAAAGGTACTCTTACTTTAAGTCGGTAGGATACACCGTTTTCTAGGAAAATCGATTTGTAAATTTTTCGTTTTTTCTTCATTAAAGTTAAATTTTTTATTTTTTGCAATAGTTAGCTCTGAACTGCCAACAGAAGTAAAACCTACGTTTTTCATTGTCAAATTGTTGTCAGTTCGCGAAGTATATCTTTTCATTTTTTACTTTGTGTTATTCAAACACAACGATTTCAATTTAAAAAAAAATGGTTTTTACTAATTAGGAATAGGCCGATATGCATTTAGTTTATGGCGCAATGAGGTGTAACGCTCGAGCGGCGCAACGTAGATACGCTGAAAGATTTCCCAATCGTTAGCATCCCACTCACTCAACATTTACAGCACTTCATCAACGATTAAGAGAAACAGGTTCAGTGGTCCCAAAAAAATAATGAAACAGGGAGACATAATGATGTAACAGCAGAACATGAAGATGTTATTTTAATGGAAGTTGAGGAAAATCCAGAAATTAGAGTTCGAAGACTATCTGCCATGTACCCCACAATTTCAAAATCTTCCGTAGGAAATATCTTACAAAAGAAAATTTATATCCTTTTCATTTTACAAAGGTGCAAGCACTGCTAGAAGGAGATTTTCCTGCTCGCGTAGAATTCGCTAGATGGTTACAAAATCAGAAAAATCAAGATGAAGATTTCTTCAGGAACATTTTGTTTGGTGACGAAGCTACATTCTCAAAAAATGGAATTTTTAATGTACATAATGCACATTATTATTCGTACGTTGGTGACAATCCCCACGTTGTTCAAGAATTTAAGCATCAACATAGGTTTAGCATAAACGTCTGGATAGGAGTAGTTGACGATTATCTACTTGGACCTGTGGAATTACCTGCTCGTTTAAATGGTGCTGATTACTTAAATTTCCTGCAAAATATTTTACCTGATTTGTTAGATGAGGTGCGTTTAAATATTCGGCAAAACTTATGGTTTCTAAAGGACGGCTGTCCGGCCTACTTTAGCAGGAATGTACGAGACTTTCTAGATAATAACTACGAAGACCATTGGATTGGAAGAGGCGGTCCAGTTTCTTGGCCAGCAAGGTCACCGGATTTGAATCCTTGCGATTATTGTGTTGGGGGATACATAAAAGCATTTGTTTATTCCGTTCCGATACAAAATCGCGCACAACTCTGGCTAAGGATACAAGATACTTGCAACGAATTTAGAAATAACTTTGGAATTTTTGCAAGAATTCGGCGTTCTCTAATCAAAAGGGTAAACTTATGCATAGAGACTAATGGTCATCACATCGAGCAACTTTTGTAACAATCTACCTTTGATACTTGTTCCTTTTTTGTTAGTTTCGTTCCATTGTAATAAATAATTTGTTTTTAATTTATTAAATTAATTTTCATCCATGCCTTGATAGTCCAAGCCAACTTCGTCGCTAAAAATAAGTAGGCATATAAGAAATTGAACTTTAATGAAGAAAAAACGAAAAATTTACAAATCGATTTTTCTAGAAAACGGTGTATCCTACCGACTTAAAGTAAGAGTACCTTTTAGTACTGGAATACCTGAAAATTTAATAATCTAGTGTCACAAATGCTTAAAAGTTAAAGACAAAAAAGTTATGCCTTAAAATAACCGTTGACCTACCCAAAACGGACGCCTATGACCGGTACTAGAAATTCGCAATTGATGGAATCGATTCATCTCTGGAGGATAAATAAGCATACCAGTTTTTGTTTTTCTAAATAGAAGCGTTCTGGAGGAATTAAAAAAAAATAAATACAAGGCGCCATCTTCAAAGAACTCTAGCTCCCTTAGGAAGCATTTTCGGACTAGGTGAATTTGGGTTTAATTGTCTTAAAATTATCAGAGGAATCTCCGGTCTTCGTTTGTCAGGAGAGTTTCTGGACACCTGTATATATATATATAGTAAACTTAATAAGTCGGCGATTAAAGGTCTGGTTTATTACTTCGAAGTATATATATTTCGAAATCGATATAATGTGCTAAACGAACATAATTGAACGCCCTTCAACATGCATGAGTCAAATACAATTTCTACGAATCACAAGGAGGAAAATATAGGTTTAGTCATGTAACCCAAACTAAATGAATACTAAAAGTTGAATATTTAGCTTGTGTTTAACAAAACAAGTCAGTCGGAAGATAATTAGGAGAGACAAAAACTTTAATAGTGGAGGGAATATCATGACTGGGATTGCTAGATATAAATATTACGGAAGTAACAAAGGTGTTACACAAGTACAATTATCAATTGAAGGCAAATATTCGGTAGGAGCGCGTAAACTGTATGAACGAAGCAAGAAAACCAAAAATGCTTACGGAAAGGTCAATAGAAAAGTTAAAATGGTTGAATGTAGATTTATAACTCGCAATTAAAATTTGGTATATGCACTTTATTAGCTAATTAATTGATAAAAAATCTATCTTTGGTGACTGTGGTTAAGTAGAAATTGAAAAAAATGGTATCACAACTTTCGACAACTTTGCTGTTGAAATACGTATTTAGCATGCGAGTATTAATTGTGGTAAGGGATTTTATACCTTTTTTAAGTTTAATTGATAATGACAATTATTACTAATTTGCAAATACAACAATTTTTGCCCAAGTTATATCTAAAAACGATATCGAATACGCTTTGGGGCGTTCTAAAAGTTCTCTTCTGCATTATACTTCATTCTCAGTTTTATCCTTTAGGACTGTGCCGTGCTGCAATGTTCGCTATGCTGATACATCATGTATTCAATTTAATACTTAGGCTCTTCATGTTTCCAACGATTTTGAAAAAGTCCTGTTTTGAAGAGGGGCGATCGATTTGACGAACATAATTTCAGGTCCATTTCATTTGTTTGCAATGTTGTTAAAATCTTTGAATCCTTTCTTTACAAAGACTTACATTTATAATTAATAAGCATATCTCTCTTACCAGCATGGTGTTATGTAAAATAGGTCGCCAATGAAAAATTTGGCTTGCTTCATTCAATTCGTTTCTGAAGTTGTTAATGATACAGAACAGGTTCATGCTGTGTATTTAGATTTTGGCAAAGCCTTGATCAGATTGATTATTGATTATTGAAATCTTAATAGGTTCCAATATGTGCCTTCTAGTGCTTTAATTGTCATCAATCACGCACTAGACGTACACAATTCTGAAAAATTAATGTTTGTTGATGGTGTTGTACTTCTTTCAGCCACTAATTCTAAAAAACGATTGTTCTGTATCACTGTATAATCTCAGCCAGATATCTTGACTGCTGTGAAATGAAAAATCTAAATGTAAATATTTCTATATTTACAGTGGTTACACAAGAAAAGTTCAATATTTCAGATGCATCTTCAAACTCTCAAAAATGAATTAAGGACGAAGGTATTCTATTTATTCCAAAATTTTCATCTAATAATCACCCTTATATTCACCATTATATACATAAGTTTATTTTGGCAGTAGTGAAGTTTGAAGTAGTTTTTGCTTAGTTTTGATATTTTTTTTATATCCTTTATTTGATTTGATCTACTCTTATTTTAACTAACCGAATTACTAATTTCTATTGTTAACCTTTGTATTATAATATTATGGTATTACCATTTGTTACCAATAACAGTTGTTTATTCCTCTTGGTTTGAAGGAATTTTCGGTATGTATCGATTGAAATATATGTTTTTGGAATAATGCAATAGTTTGAATAACACTAATTTATTTACAAGGTAAGTAATAAGTTGAATCTTGGAGTTCCGTTAAACTTAATATAAATGCGTGAATCTGATTTTAATAGTAAAGACCGAGAAACTTACTAATACATAATATTTTCTTGTAGTGAGATCGCTGAGAGCGGATTGGTACTAAATTTTGTTTTTATCTTATTTTTGCAAAGAGAGTTTTGTCCCCGTCAGTTACAAGGAAGGGAGCGAACAATTAAATTGACTATACTGAAATTGCCATTAAAATATTTTACCCTTCTTCAAGGAAAAGTATATGCTGTAGTTTGCCATAAATGGATTAAAATAAACAATATACACATGAAACCTTAATTATAGTGAAATAAAATAAATTTTAAATACTAAATACGCAATATAACTGTTACATGTATTGAATGGCATTATATCAAGTACATGAATTACAATAAACAGGAAGTGGGGTAGAGATAACGTACAGTATTCGAAGAATACAGGAAGAATGCAATAAACCGAAATCTCTAAACCTATCGTAAAAATGTGAATACATTAAATACAATACATGCAATATAACAATGAAACTTATGCTATTATAAAGGTAATAAACCAGCGAATGAACGGATTTAAAATAAGGTTATATCTGACCACTTAGGTAATTAACACTTACTATACACTTTATGTTTACAAATAGAACAAAATTAAAAATTATGAATTAATACGTAAAATAAATACAACTAAATCTAGCTCTCTTGGGACTTGGTGAGCGAGATGTTGTAGACAAATACAGAACCAACGTGCCAGATCTAGGCTAGCGTCGAGTGAAAACGGTTGTACAGTGCCTTCCAAAACGCAACAACTTTACACGGCGCCCACGTATACACTCCGAGATTGTATACGTGGACGCCATGTAAAGTTGTTGCGCGTTTATGTGTTAATTTTACTGTGCCCCATGAACAACGCTTTGATTAGTGTTTTACATACTGATGATGACAACTTAGTTGTCGAAATGGGTATTTAGGATACGATTATTAATTGTGGTAAGGGGTTTTATAATTTTTTTGAGTTTTTACTTAACCACAGTCTCCAAAGAATGACTTTTCAATCAGTTATATGAAACAGGTTCGTTTTATTACAAAAATGCTGGCGGACGACCGAAAACTGTAATAGTCGAACAAGAAGAAGAGATCTTGATTAAATCGCTGAAAATCCTAAATTAAGCATTAGGCGTTTAAAGTTTTATGTGAGAATTGGTAAATCAACCGTCTCAAGAATCAGCCATGCAGAAAATTTGCTTCCCTACCATTTTATACCCTTTCGAAATTTATTTCCAGAAGATTTACAAGCCAGATTAGAATTTTGTCAAAATGTACTAAATAAAAAAAAACGAAGACCCCCGTGTTCCTGAAAAAGGTATAATTTACAGACGAGGCAAATTTTATAAGACGCTAAATTAGTAACTGGAGAAACAATCATCCTTATGCTTTGGAAAATCCATGCCTAACTAAAGCAAGACATTTCCAACATGAGTTTTCGATAAATATTTTGTACGGTATTATCGACAATTTCTTGATCGGCTCATTTCAACTTCCACGGAGAGAACAATATTTGCATTTTTTACAAAATTATTTACCTGACCTTTTAGATGGTACACCTCTGAACGTAAGACAAAATATGTGGTTGATGCAAGATGGTGCCCCACCATACTTTATATTTATTGTCCGAAATCATTTGAATCCGTTTTCCCCATGGATGGTTTGGCCGTGGTAGTGAATTTCCTTGGCTATCTCGTAGCCCAGATATTAACCCATTATATTTTTATCTGTGCGGTTACGTGAAAGCTTTATATACGCTGTTATAATCACACACAGGAAGTGCGGAAGTGTACACGGGAAGTATTTTAACGAAGAATTCAAGAAGCCGTCTTTGTTATTAGAAATTCCCAAAATCTTTCCGAATGTGAAACGTCATTTGATAAAAATCATAAGAAAATATATTGAAGTTAATGGTGGATATTTCCAACATATGCTAGTAGATTAAAACATTTTTTAATATTGAATAAACTGCGTTGTATTTTCATAATTTTCTATTTAAGCACTCTGTATCCTTTAACCTGAAATATTTTACTTAGGGCCGGTTTATTCACCTTCCAGTAAAGTATCGAGTAACGCTACTTGTAAGACAAAGCCTTACTTGCCAGATTAAGTGTTTATTCACCGTCAAGTAAAATTTAACCGCCCAGTAAAATTACTTACTTGGGAGAAAATTTACTTGCTGCTCATCTACCCTATACAGTGTCAAGTAAGACTAATATCATGCTGTTTGTGAACTGTCATGTAGAAAATTAAGTTATTGACATGTAATAGTATATTATACTATAAGGGAGAGAAATGTGTTATTTTGGCGAGGTGCAATTTGATGCACCGAGGACAAAATAGCATCTCTCCCGAATGGTATATACTATTTTTTCCACGGTCTCATTAACTTAAAAACACATATTTTGTCATTATAACTCCAAAAATTATGTCGTAGTTTTAGTCATTAAGATGTTATTTCAAACATCTGTCAGTGTCAAATATATATTTTAAAGTTTCATCAAAAGAAAAAGTAATGGCCTTTAATGATATGCATAAAGCGTTTATGGTAGATTGTTACTTCCTGACATCTCATAAAATTGATGGTATGTAACATTTAATTTAAATGTCAATAAATAATTTCAATGTTATCTTTTTTTTGCATGAAGAACAAACGTTCTCCATAATGTAAACTCCCTTGGGAGGATTATACTCCCTTGGGAATAATCGACTACTTCTGTTTTAATTTTGATGTCGTAGAAACTGATTTCTACTCCCGACCGTGGAAAAAATTGATTTATTTGAAGACATTGGCGATATTTTAGACGATTTTGTCAATATTAATAATTTAGTGAATAGACAGAGAAAACCCTATCAAATACGCAATCGATATCGAATAGAAGACAATTTTAATAAATTTGATGATGACGAATTTATTCGTTTGTAATGTTTATTACATAATCTGTGTGTGGTAAATAAAGAATTAATGTTCTAAACAAAAATTTAATCTTTATTTCACATGTAGTCATAGTAAATTATAATATGATGCTAGACGTATAAGACATATTTAAAAAAAACTGTACAAAATAAATATAAAAAAAAACAACCAATATTAATACAGAATATATATACATATATTTATTTACTTGTATTGAAAATACAAAAAGGGGTTGAATAACACAAAAAGTTAAAATGGACAACACGTGATAACACACAATAAACGCTTGAGATTTAAGGTTACATTAGATGCACTCATTTGTCATGCCGGCAACTAGAATTTCAAATTACTGAAAGCTGTACATCCTTCTCTATACCATGTGTTAGTGGTATGTTTCATCTTTCTCTATTTTCCCCTAAACGTACTACTGTTATAAAAACATGTAGTTCTTTCCAGTAACTAACCGACCTTTAAAATTATATGAATAAACCCAAAAATAGTAAATGTGCCAAGTAAATTTAATTGTCAAGTAACTAACAGGTACTTTACTGGAAGGTGAATAAACCGGGCCTAAATGGTATAATGATGTCGTACCGTTTCCCTAAACGGTACGACATCATTTGTTTAATAGGATTACATTACTTACATTAATTCATAAGCTAATCAAATGGAAATCTTTGGATTGGTTTCTGTAAATGATTTAAACCTTTCAGAAGACAAGGAAACATATTACATGTTGAGTAGTGATGCAAATAGTTCATATGATTGTGAGATCGAATTACTGATTTAGGCCCCTTGTTGCTGTTAGTGTAGGAGGATTGAGTTTACTTTATGTATCCTATATTCTTAACTATAGACTTGGAGAGTGTACACAAGTCCTGCGTTCAACTTTATAATTTCCAAGTTCAAATTTATCTCACATAGAAGTTAGAAGTTCAAACTGCTACGTAGAATGAAAAACCTTTCATCGAATTGAGTCTCGCCCAAGTATTGTATAGGTGACTTGATGGGAGAGTGAGTTTTCATTAGTTAGCAACACTTTCGCCATGATGAGTATATTACTGACTTCAGCCATGCTTAAGACCACGGTCAAAATTTCGCCCAAATCTGTTACTAGATAAGTTTTTACATTCGTTTCAAATAAACTATTTGCTGTCCTGGTAAAATAGAGAAAAAATAATTTTGTGGTATAATTAAACATGACTTTTTACGTGGAAAAACAATTATAGGAACTGAAGAGATGTTACATAAATATGATGATGAATGAGCTCCTTCCCATGAATTAATTGTCAGAAGATGTTGAACGATAGGTGTCTCCATTTACAGTATTTTCCCTACAAATGGTTAGTCCATATCATTGTAAAGAACGACCATCGAATAAAAGTGTGTGAAATAATTAATAGTCGCAAACATCTCAACCTAACACTTAAATATGAAAAAGTTAATCGCAAGATGTGTACTGCGTTTGCTCACTATTCAGCAAATGTGAACTCGTGTTTCCAATGACGTTCCAATGACTGTATCGCTAAGTTCAAATGAAATCCAAGAGAATTTTTTATCGATATGTGACGGTAGTGAAACCTAAATACATCATTATATACCAGAAAAAAACAAAGTTATAACAATAAATTTATTCTGGTTAACGAAACGTTCCGAAGAAAACAATACGGTCAAAAACTATGGACACGACTTTTTGGGTAATCTTTATCGACTATTTACAAAAGAAAAGTACAATAAAGGAATATTATGCTGATGTACTGATACATTTCGGTGCTGATCTAAAGAAAAAACGATCGCATTTATTCAGAAAAAAATTTTGTTCTTTGAGGATAACTTGCTCTCAACCACAATATTCACTAGATCTGGTTCGGGTGATTTTTTTTATTGCCAAACATGAGGAAATTGCTTGGTGGAAAGATAGTCAGAACAAATAAGTAGGTGATAGAAGAAACTAATGATTATTTTGACGAACTTCTAAAGGATTCCTTTCAGACGGCTTAGAAAAAGTGAAAAATTGAAAAATAAAATATATTTTTTACTATCAAATTAGTATTTCATTGAAAAGTAATTCTTCTGTCAAATCACCTGGGTATATTCATATGTTATACAACAAGACACTTGAAAAATATTCGATAATACGAGACGTATTGCATGAAACACCACGAGACCAAAGGTCGAGTGGTGTTTTTTGGCAATACGTCAAGTTTAGAGAATTTTCAAGTGTTGAGTTGTATACAGGTAGACAATTTCATGAAAATAAAAAGAAAAAAGTAGTGCGATATGACTGATATGAGCCATGATGATAACTAACAAATCTGATAATTCAGTACTGTCAAATTATTGAAGTTGAAATCATAGTAATCCAATCGTAGTTTTGGCAGCGAATATATGAGTTCGTATATTCGATTATACAAAGGTTCGTATATTCGATTTGCGCCATAATACGTCAATAACCGCTGTAATATATGACAACTACGGAGAATCCTGCATTTTCATTGTTTTATAATTTTAGAATGATATAGTTAATTTAATTTATAGTTATTAGTTATTTTATGAATTCATTTTGTAATTTTTCAAAATTTACATGTAACGTTCTCGGAGACATTACGTTAGAAAATATTCAGGTAATTTAAAAAATTTGGCTTACGTATATGCTAACATCCATCATATATGTAATATTTGTCATTCAGGTCAAAGGTATTACGGAAATTTTTCCTAAAATATATTTCAATGTTTACAGGAGTACTTACATGAAGGGATCTGGGAGATGATGGTGGGTCGGATGAGAGGTGTAAAGGTCTCTCATACCGACGGAACTCGCCCTTTACTCTGATTTACGGGTAGTATGAGGCGAATACAGAAACGTACTCTCGAAGCATTAGCAACTTTAGCAATATTTCATCCACTTATGTTAACTTGTTTACTTTTATTCGGAGAATATATATTGGCAAAAGAAATTATGTTCTATGCAAGTGAGAACTATTTTATCATTGTTGATTAATGTTAGTAATGATGATATAAATGAAATTAGCCTGTACTAAAACAACGATATAAAACGCTGATTCAACTTATGGACACTTTCTAATATATTTCTAGTTTACGTTCCTTGTAATTTTTTTATTGAAGTTACTATGTTTTTAAATATCTCTTCCGCAATCAATTACCATTAGATTAGGTGACTTAGTCGGCCAATGCGTGACTAGGCGGAATCTATCCCGTAGAAACACCATGTTAATTCTCGTTGCAGAATAGGTAAGTTTTTTCATTTGGAACCAATAATTGCTGTTCTTCTGCACCTCATACGGTGGTATAAGAAATGCTTCAACCCTATGTCTATAACGAGCTGACATCGCTACAACAAATTGAAAATATTCTTCAAAAAATATGGTCCTGATGCTGACACAATATACCATATAGTAATTTATGGTGAATATAACGTTTTTTCCTAAATCTTTCGAGGTTTTGCAATGGCAGTTTTATTTACTAACAAACTAACTTAGGCAAAAATAAGCCTCATCCACATGTATAAAATATTCGACGTGTCTGGTTCAATAACTTGTAAATTTAAGAACTGCATTATCAATTGTGTTAGAACTTTGTATGAATGAAACTTTATTTTCTGTAATATTCCATGCCCACTTGACTTTAATATCATTAGAATAGCTGTATCGGTTCGTTCTTTATAACAAATGTTACCATGTGTTTGCC
The DNA here is from genome assembly GCA_935421215.2 of Melolontha melolontha. Taxonomy (NCBI): domain Eukaryota; kingdom Metazoa; phylum Arthropoda; class Insecta; order Coleoptera; family Scarabaeidae; genus Melolontha; species Melolontha melolontha. The sequence continues at coordinate 66,741,910 of OW285239.1, forward strand.
ATTTTCTAACCCGTGAGTTAATAGTACTACGTGAGGAAATACTGCGCACATTAAAATTGAAACGTAATGAAATCACGGAATAAGTTTTTATGAATTAGTTAACATGAAAACCATCCTATTGAATAGTCCAATTATTTATTATAGAATTAACAACTTTGCAAATAAAATCTCCAAATACTGCGTTTGAAGTATAAATAATTGACGTTTCTTCAATGTCAAATTTACTTGTTTAAACGGCAAAACAAAATTACCATGTCTTTGCCATTTTCTAACCCGCGAGTTAATAGTACTATTTGAGGAAATACTGAGCACATTAAAATTGAAACGTAATGAAATCATTGAATAAGTTTTTATGAATTAGTTAACATGAAAACCATCCCACTGAATAGTCCAATTATTTATTATAGAATTAACAATTTTGCAAATAAAATCTCCATATACTGCGTTTGAAGTATGAATAATTGACGTTTCTTTAATGTCAAAATGCTTGTCGAAACGGCGAGACAAAATTATCATTGGCACCTGGACTCGTTTATATAGATTTGTTCTGAATGGTACAGATATGTGCACTGCGAAACGATAAAGAGAAATCTTTTAGATAAAGTTGCAACGCTATTCTAAATGGTTAAGTGACCGAGGCTATAGCAAAGTGCACCTAATCCTTCTTTTAACTTAAAAAATAAGAATAATATTTAGTACTTTAGCTTTCTTAGTAAATACTAGTACCGAAATTTATTGTTTGAATAATCAAATATTCATCCAGACACATTCAATTTTAATTTCTATAATCTGACTTGTAGACTTCCGCGGTCGTTGTCCATTATTGCTTCTGTTAAATGACACTACTTTACAAACATTTTTAAAATTTTGTAGCTATGATAGCTACAGCATGCAATTTACTGTGCTTTTAAATTTTAAGTCTTTTCAGACAATAGAAAGTTTGTTTTTTCGTTCACTTCTTAATACGACCTTCTTCCTGCGTTTCCCTTTCATTTAATTTTTGTTCTTGTATATTGCTATTGTACTCCTAATCTTCCCCTTATGTTGCATAAGTATTTTTTATGGACACCCAACATCATTAATTAATCATTCGAAGACTCCTTTGACTCCATGATCACAATACCTCTCAATTCTATTTACAATTTTGTATATATGTTTTCTAATCAAACATAAGTTCTGTTCATTTAAATACACATTTGAGTTAATAATAGGAAAATACAATTTTTTTTTCGGTACTATTTAATTTGGTATGGGCTGTATCTAATTCTATAGCTTATCAACATCGACGTTACCAAACTTCAGAAAATTGTGGATATTTCTACATTATTATTTTTCAGCATATGTATAATCTTTAATATTTCTTTACGTAACTGCTATAAAAAATATTTCCTCCTTAATAATTTTCCATATGCTGCCTAGAAAGTTATACAGACAGATTCGAAGTATCGAGGTAATGTACTTTTCTTGTAATATTGTTCTTGTGCTTTGCGATACTATTATCATATTTATTTTTCTAAATCCACACCTTCGAAAAGCTGCAACGACGTTGTATTATTCTTGAGACGATTTTAACCGTGTTAACTAAATGGATCGATCTAAATAAAATTTGTTGATTAATTACTGGATTTGTTTAAAATTGACAACGAAATGTTTTACTAAATACCAACAGCAAATGCTGTGAGAATATTATGCAAGTATTGCAAGAACGTAGGACTAGGTTTAAAAAATTGCTTTGGAATTTTTTGAACATACTTTAACACAAAAAGAGTAAAAAAGTGATTTCTACGCAAAATGTCAGAAATTCATCTATCACTATTTTGGCAAAATTAAAATTCATCGTTAGATAGTGACTATTTGTTGTCAATGGTAATATGGACGCTAGTAAGAAAAAGCAATTTTATTAAGTTCTTTTGAAGAAAATGTCGATAATCTAATATGTATATAATTCAGAGATGCTGAGATTTCCATAACATAAATCATTTAAAGAATTTACTGAATTATTTAATAAATATTTCAAAGTAGCTGAGTCAAGAAAGCCAAAACCTTTCTGTGGCTTTTAAAAAAAGTAAGGGACGAAGTTTAATACTAATTTTAAATTATGAACAAAATGTTATAGATTTTATGTTAGGATTTACAATTGGGTTCGATAAAAGGCTAGTACAATCGCAATAATTTAAAGAAAATATCACATACAAGTTTTCTGACGTCATCCAGCTAACTGTAGCCTAAATGGCGGGCGAGACATCACTAAGAAATAATCTTGCATCAGTTAAGAGCCACCAATTAATCGTGCGACATACAAAAAATATTAATATAGTAGGTACTCGAGAATCAACCGTTTCAACATTTTATATAAAAATGTTCTTGTTGCGGTAGAGATAACCGTATCACTTTAAAATATAATTTCGAAAGTTTTAAACGTCATCTTTGTAAAAATAAAGGACATTTGGCACAAGTTTCTCTTAAGAAGACCAAGGCAGCACTGAGGAAAAAAAATCCTTTCATTGTTCATATTTTTATAGAAAACAAATTGTTTTAATTTTTTGAAAATTTGAAGTAGCACTTTGGCAATCTCTGATAATTTATGGAAAGAAAAATTTTAGTAGTAATTATAAATTATTTCTACCTGATTAAAATTTATAGGTTTATTTATACAGATGAAGAGATGCCAGTTCAGGAAAGTTTAATGTTATTTTTGTTAGTTGTAGGTATCATTAAAGCTATAGATTATTACTAACACTGATTGCTCTAGTTATTGAAAAATCTAGAGATAGAGATACATTATTTATATAAATAATAGATATTTGTACACGTTTGTGTATTACGCATACGAATATGCTATATTTTTTCGTCATATATCGATTAAATAAATTATTTAATAGGTGTAGGATGTAGATTTAAAAGTAAATGTAATTTTACAAAAAGATTATAAAATTAATGATAAATATGCACCACAACCTAAAAATTTGAAACGATTGCAATCTATCTTAGGTACTCTTTATTACCATGGAAAATTTATTCCAACCCTAACTAGATTGTAACATCCATTGTATGAACTCTTAAAGAAAGATGTAAAATGGAAATAATACAGCGCATTTAAAGAAGTAAGGCATATTTTAATTTCAGCTAATGTTTTGGTACATTATAATCCAGATTATAAATTGCGATTAATAACTGACGCGAATTCTTATGGTCTTCGTTGTTTCTCGTATCATATTTTACAGCTAATAACGTCCAATTAGTCCGCTTCACATCATTCTTCAGTGGAAAAAAAATATTAGCAAATTAAAACACAAGGTTTTTCTATTATTTTTGCATTTATAAATTTCATCAAAACTTGTATGGTTCAGGCATTTACATTAGTCAGTGACAATAAACTTCGTTTAGCAAATTTTAATCGAAAAGGGAATTCCGCAATATTCTGCGAATAGATTACGTTGTTGGTTAGTAATATTATCGAATTACAATTGTAAAGAAATTAATTATTATGGATAAGAATATTTTGCGGAAAGAAACCAATGTCAATAGCTTGATTACCGCGGATTCAAACCACAGTTTCCAATAAAAGACAGCTTTTTGATTGTGTTAATTAGTTTATGGTATTTCATATTCAATTCCCGTATATTCTACGAGATTGTTAGTCTCGTAATTTTGATAGTATTTGATTAAACAACGTTTTTCTTGTCAACGCGTCTCCTATAATTTTTTATGTAAGTAAAATTATATTTATAAGACGTCTTAATTCAGATAGCTTTTAAAAATTGTATTTCAATTGTATTAATATAAGTAGTTAAGAGTCTTAATTAGTAGAGAAAAATAATAAAGAGTATTATTAAACTTCTACGTAAAAAATAATTATAATTGTAAAGTTTGTCGTTTGGAAGTAAAGGGTATTTTTTCATGTGTTTGATGATTGCACATACGTAGATTTGGTCGTGTATTAAATTTGATTATACAGTGTGGTTTTCTGGGGAGAAATTAAAAATAAATTTTATTATTTTTTAGATAAGATTGTTCGGAGTAATTTAGAGGAAGTTTTAATCCACTTAGCTGTCAATTTACTGTGGATATATTTTACCTTATTGTGTCATTGTAAGATACTTTATCTTTATACTTTATAAAGATAGATTTTTTTTTTCTTTTTTGATTTTTTTGTATTAAATATTCATTTAAATTTTATCTTGTGCTCATTTTATTTCTTATACCTTTACTGATCATTTATTAAAATATAAGTATCTCAGAAAATATACATAAATAAATTAGTGTGATTTATTCACTGGCGCCAAGTATTTTCTACAGAACACGGATTTCTTTATTGGAACCCTGAGAAGTAAGAAGTCTCATATTTTGAAAATCCACCGGCTGAGTATCCTAGTTGGGAAGATTAGTTGTGGATGGTGGCAAATTTATTCTACAAACCACTATTCATAGCAATATGTTATTTTTGATTGGAAAAGTTCGCAATAGAGTATAGCTAGGGATCTTAGATGAACGTGGAAGAACATTTTATATGAATAAGCACTATGATAAAGCTCTTAGATGTCACGCATGTTAAAAATCGATAAAATTGCCATTGACTTAACATTCAAAAACAGTGATCCACCACCACGCGCGAGGCAAACCAAGAGTTCAGGCGTCGGAGGAAAGGTAATGGTTACCCTTTTTAGACATGCACGTCATATAGTACTCAGAATACCTTTAGAAAAGCAGAACCATTACAGGAGAGCATTATACAGTATAATTACACATGTTGTACAGTCGAATTAAAAGTAAATGACCACATTTGGCACAGAAAAAAAATACGTTTTATAATAATAATATATGAGCTCATTTATTATTATTCGCATGAACAGAAATGTTTTATCTACGTTACGTATTGCTCCTATACGCATTTTACTTTATTCGTAGGACTAATGTCTATTGAAACTAATACCTGTTTCGAAAGCGTCAAACAATCTTTCCAGGTATGTGCGTTGAGTTAGACATATAAAATAAATACATACTTCGAAAATAAATCTTGCTCAAAGTGAAATGTTCTAGTATTCTCATTATTAGCTACAATTACTATATTTGTTATTTATTTCGAAAATAAAATCTTATTATACATTACAAGATCCTACAACAGTTCTTGAGGTATTTAGGAGTATTTTCCTTTAAGAACAATTTCGATATATCATCATTATCACACATTATCGCAAAACATGTCACGCATTTTCGACAGAGTCGAAAGTGCCATCAAATCAGTTGATATTGTGCTACAGGCTATATGACCCGTTTTGATGGCCAAAATTAAAAGTTAATTTAGTACATACCATTTATTTGTTACTATAGTCCATGCCACTCTAACTCGAATTATTGCTTTTATGGAGATTGCATTATAGTTGCCCAATTTCTAATATTAGGGTTATTTACTTAATAAGTTGGCTGGCTATACGTAAGACGGATTTTTCAATTTGACATTTAAAATTGATGTTGTTTATATTTTAGGTTAGAAAACTCTATCGTAATTATATAATATATGATAAAAAAGTCTTTGGATCGCGATAGCCATGAAGTGTAAAAACCATCTATAGAATTATTTACTTCTGTACTTTGAAGTACACATAAGTCACAAATAAAATAGATTGTAGGTTATGGTAATTAATTGCATTTTATGAATATTTTATAACCAGCTGACTTGAAAGTTGTCAAGTAAATGTCAAAACTAATTGAAATAAATAATTTTTTGTACTCGCTTATCAAAACCTGTCATTTCACGATTCGATTTGCGTGCGTAAAAAGTCACTTTAAACACGAGTGCGTAAAAGTAAAGTTGGTACTTCCCGGAACTTGATTAATTTAGTGACATTTTAAAATCATAAATCCCTAACCTTAATAATATGCTACCCAGTTCGTTGTTTTTCTATGAAAATAATAGGAAATGAAATAGAAATTGTTATATTTGGAAGGTATGTAATTGAATGTCAGAACAGCAACAAATATTATTTTTTAAATTTATAGAAAACTAAAAAAAAAAAAAAATTGTCAGAAGTGGGATTCGAACCCACACCCTCAGAAAGGTAAACCTTGAGTCTTAGACCGTTCGGCCATCCTGACAGATACTATATTGTTAAAAATACTTATAAATATAAAAATTTTGAAATGATATTTATATTTTATATAAATATTATTATTGTTTATAGTTCTCGTACAAAAAATATTGTACAAAATTCGTGCGTGAAACATTTCGCGAATTCGAAACTGGTCACTTATTCGCGAAATATGATTTCACGCACTTGGTTCGTAAATATATATCATAGATATCTCGTAAATTCCACGGCAATAGCGATCCAAAGACTTTTTGATCATACGATACATATAAGACGAACAATTTCGTAGAAACTAAAAATATTAATGCAAAAAGAGGTAAATGAACTATCGCATTCATGGAAAACTAAGACGGCCATATTTTGATTGCATTAAATTGGGCTGCATGAATGTAGATACAAACATAGGTGCCAAATTGGCATGTCATTTTTTATTACGTTGACGTTTAAAAGTGACGTTTCTGCGATCTTAAGTACGTACTGTTGCGGCATTTAAAATCCGGACGATTAGATATTTATTTTCACTTGTAATTCGGTTTTTGTATAATTGAATTGTTGTGTAGATGACAGCATAGTGACATTTATCTGTAACCTCTCACGTAAAATAATATTATACATTTTGCTATAAAAGTATGTTACTGAGTGAATAAATGAAAGACAAGAATTTATTAATCAGAATACTACAATTATTTGGTTTTAATTTTTAATACTTTATTTTAGCACCATTTCTGTCTAACACCTCTTGTAAACGTCTAGTAATGGATGTTATGACATTATGTGACAGATCATTCCAAATATCATGCTTTTTTCGCAGACGCCCGATTTGTCAAGTCTGAAATTTGTCTCCACCCAGGAAAATGTGTTGCGGTCACTGCATTTAGTATTGTTTCGAACAGATCATTTCTTATACAATTAATAAAATTTTCATCATGTTCGGGAGTTGACACAAGGATACCACCGGAGCCTCGTTTCTATTAATAGCTGACAATTCTTCTTCTAGTAACGTAATTATTTGAATTTTAGTTTGAATATTCAAATGCGGCACATTAACTTTATATTTTGATAAACCTGAATATGACACTGACAGATCTGTAAACAGAAACAAATAGATATAAAAAAGCCATATTCAAACCAAACAAATTAAGTGTCCGATTTTTAAATGCCGCAATAGTACATGGATGTTACAATGCTAAAATATAATAATTTATTATTCTACTTTTCCATGAACGCGATAGTACATAAATAAAGGAAACAACAAACTCGTTTGAACAATTTTTGTTTAAATCAATAACCCTATTTTACCTTGCAGAAAAAACTCAAAGAAAACGCAATATACACAACAGATGATAGACTGAAATTTTCAAGTGACTTAAAACAGTACAACACGAATCGCTGGAAGATAATAAGAGCGCGTTATACTCCATAAGACCCAATACTTCGAAGTTAGGGTGACATGGATTTTAGAACATAGGAAAATGCATTTTGTTTTTTGTGAAAATTATTTTTTCTTCAAATGTCAGTAAATCGGACATTGCTTGACTGAGTAGTCGGTCGCGAAGTTTCATGTTTCTTCCGACGTAGGTTTACTTTTCACTTTCCCGCCGCCGAGGGAAAAAGTGTTATCATAGCAACATACAGACACATGAATCAACAGTTCAAATTTGATTAATCTATTAGTTGGTAATCATATAGACAGAATTTTTATTCATCACTAAATTGAATATTAAACGTACAATGCGAAATTGTTGCATTTTGGAAATTAAACCGTTGTATAGAGACCGGATGCATCAGGCCGAAATTACGATGGACCATACAAATAGTCTATAATATCGCTAAATACAACACCTAGTTATTGAATAGCACTATTCGGTTAACCGCACATCTGTTTTTGTCGTTGAACTGTGACGCAATTACTTCTATATTACAGTTAAATTCCATTCTTCATGGGCGTAGACAGAAGCATGATGAGTTTTTTTAATTTATTTGATTTATTAGTTTATATTTCGTAAGATAAATAAAGTACGGTTAGCTAGTTCCTTTTCTATTGTTTTAATTGTTAATTACATAATTACATACTTCGTAATTTTTGTAGTAGATCCTGTTTAATATCATTTCATCGAATCTACTTCTCCCAATTATTTTGACGTAAGTGTCCAGTGATTTTCGTTACGTTTCAATAACTTAGGCATACATTTTTAATTTTCGTTTATTTAGATCTAGAACATTGTTTAAGTTACTTTTTCTGATATGATATGGAACAACGTCGAGAATGGCATCGTAAAACAATGGAGAGTTGGATTAAGGATGAAACTGATTGTATGTCCATTGAAACGTCACTTAGGATCGCAAACACATACATAGAAATTAGACCCGTTGGAATCTGACAATTTTAACGAAGAACTCTGTGAAACTTGAATGGAGGCAAATATTCTATTAAATAAACTTAACAACCCCATCTTCAAAATATGTCTCCAAGAATATATAGAATTAATAGAAATCTAGATTTAATAACATTGCGGCAATTGTGTATGGGGACAATGTCTCAAAATCTAACTGCTAAATACGCTGAAATAAAAAAATATTTCCAGTATGCACCTATAACTAGTAGCGATGTAGAAAGGACGTTTTCTATCTACAAGGATGTATTTCATTCAAAGAGAGGAAGTTTTACAGAAGAGAACCTGGAGAAGGTATTGCTAGTTAATATTAATACTACTTTACTCAACTTGAACTACAAAACGAACAAATAAAAATGTATTTCGTATTTTATAGATCATCACCCGCTTGTATTTCAATTATATAAGTAAAATTAAAAAGTCTTTAAAAATACAAATTTTCAATAGTGCGCCCGTGGGCGATTATTCATCGGCCTCTCGTGCCCGGTCCCTACCGTTGTTTCATCTTGTTGCGAATTTAGGATTCCGTTAACTGTTGATTTCACATTAACGATTCAGTGCAATTTTCTTTTTGTCTTTTGGTCATTTTCAGGAAAGCCCGTAACTTTAAGTATTGTTTTATATCTACTCCCTGTTTAACTATTAAATCCGATTTGACCATTGAATAACGGGACCACAGAGATGACAGGATTTTCACTTCTTCTTTTTATGTTATTGGTTAAAATAGGCGAGAAGCGCATTCCCCGAATATTTGCTAACACTTTTGTTGTGTCCGAGCTGCTTGTTTTGCCTTTTCGATAATTTTGGCCGGCGGACACTTCATTTCTAAAAATCACTAATTTAGGCAAAAAAGGGATACTTATCAATACGTTTTTGCCGTATTACGCAGTTGTTATATAATGAAACAGATATGCAAAATACATATCCGTCACTGTAACATGGACAAACACCTCGTATTTTTAGCATTTACTTCTGTTCAATACATATGTTTCAGCCATCTAGGCCTCATCGGTTGAACTAGTGAAGCAATGTGTATACAAATTAATACAGATCTGTTAAACAACGGATCTGTATCTGTATCTACATTAAGCTAAAATCGTCTCCAAGCTATAACCAGTTTCGTTCTATCAGGCGACACTAATTTAATCAGTGACATCTGACGGAAGAAAGCGACTAGGCCAGAAAAGGCGATCTTCCGCTCGAATAGCAATGCTATTACCAAAAGCGGAAAAATACGTATATTGGTGCTGTCCATTAACACGCGCCAGATGGCGGTAAATATACAAAAAAGGGATACTTATCAATACGTTTTTGCCGTATTACGCAGTTGTTATATAATGAAACAGATATGCAAAATACATATCCGTCACTGTAACATGGACAAACACCTCGTATTTTTAGCATTTACTTCTGTTCAATACATATGTTTCAGCCATCTAGGCCTCATCGGTTGAACTAGTGAAGCAATGTGTATACAAATTAATACAGATCTGTTAAACAACGGATCTGTATCTGTATCTACATTAAGCTAAAATCGTCTCCAAGCTATAACCAGTTTCGTTCTATCAGGCGACACTAATTTAATCAGTGACATCTGACGGAAGAAAGCGACTAGGCCAGAAAAGGCGATCTTCCGCTCGAATAGCAATGCTATTACGAAAAGCGGAAAAATACGTATATTGGTGCTGTCCATTAACACGCGCCAGATGGCGGTAAATATACAAAAAAGGGATACTTATCAATACGTTTTTGCCGTATTACGCAGTTGTTATATAATGAAACAGATATGCAAAATACATATCCGTCACTGTAACATGGACAAACACCTCGTATTTTTAGCATTTACTTCTGTTCAGTACATATGTTTCAGCCATCTAGGCCTCATCGGTTGAACTAGTGAAGCAATGTGTATACAAATTAATACAGATCTGTTAAACAACGGATCTGTATCTGTATCTACATTAAGCTAAAATCGTCTCCAAGCTATAACCAGTTTCGTTCTATCAGGCGACACTAATTTAATCAGTGACATCTGACGGAAGAAAGCGACTAGGCCAGAAAAGGCGATCTTCCGCTCGAATAGCAATGCTATTACGAAAAGCGGAAAAATGCGTATATTGGTGCTGTCCATTAACACGCGCCAGATGGCGGTAAATATACAAAAAAGGGATACTTATCAATACGTTTTTGCCGTATTACGCAGTTGTTATATAATGAAACAGATATGCAAAATACATATCCGTCACTGTAACATGGACAAACACCTCGTATTTTTAGCATTTACTTCTGTTCAATACATATGTTTCAGCCATCTAGGCCTCATCGGTTGAACTAGTGAAGCAATGTGTATACAAATTAATACAGATCTGTTAAACAACGGATCTGTATCTGTATCTACATTAAGCTAAAATCGTCTCCAAGCTATAACCAGTTTCGTTCTATCAGGCGACACTAATTTAATCAGTGACATCTGACGGAAGAAAGCGACTAGGCCAGAAAAGGCGATCTTCCGCTCGAATAGCAATGCTATTACGAAAAGCGGAAAAATACGTATATTGGTGCTGTCCATTAACACGCGCCAGATGGCGGTAAATATACAAAAAAGGGATACTTATCAATACGTTTTTGCCGTATTACGCAGTTGTTATATAATGAAACAGATATGCAAAATACATATCCGTCACTGTAACATGGACAAACACCTCGTATTTTTAGCATTTACTTCTGTTCAATACATATGTTTCAGCCATCTAGGCCTCATCGGTTGAACTAGTGAAGCAATGTGTATACAAATTAATACAGATCTGTTAAACAACGGATCTGTATCTGTATCTACATTAAGCTAAAATCGTCTCCAAGCTATAACCAGTTTCGTTCTATCAGGCGACACTAATTTAATCAGTGACATCTGACGGAAGAAAGCGACTAGGCCAGAAAAGGCGATCTTCCGCTCGAATAGCAATGCTATTACGAAAAGCGGAAAAATACGTATATTGGTGCTGTCCATTAACACGTGCCAGATGGCGGTAAATATACAAAAAAGGGATACTTATCAATACGTTTTTGCCGTATTACGCAGTTGTTATATAATGAAACAGATATGCAAAATACATATCCGTCACTGTAACATGGACAAACACCTCGTATTTTTAGCATTTACTTCTGTTCAATACATATGTTTCAGCCATCTAGGCCTCATCGGTTGAACTAGTGAAGCAATGTGTATACAAATTAATACAGATCTGTTAAACAACGGATCTGTATCTGTATCTACATTAGGCTAAAATCGTCTCCAAGCTATAACCAGTTTCGTTCTATCAGGCGACACTAATTTAATCAGTGACATCTGACGGAAGAAAGCGACTAGGCCAGAAAAGGCGATCTTCCGCTCGAATAGCAATGCTATTACGAAAAGCGGAAAAATACGTATATTGGTGCTGTCCATTAACACGCGCCAGATGACGGTAAATATACAAAAAAGGGATACTTATCAATACGTTTTTGCCGTATTACGCAGTTGTTATATAATGAAACAGATATGCAAAATACATATCCGTCACTGTAACATGGACAAACACATCGTATTTTTAGCATTTACTTGTGTTCAATACATATGTTTCAGCCATCTAGGCCTCATCGGTTGAACTAGTGAAGCAATGTGTTTACAAATTAATACAGATCTGTTAAACAACGGATCTGTATCTGTATCTACATTAAGCTAAAATCGTCTCCAAGCTATAACCAGTTTCGTTCTATCAGGCGACACTAATTTAATCAGTGACATCTGACGGAAGAAAGCGACTAGGCCAGAAAAGGCGATCTTGCGCTCGAATAGCAATGCTATTACGAAAAGCGGAAAAATACGTATATTGGTGCTGTCCATTAACACGCGCCAGATGGCGGTAAATATACAAAAAATGGATACTTATCAATACGTTTTTGCCGTATTACGCAGTTGTTATATAATGAAACAGATATGCAAAATACATATCCGTCACTGTAACATGGACAAACACCTCGTATTTTTAGCATTTACTTCTGTTCAATACATATGTTTCAGCCATCTAGGCCTCATCGGTTGAACTAGTGAAGCAATGTGTATACGAGGTGTTTGTCCATGTTTACAGTGACGGATATGTATTTTGCATATCTGTTTCATTATATAACAACTGCGTAATACGGCAAAAACGTATTGATAAATATCCCTTTTTTGTATATTTACCGCCATCTGGCGCGTGTTAATGGACAGCACCAATATACGTATTTTTCCGCTTTTCGTAATAGCATTGCTATTCGAGCGGAAGATCGCCTTTTCTGGCCTAGTCGCTTTCTTCCGTCAGATGTCACTGATTAAATTAGTGTCGCCTGATAGAACGAAACTGGTTATAGCTTGGAGACGATTTTAGCGTAAATGTAGATACAGATACAGATCCGTTGTTTAACAGATCTGTATTAATTTGTATACACATTGCTTCACTAGTTCAACCGATGAGGCCTAGATGGCTGAAACATATGTATTGAACAGAAGTAAATGCTAAAAATACGAGGTGTTTGTCCATGTTACAGTGACGGATATGTATTTTGCATATCTGTTTCATTATATAACAACTGCGTAATACGGCAAAAACGTATTGATAAGTATCCCTTTTTTGTATATTTACCGCCATCTGGCGCGTGTTAATGGACAGCACCAATATACGTATTTTTCCGCTTTTCGTAATAGCATTGCTATTCGAGCGGAAGATCGCCTTTTCTGGCCTAGTCGCTTTCTTCCGTCAGATGTCACTGATTAAATTAGTGTCGCCTGATAGAACGAAACTGGTTATAGCTTGGAGACGATTTTAGCTTAATGTAGATACAGATACAGATCCGTTGTTTAACAGATCTGTATTAATTTGTATACACATTGCGTCACTAGTTCAACCGATGAGGCCTAGATGGCTGAAACATATGTATTGAACAGAAGTAAATGCTAAAAATACGAGGTGTTTGTCCATGTTACAGTGACGGATATGTATTTTGCATATCTGTTTCATTATATAACAACTGCGTAATACGGCAAAAACGTATTGATAAGTATCCCTTTTTTGTATATTTACCGCCATCTGGCGCGTGTTAATGGACAGCACCAATATACGTATTTTTCCGCTTTTCGTAATAGCATTGCTATTCGAGCGGAAGATCGCCTTTTCTGGCCTAGTCGCTTTCTTCCGTCAGATGTCACTGATTAAATTAGTGTCGCCTGATAGAACGAAACTGGTTATAGCTTGGAGACGATTTTTAGCTTAATGTAGATACAGATACAGATCCGTTGTTTAACAGATCTGTATTAATTTGTATACACATTGCTTCACTAGTTCAACCGATGAGGCCTAGATGGCTGAAACATATGTATTGAACAGAAGTAAATGCTAAAAATACGAGGTGTTTGTCCATGTTACAGTGACGGATATGTATTTTGCATATCTGTTTCATTATATAACAACTGCGTAATACGGCAAAAGCGTATTGATAAGTATCCCTTTTTTGTATATTTACCGCCATCTGGCGCGTGTTAATGGACAGCACCAATATACGTATTTTTCCGCTTTTCGTAATAGCATTGCTATTCGAGCGGAAGATCGCCTTTTCTAGCCTAGTCGCTTTCTTCCGTCAGATGTCACTGATTAAATTAGTGTCGCCTGATAGAACGAAACTGGTTATAGCTTGGAGACGATTTTAGCTTAATGTAGATACAGATACAGATCCGTTGTTTAACAGATCTGTATTTATTTGTATACACATTGCTTCACTAGTTCAACCGATGAGGCCTAGATGGCTGAAACATATGTATTGAACAGAAGTAAATGCTAAAAATACGAGGTGTTTGTCCATGTTACAGTGACGGATATGTATTTTGCATATCTGTTTCATTATATAACAACTGCGTAATACGGCAAAAACGTATTGATAAGTATCCCTTTTTTGTATATTTACCGCCATCTGGCGCGTGTTAATGGACAGCACCAATATACGTATTTTTCCGCTTTTCGTAATAGCATTGCTATTCGAGCGGAAGATCGCCTTTTCTGGCCTAGTCGCTTTCTTCCGTCAGATGTCACTGATTAAATTAGTGTCGCCTGATAGAACGAAACTGGTTATAGCTTGGAGACGATTTTAGCTTAATGTAGATACAGATACAGATCCGTTGTTTAACAGATCTGTATTAATTTGTATACACATTGCTTCACTAGTTCAACCGATGAGGCCTAGATGGCTGAAACATATGTATTGAACAGAAGTAAATGCTAAAAATACGAGGTGTTTGTCCATGTTACAGTGACGGATATGTATTTTGCATATCTGTTTCATTATATAACAACTGCGTAATACGGCAAAAACGTATTGATAAGTATCCCTTTTTTGTATATTTACCGCCATCTGGCGCGTGTTAATGGACAGCACCAATATACGTATTTTTCCGCTTTTCGTAATAGCATTGCTATTCGAGCGGAAGATCGCCTTTTCTGGCCTAGTCGCTTTCTTCCGTCAGATGTCACTGATTAAATTAGTGTCGCCTGATAGAACGAAACTGGTTATAGCTTGGAGACGATTTTAGCTTAATGTAGATACAGATACAGATCCGTTGTTTAACAGATCTGTATTAATTTGTATACACATTGCTTCACTAGTTCAACCGATGAGGCCTAGATGGCTGAAACATATATATTGAACAGAAGTAAATGCTAAAAATACGAGGTGTTTGTCCATGTTACAGTGACGGATATGTATTTTGCATATCTGTTTCATTATATAACAACTGCGTAATACGGCAAAAACGTATTGATAAGTATCCCTTTTTTGTATATTTACCGCCATCTGGCGCGTGTTAATGGACAGCACCAATATACGTATTTTTCCGCTTTTCGTAATAGCATTGCTATTCGAGCGGAAGATCGCCTTTTCTGGCCTAGTCGCTTTCTTCCGTCAGATGTCACTGATTAAATTAGTGTCGCCTGATAGAACGAAACTGGTTATAGCTTGGAGACGATTTTAGCTTAATGTAGATACAGATACAGATCCGTTGTTTAACAGATCTGTATTAATTTGTATACACATTGCTTCACTAGTTCAACCGATGAGGCCTAGATGGCTGAAACATATGTATTGAACAGAAGTAAATGCTAAAAATACGAGGTGTTTGTCCATGTTACAGTGACGGATATGTATTTTGCATATCTGTTTCATTATATAACAACTGCGTAATACGGCAAAAACGTATTGATAAGTATCCCTTTTTTGTATATTTACCGCCATCTGGCGCGTGTTAATGGACAGCACCAATATACGTATTTTTCCGCTTTTCGTAATAGCATTGCTATTCGAGCGGAAGATCGCCTTTTCTGGCCTAGTCGCTTTCTTCCGTCAGATGTCACTGATTAAATTAGTGTCGCCTGATAGAACGAAACTGGTTATAGCTTGGAGACGATTTTAGCCTAATGTAGATACAGATACAGATCCGTTGTTTAACAGATCTGTATTAATTTGTATACACATTGCTTCACTAGTTCAACCGATGAGGCCTAGATGGCTGAAACATATGTATTGAACAGAAGTAAATGCTAAAAATACGAGGTGTTTGTCCATGTTACAGTGACGGATATGTATTTTGCATATCTGTTTCATTATATAACAACTGCGTAATACGGCAAAAACGTATTGATAAGTATCCCTTTTTTGTATATTTACCGCCATCTGGCGCGTGTTAATGGACAGCACCAATATACGTATTTTTCCGCTTTTCGTAATAGCATTGCTATTCGAGCGGAAGATCGCCTTTTCTGGCCTAGTCGCTTTCTTCCGTCAGATGTCACTGATTAAATTAGTGTCGCCTGATAGGACGAAACTGGTTATAGCTTGGAGACGATTTTAGCTTAATGTAGATACAGATACAGATCCGTTTTTTAACAGATCTGTATTTATTTGTATACACATTGCTTCACTAGTTCAACCGATGAGGCCTAGATGGCTGAAACATATGTATTGAACAGAAGTAAATGCTAAAAATACGAGGTGTTTGTCCATGTTACAGTGACGGATATGTATTTTGCATATCTGTTTCATTATATAACAACTGCGTAATACGGCAAAAAAGTATTGATAAGTATCCCTTTTTTGTATATTTACCGCCATCTGGCGCGTGTTAATGGACAGCACCAATATACGTATTTTTCCGCTTTTCGTAATAGCATTGCTATTCGAGCGGAAGATCGCCTTTTCTGGCCTAGTCGCTTTCTTCCGTCAGATGTCACTGATTAAATTAGTGTCGCCTGATAGGACGAAACTGGTTATAGCTTGGAGACGATTTTAGCTTAATGTAGATACAGATACAGATCCGTTGTTTAACAGATCTGTATTAATTTGTATACACATTGCTTCACTAGTTCAACCGATGAGGCCTAGATGGCTGAAACATATGTATTGAACAGAAGTAAATGCTAAAAATACGAGGTGTTTGTCCATGTTACAGTGACGGATATGTATTTTGCATATCTGTTTCATTATATAACACTAATTTAGGAGTAAATTTTTCATTATGTGATTGAACTTACTCAATAATTGCTTACCAATATCCCTGGACTACCCATTTCAACGTAATCTTAAAAATAATTTCAATTTTGATAGTGTCCACTTGACAGCTTTATGTTGCGTTACTATAGAAACAACCCGTACCTATTCACCGGTCCACACGTCCAAACCCACTTGCGAACCCGCTTATCTTCAATTGAAAATAGATGTTCTTGCACAAATTTGCCGACATTTGAAGAAAAAATAGCATATGTGATTTATTTGGTGGAAAAGTTACTTTATATGGCTTGCTCTCTTTCGTCCCTAGTGACGAAAACTACCTACTAATTTTCACCTGCGTCTAGTTGCTTGCTGTCGCTGTATCGCGTCATTTTTAAACCACGTCAGTTTGTGCTGTTTGTGGCTTTATCATGATTTCTGATTCGGAAAATGATTTGGATATTCCCAATACTCCGCCAGAAATAGTAAATCGAGCTGAGAAAACCTCTACGGGCGTACTTCCGGAAAAGTCGAGAAGGAAGTTTGGAGAAGTCTATGTAAAATTCATTGAAAAGAGGTTTGATAATAACGTGAATTCATATTCGGAAATTGTGCTGCCTGCGTATTTTGCAAAATTATGGAAAAACTTGAAGCCATCGACCTTATCGTCTACATATTCTATGTATCAATATTTAAATCATAACTAATTTAAATACGATCTGTAATTTTGTATAATGCCATAGGCGAGGTCATAGAAAACCATAGTGTTTAACTCGTCGAAATCATTTTTTAAGCTCGCGAACATTACTAAAGTCGGCTTCGCCTCGTTTGGTAAGCTGTTCTCTCGCTTAAAAAAATGTTACTTTCGTGACTCGTTTCACAATATACTATTTTCTGAAATCGGCCAAGATTGCCTACTTTCTCGGCGCAATTTCAGTTCCCAAAGTATTTTAGTATTTTAGTCCGTTGCTATGCAACTATCAGAAAACAGTCAGGGAAGATTTTTTTCGTCCTAGGCCGGGAGAGTCGGTAGCTTTCCCGTACCAGTGGTTTTTTATATACATTTTAGACAGTAAATAAACACACGCAGACAACATTTTCAGCAGCTTTTACTAACTCTGGTGGTATCCCGCACATCACAACATCATCAGCACTGTCCATTTAAAATTTTTAAGTGGGTAAGTAGGTATTTAAGCGAAATAATAAGTAATGAATCTTTGGACCTTTTCCACAAAAACTCTCACTGAAACGTCACCGTCACGGAAACGATTTCATAGGCAATTAGATGGTAATGAAGATATGTTATGCATTTATAAAATTCTTTAATTTATAATAATATGGATTCCGATTTCAGAAACAATAGTATGTGTACCTCGTTGTAAAAGCACATTCCCGGACTCCAATGCTTGTTAGCCTCGACTTAGCGCCTCGGCCAACAATTTATATTGTCGTCCGGGAATGTATCGCTTTTATTACTAGATACACAAAGTACTATTATTTCATCCTATGTGACATTCTTTAACTTCCCGGACTCATTTCAGTCCGAAAAATGAAACTTCACACCATTAAAATACTTTACCGGATAACAATTTTTACAAGATTTATTCAGATTTATGCAAATAAAAATACATTAAATATTAATTTTAATATGTGCAGTACAATTGGAATTCCTTTCAATATTAATTGGAAAAGGAACAGGTTTGTTTTGAATACAAAAAGTCGTTGAAATCTCTCTTTTTTTCTGTTGCATCACAATGATTTTTGTGACATGATTTCTGTGATATTTAAAAAATAATTTCAAGTTTTTTCAAACGAAATTGCTCACATGATGAATTAAAACGTTGTACTATATACGTCCGGCAAAAGATTTTCCACAGTACTCGTATCGAAATTCTTGACTCGGCTCTGTCATCGCCTCGTCCAGAAACATCTCACTCGTAACTGTAAAACCTCATTTACTGTACTTCTTATAACGTAAATATCTATTACCCTTTTACGACAGGTTGTCAAAGTCACATTATGGCAACGTTATTGTGAAATTGATGCGTGATCTATTTTGTTTACTGAACTTGAAGTGTGCCAAATTTGATTAATAATTAAAATTAATGTGATGAATATTGTTTTTAATTAGAAACATATATATATATATATATATATATATATATATATGTATATATATATATATATATATCAAAAACCCTTTTACTCTAAAGAGTGTAGGGTAAGTACACGTCTAATCTAAATTTTGAACAAAATTTCTCCATAATCTTCAATTACTGGCCAGTGTTTTTGCTTCTTTCCAGCTCTTTCCCCTCTTCTGGATGCTATTTCCAATGACATCCTCCAATACTTGTCGCGGTCTTCCGCTTTTTCTTTTATACTGGACTTTGGCTTCATATATTAGCTTTACTGGTCTAGTGTCCCCCATTCGTTGTAGATGTCCCCACCAATGTAGTTGCCGCTGTTCAATAAAGTCCATTATCGATTGTATCTCCAGTTCCTCTCGTACTTGTGAATTTCTAATTTTGTCCTTTCTAGTTATGCCTCTCACTCTCCTAAGATATCTCATTTCTGCAGCCTGGATTTTGCTTTTTTGCCTATTATTAAGTACCCATGATTCACATCCATATGTCTGAACTGCTCTGTAGACTGCTTTGAATACTTTTATCTTGGTGTTTCGTGATATTTCTTTCATAATGAAGTACTTATTCATTGCGTAATACAATTTGGTCACCTTTTCAATTCTTCCATTAATTTCTCACTCATTTTTCGCAATGTTTTCTATCAGGTGTCTTCTTCACCTGTGGTCATTACTTTTGTTTCATTTTTATTTATGCTCATTCCTTTTTTCTTAAGTGTTTCGTTCCATATATCTATACTTTCTTCCAGGTTATTTCCATTTTCAGCTATTAGTACTATGTCATCTGCGAATGCTGCCTCAGCTATTTGTATCCTCTCTAAATGTCTGTACCCAATTTGAATTTTTTTTCGTCTGCATTGAGCATAAATACAGTGAACAGTGCGGGACTTAATCCTCCGCCCTGCCTTATCCCATCTTGAGATACAAATCCCTCGGATCTCATGTTCGGTCTTATTATATAATTTGTATTGTTCTTTATAACCTTTGGATATATCGTATTATTTTCTTTTTGACTCCCCTTTCTTCAAGAGCTTTCCATATTTAATTTCTTGGTACTCTATCAAAGGCTTTTTCTAAATCAATAAATGCGAAATATGCCTTTTTCCCTTGTTGCAATCTTTTGTTAACTATTTGTTTTAGAGTAAATATATGATCTTGCGTGCTCCTTCCGGGTCTGAATCCACTTTGCGATTGCGATAGTGATGGTTCGATTAACGGCCTTGGCCTTTTGTTAATTAACTGCTCATTTATTTTGACGACTGTGCTTAGCAACGTTATAGCTCTGTAGTTATTACAATCTCTATGATTTCCCTTTTTGTATACCGGTGTTATTAGTGCCACTTCCCAATCTTCTGGTATATTTTCCCTTTCATCAGTGATTATTTCTTGCTGTTTATTGTATATGCTTCTATCATCTATTGATTTTGCTTTTCTGTCCCATTTCAAAACTTTATAGAATAGTTTATGATTACCAGTGCTATCTCTCTCCATTATATCGCCAAATTCTTTCCATTTATTTGCTTTTGCTTTTAACACTAATTCTTTTACTTGTTTCCGTTGCCTTTGGTACATTATGAATTGTTCTGCTTTCTTATTTGCTAAGTACTTTCTCCACAATTTCTTTTTATTTTTTATTTCCTCTTTTACATCGTTCGTCCACCAAGCAGTCTGCTTCCTTGTGTTACATATTTTGTATACTCCGCATATTTGACGGGCAGCTTCTACAACTATATGGTTGAACATATTCCATTTTTCTTCTAAATTGTCCAGATTTGTTTTCTCTGACTTCTCTTCAATATTTTTTTAAACTAATTGTTCATATTTTCTGGATATTTCTTGTTCCTTTAATTTGTATGTCTTTATTGACGTGAATTCTAATTTCCTTATTTTAATTCCATTGTGCTGTTTATTTTCTAGTTCTTCTTTGATTCTAGCTACTACCAAATAATGGTGACTATGTATCTCCGCCCCTCTCCTAACTTTGACATCTAAGACATTTCTTCTGTTTTACCTTTCTACCAGCACATAATAAATTATAGATTTTTCCCCTCTATTGTGTTGCACACGCGTATATTTGTGAATATCCTTGTGTTTATAGAATGAATCAGTTATTGCGAGATCATAGTTTAAACTAAAGTCCAAAATTCTTTTTCCATTATCATTTCTAATTTCCTCTCCATGTTCTCCCATAACTGCCTTTATCCGTCGTTTTTTTTCCCTGTTCTGCCATTGAAATCCCAAGCGATAAACAATATTCCTTTAGCTTCATCCATTAATAATGTCAGCTCTTCCCAGAATTTATCTTTTTCTTCTACTTTGTTATTGTCGTTAACTATTATTGTCATTACCTTCTGTTTGCTGTCTTTAAGCTTTACTACTAATATACGCTCCGATATAGCTTTCCATTTACTTATGTTGCTTCTCAAATTTCTATATATTATTGCACCTACTCCAGCTGCTGCTCTATTACAGGAATTTACTCCGCTATGCAGTAATATGTGGTCATTATCTAGTACTTGCTCCCATTGGCCTTTCTTTTTTGTTTCGTTTATACATAGTATTGTCAAACGCGTTTCTTCAAATTCACTTACCTTTCCGCTTAAATTTCAAACGTTCCAAGTCGCTAATTTCCATTCTTTCTGTTTGTTCGAAGTATCCTTTCCATGCCTTATTGTGTACTTTATTTCTTTCGTATGTTTAATTTTGTCAACGTCCATTATCATTGCCGTGTCAACCTCCTTCTTTTCATCTATACATTGGTTTCTTAGATTTGTTGAGCTTTTCTCTCCTTCATTTGTATGGTTTTTCGTTGCTTTTGTCCCATTTCCATTCTTCGTCTTCAATATATAATTTCCGAAACGCAATTTTAACCCTCTTACCGCATTCCTTTTCTTCTTTTGCCCTATTTCTAATTATCCTTTGTATATCTCTGTCTTGCCTATATAAATCGTCATTGATAAAGACCTTTTCCCCTCTTCTTTCCTTCAATTTGTATTTGTTCTGCATAATTTTCTTCTTATCTGTCGCATTTTCTATTTGCACTAGGCAAGTTCTTTCCGCTAGTTTAATCACAGCTTTGTTTTAAATTTTAAGTGCAATTCTTTCTCTATAAACTCCTCCATTTTGTTTTTTATTTCCTCCTGATTGGTTGCATTCACTGATAGTCCTTGTACAACTACATTATTTCGTCTCTTCTCATTTTCAAAACGCACTAACCTGTCAGCCATTATTATTATTCCTCTTCTCAATTGGGAATTCTCTCTTATCAATTTTTCATTCTCTTTCCTCATTCCTTCAATTTCTTTTTTGTACCCCTTCTGTTCCTCTCTCGTTTCTTTTATTTCCTAAGGATTTCATTGTCATTTGTCCATCATGTTCCTCATCGCTTCTGTTTAAATTATTTTCTAAGTCCGATCCTGTCTTCTTATTTTTCGAATTTATGCGAAACTTTGTAGCCGTTTTTATTTATCGATATGTTTTGTCGCCGCGCAAGAAACTAAACCCCGGTCAACCCGTCGTAGGTTTGGCCTCTCTTGATATATTTTCTATTTCTTACACAATTATTTACTATTATATTTATACTGCTATTTTATTCTTACTCTTACTAAGTTTATCCTATATCTTGCACTTTTCCACACTACTTTTAATACTATATTATATTAATAGCTCGTAATTTATCGATATATCGAAAATAATTACGGAGCTATTCTTAACATACACTACTAGTCACTTGCCAGAGCTGTACGTGAAGAATTAGAAACATACCTATTTTTATCTTGTTGCTTAGTTAAAATTGTAATTTATGTAAGCTTTTAAAATTTTGGGTGGGGTTGGCTGTCTTAAAATAAATAAAATGAGATATGTTGTGATATTATGAGTTGATTTCAATATGTTTTAGATTGGGTTTTTGTGTATTGACAGAAATACAATTTTCTGTAGGCAACTGCAGCCAAATTTAGCTAAACCAACAAACAAAAAAGAAAAACCAAGATGCTATTTATAATTGTGTTATCTGTAGTAATACCATAAGAGCTTTGAATTTATCGATAATTTCACGAATGCTTGTTGCATAGCGACGAAGACGAGTGTCAGTTTGACAAGCAGTTAAATCACGACAGCCCGTAGGGCTGGAGTGGTTTAATTGTCAAATTGACAAGAGTCGAAGTCGTTATGCAGGAAGTATGAGTGAAATTATCGATTTTAATTCAAAGCTCGTATGGCATTTGATTAGATTATTTTACGTAATACAAAATGAAATTTATCTAAACTCTTTATTTATTAATTCACGTATAAATTATTACACTGAAAGGTACAATTGTTATATACATTCTGTTTTTTATTGGATGTGCTTGAATCAATATTTCCACTGTTGTAACTATTTCCTCGCATTTGATTAATAATAGTTTCATGGTGTTCTTTATTTAGTTGTAGATACGGCTTGATAGAATGCGAACTACTATGGCCAGAAATTTTAATTAATTGTTGCTCATTTATACCAGCTTTTGCTAAATTTGAGACAGCTGTCGCGTGACTGGAATGGTTACTTATTTTTTGGTTTTCTGTGTTGAAACCAGCGAGTTCAGCACTTTTCTTAAACCATTTCAAAATTTCATTTCTTCCAATAGGCATATTTTTATACCAGCTACCTTTTTTCTTATTCCACGCTGGATTGACAGTTAAAAAGAGTCTATCACTTTTTATACGAGCGTTTTCTGTCCTCTTTGAAATGAGTTTTTAAAAAGTCTGACTGGGCAATTACTTGGTTTTACTTTGTTGGGAATCAACCATTTACTGTCAGCACATTTTTGTGCTCCACCTTGGGTAGTTTTCGTGAATATGGGATTGTACTCTATTCTCCCAGTCGGTGTATTGTATACGTTCATTTCTTCTCGGAAGTAGTGAATCAAACATGCCGCGCCTTCTCCTCCTCGCCATGCCAATTCAATCGACACTATCAGGTAAAATTTCTTTTGTAGTCCATCTGGATTTTCTTCATCCCAAACATTTATCATTTTTTCATATTCGTTTTTCTGTAAAGCTGCAGAACTCATTTTCCGTTTACCAGGTATCGCTTGAAGAATTCTCCTTTTGGAGTTCCTTGCGTCGCGGGCTGCTTTAAATACGATGCTCTGAAAAGGATCAATTTTTCTGTTATATTCGTTATTAAACTTCTCTTGTAGCAATTTTGCAGTGGCATTCCACATCGTTTTAACAACACCTTCTTTATATTCTTCCCCATTCACCTTCCTCATATTGAAGGCCCTGTCTTTCAGAATATCTGCAAGTTCCTCTTCTGTAACATTTTGTTCGATGCTGTAGTTTTCCGCATCGCAAAACTCACATAATTGTCGCCAAATTGACGCTTTACTCTTTTTCGTATTAGCTGGTTCAGCTTGTTTTACTATTTGATCAATGTTTACAACTGATTCTTCCCCAAATCTCAGCATTGTTTTGTGACAATGAAATCAGTTTTTTGACAGAACTTTAGAAATGTCTATCCTTATTAACCGCATTTCCATAACAACGCCTAATTATTCTACTATGAAAATTATCGATAAATTACCGCTGTAATTTCGAGTTGCTTCAGTAATACGCGAATCTGATTGGTTTATATTTGTATGTGTAAAATAATCGAGAAAATTGTCGGCGATGACATTGCCCAGGAATATATTAGATATTGTATTCTGGTTCCCTTGATGAACATATGAATTACTTGAACGATAATGTAAGTTCTAGTGTTGTTCTAGTGTTGAAATGGATAAAATAGACCACAAACACGGCAGTATATTAATTGCAGCAGTAGTGACAATTTGCATTACATTAAAAACATATATTACAAACCAGCTTGCTGGGATTTTCAGAACTAATATTTCTCGTAAGATAAATCCACAAGTTCAAATTTTAATGTATGAGCGAATGAGGTTAGAGATATATAAAAATTTTGCAACATCTTACGCGTACAGAATAAAACAACCAGGCTACCATCTACAGTATTAACTGTTGTACGAGTAATAGGAAAACAATCTAATATGAATATTGTTATTGAAGCAGATCCCAAAATCTTCAAAGAAATAAGACAGAAAGGAGTAATACATATAGGATAGAAGGTGTCACGTTGTGAGTCGTTTCATGTTATGCGTTGCTCCAAATGCGTTAAGTATGATCGTTTCTCTAAGAATTGCCGATCATCTGCTGCTTGTTCTGGATATACCGAAGCTCATTCTTTATGGATTGTATTCATTGTATTAATTGTATTGATTATAACAAAAAAATTAAGGTTAATTATCCTATTAATCATACTGTGTTTGTTATAGTAAATTAGCTGAAAATGTGAAATCCATTCCAATAAATATTTACAGCATAAATAATAAAATGAACGATTTAAATATACCTACTTGCAACGGATTTCGGTAATTACTTTGTTTTATCATCGAAACTTGCTTATGGGGATATAGTGCTAATCTTATTAAATTAGATAATTACAAACTGATCAGTCATTGCAGTAGATCCAGCGGTGGTGGTTGCTACATATTTGCAAGGACAAGGTTTGAATACTATTACATTGGATTTATCTAGATATGCCCACGATAAAGATTTTGAAACATGCGGTTCCAAAGGTAAATTTAATGACTTAAGATATTATAAATATACAACGTGTCCAGGAAAATATGCAACAAAGGGAAAACTTTTTTATTGTCTATTTCTCAGAAAATTTTATTCTTTATAAAAGTTTTTGCTTTACTTGAAACCCATTACCCGTTAAAACAAATACAATATCGCTTTAAATAATGAAAATATTCTTTAATAACTTGAAAATACAAAAAATGTTATTTTTATGTTTTAAACAAACGTCACTCGATATGATGACTCTCTCGCTCAATACATAAATTTGTACGTCTACTTAAGCCCCTGACGAAATTTTGCAGGAAATTGGGATTATTATTTAAATGCGTTACCACTTCCTTAATCCTGTTCTGCAAATCTTGTTGGTTATCAAATGGTCTTTCTGAATACACCCGATTTTTCAATCAACTCCATAAAAAATAATCCAAAGGACTTAAATCCGGCGAGCGTGGAGACCATGGAAATGTTGAATAACTTCCTATCCATTTTTCTTGAAATTCTTGGTTTAAATACTGCACGTCTCGACGAGAACTATGTGCAGGTGCACCATCCTGCATAAACCACAAAGAACGTCTTGTTTGTAGAGGTAAGTTGTCAAATTCGTCTTCTAATTCAGTATTTAGAAATGCTAAATACCTTTCAGCATTTAGAGTTTGTTGAAAAAAATACGGTCCGACCACTCTTCTCTCCAAAATTCCGCACCAAACATTTATCGTCCGTGAATATTGGTCTTTACACTCCATTTGGAAATGTGGATTCTCTTGAGACCACCAACGACACTTTTGCGAACAAACTACACCATTTGTGGTGTCCCTTCATCGGTAAATAATAATTTTCTGGGAAATGTTTTGTCTGTTTCTATTTCACCTTGTATCATGAAGGAAAACTCTAAACGCTGGTCATAATCTCGTTCTTGCAACGTTTGGACATATCTTGGTTTAAATGGAGTAAACTTGTATGTTTTCAATATTTGATGTACTGATGATTTACGCAATCTTAAATTAGTTGCACATTTTCTCACAAATAATTTAGGATTCTCAATTACACTTTGTAAAACATTTAAAGAATTATCTAAATTTCTTGCTAGTCTATCACGTTCCTTTTCAAAATTAAATTCCAAAGAGCCTGTTTGTTTAAATTGTCGCAAAATTCGGGATACCGTAGACCAACTAACGTTTTTATTGGGATGTCTTTCGTTAAAAGTCGCAGCTACGTCTCTACATGTCTTATAATTATCGCCACATATAAGCATTAACTCTGCTCTTTCTTGCAAAGTTAAACGTTCTGCCATAGTAATGTATTTTGTAGGATGTCAAAGTTACTGTCAAATACCATGCATACGTGACTAAAAGTAAAAAGTAATGACTGCACACACGATATTATGTAGGTACGGAAATTTTGTACAATTAATAAAATAATTGTATTTTTACTATCTAATATGATAACTCATTTATTTTAACGGATAAATAGGTTTCAAGTAAAGCAAAAACTTTTATAAAGAATTAAATTTCCTGAGAAATAGACAATAAAAAAGTTTTCCCTTTGTTGCATACTTTCCTGGACACATTGTATATAGACCTCCAAACGCTTTTATGAATTATCTGGTCGAAATATTAGACAATTCTTTTTATAACAATATCTTCTTTGTCTGCGGCGATTTTAAAGTTAATTTAGAATTTCAGACAATTGAAACGCGTGTATTAATTAATACCATGCATTTCCCTGTAGTCAATGAATATACAAAGGTTTCTTCAAATACTAAATCTCGTATTGATAATATTTTCTCTAATGTAACAAGTTATGGTAAGTGAGTGTTTGTTGGAGACATGTATTTTTCCGAGCATCGATTTGTAGATTTCAATTTACAATGACTTTGTCTTGCCAAATATTAAAGATCAGCATATATACAACCAATTTTATACTTAGAAGGAATTTTGGCATGAAGTTTACGAAGTAGATGATTTTAATAAAAAATTCGAAATTTTTTAAATATTCTGTTATTATTATAAGAACGCTTTTCCATATACTCGGCTTCGATTTAGGCATATGAGTCAGAGATCTAGGAATTAGTTTAGATGTAAAATAATCTAGTTCTTTACTACATCATATGTACACACAGGCTAAACAACTACTTTACTACATCATAGGTACACACAGGCTACACAACTACACAGAGCTCTGGTAAGACAGACCAGGTACAAATTCTGTAAAAATCACATTATGAATTCTGAAAATAAAACGGCTAATATGTGGAATCTTATTAAATAGGCAAGCAATAGTATTAAATGCTGTAAAAATATTGTATTAAATCACATGGTGGATAATCACGTCGTTGTTGCTAATGGATATAGTAACTTTTTTCAGGACGCTTCTGTTAACGGATTAGCGGACGGAATTATTAAAGAACATAAAGAATTTATCGCAAATGTTTGTGGTTAATCTATCTTTTTCAGAGGAATGTTTACCACTATTCTCAAGACCTCTGTTATAGTTCCTATTTATAAAAGGGGTGATTATAGAACTGTCTCTAATTATAGAGAGGTTGCATTAATTTCATTACTGTCAAAGATCTCCGAATATTATGTTCGATCGTTTGAATGTATTTATGAATCAATTTGAAATTATTACTCAACATGGATTTAGAAAAATGAAATCCACTGCTTTGATTAATTTTGGTATTGCTTTGATGTATCAAATTGATAATCGTAAAATACCTGTAGGTGTATTTTGCGACTTGTAGATGGTTTTCGACTGCCTCCAGCATAAAAGCTTACTAGATAAAATATATAAATACGGAATCAGAGTTTGCGCCGCTAATTGGTCCTGTATTTACTTGAAAGATAGGACGGAATTTGTCAAAGTGCACTTTACAGATAGTAACTATAATATAACATGCGTTCTTTCTTGGACCTGTCTTATTTAACCCATATATCAATGACATTGCATTATTTCTGTCTGACATATCACTGACGATTTATACAGATGACATATTTCTGTTTCTTTGTGAACTCTGCCACTAATACTGCAAAAGCAATTAATTTATTATAAATTTTTGTGATTGGTTCTCTGGAAATCAATTTGTCATTGAGCTTCAACAAAAAAACCTCCTTGCGGTGCTCCCCCGAAAGGCTTTATAAATACTTCAAACTATAACTCTGAGAAATTTCGAGCAAAACAATATAACTTCAAGGAGGAGATAATCCCTTTACACTGCTGGATTAAATTTTTCGAGTGTGTGTTACATGTTGGCTACAAAAAATGGCAGGTACGAACAGAAGTTGATAAATTTGTGGTTTCAAAAAGAAAGACAGAAATACAAAACACCTTTTGGAGGGAACTCGGTCTTCGCACAGATAGATTTAAAGTTAATAGTTGTGGCAGTATAAATGACGGCAACACTGCGCGTCGAACTTTCGCTGAACATGCAGTCTTTCAGATATCACTGGTGTTGATCAAAATATAATATTTTGTCTTTAGATCACATTGGTTTGTTTATTGTGCCAGTTCCCTTCAAACTTGAACAAATTTCTAATATTTTGTTTTCCAACAGTTGAATTATTGCAATCTAAATATTATTGATTACCAATGACAGCTACGACACATACATTCTTAGTGCTTATACATTCAAAGCAAATGATGTAGAATTACGATTTTTTCTTTTGAAGATGATACCGAATCTAGAAGTAAACTGTATAAAGCTGACGGATTACATCGAGCTCGCAAAAATAGCCGCACCAATAGCTTTCAAGATGTATTCAATAGAACAATCACATCGGATCCTTTAATTTAATTATTGTGCTTAAGGAGGTGCATGGAGTAAGGTAAACTTTTAACATCCACCATAAGTTTAAGATATCGAGTTGTTGAGTTGCGATGGGCCAACTGAAGTACCAAAGCTTGAACCGCACTTGGACATGAATGACAGTACTGACGAAGATAACGAAGCCTTTGAAAACGAAAATACTATTTTAGCTCGAACATATGTCAATATCCTAAATAATTTATACCTAGAAAATGAATTGGATACAAGTGAATCCAATTTCATATAACCTAAATTCAATATTTTGGTTAATGAAGGCATAAAAAATGTAATTTATTATAATCCTTTTTTTTTGCTTGAAGAGGGTTAAAGGTTCTGAAAGGCTTAAAATGTTTGACTTACCTTATTATAAGTTTTCTTGTTTTAAGTTTATTTGCGTTTATTCGCTAAAATAACATATCATTGCAGATTTGATCAATTTTGGCCTGCAAAATAAGTATTTTGATCTATAATACATTGGTTAAATGTAGTCATCAAATTTTGTCGCATATATCATTGGCTGATAGGTTAAGGTTTCACCAGTGCTGGCGGTGTGCCGTGTACATCGTCTTGGTTTTGCGAGATTGCTGCGTGACATCCCTGTCGGCGGCAATGACAGTTCTGCTTATAAAGAGAAGTTCTTTAATTTGCGGTGATGGGTTGTTGTCATATAAATAAGTGGGATTTTGATTTTTGTAACTATTATTACTTTAAAACGAGGTAAGATTGATACGAAAGTGTAAATTAGAAAAAAAGATGATCATTATAAACAAGGATTCTAAAGCGTTTCTTCCAATTCCAAAGGGATGGTCTCTCAAATGTTGGACACAAATGTGATCTTGTTTTTGGTTGCAGATTCTTTTAAGACTTGGATCCTTGGTTGCCGTTTAAAGTTTTTCGTTTTCAGACTTTTCGTTTACACTTAATGCGACAAATAATTTGTGTGCATTTCTTCAACAATTTCTCTTATAGTGAAACCGTTTTCCATTTTTACTGACAATGAAACAATGAAAGTACTGCCGTTACCAAAAAAAATCGTAACAGTGTCAAAATCGTTATGTCAATTTCCTTTATTTTTTAGCGTTATAATTTTGACATTTGATTAACTTTCAAACTTTACGTCAAATTATATATCATAGTTGATAATTCAAAATTGAAAATGTCGCATCTTTCGAAAACTGATAAAGCCAGATTTGTTACTAGTTTGAAAAATTGGAAATCATTAAGAAGTGTATTGGTTCAATTTAATATTGGTAAAAGTTCAGCCACAAGAATATATAAAAAAAAATGAAGGGAAAAGGATAATTTAAATCGGAAAATAATTTCCGGACGTAACAAAATTTCGAATACACAGGAGGACGAAACATTAGTTACTGAGATTAGGCACAACCCTTCCAAAACATTAAAGGAAGCTATAAGAACAACACAATTTCCTGTCTCATCTTGTAACACAATTTTTACAAGAGAATGAAATTTAAATTTGAGAAATCCAGCCCTACAGTCCTTATCTAAATCCCATTGAAAATGTATGGGGATTAATGAGATAGAGCTTCTACCCAGGAAAAATTTTGGAAGATTGTTCAAAATGCTTGGCATTAAATTTCTATAAATGTTGTACAAAATATTGTCACTTCAATGTCTATAAGCTTAGATTCAATTAATAATAACGGTGGAATGACGAATTACTAATTATTTTAATGTAATAATTATTTTAATTTAATAAATAATATTTCTCTATCGTTTTTAGTAATTTGTATTTACATTTATTTTAAAAATGTTTAATAAATGTCAATAAGACACACATTTTTGACAATTCCTGACTTACTATTATGAGTAAAGATAGCCACTTAAGTAGTCACAATTTAAACCCACGCAGAACCAGTGTCTCGTTTTTTTTTGCTCACGAGAGCATGTATTACAGCAAACTACATTTAGACTCATCAAAGAAGATAATTCGACTCGAATCTTCAAGCGTCAATTTTGGATGTTATCGTAATCACATTTAGCAGCTATGTTGTGTGGATTAATATGCAGAAAGTACTCCAGATATGTTCGGTGAAACAAATCACCTCTTTACACACGATTATGTATGAAAAGTTGCTTCTTTGAATCAACAATATCAAGTCCCTTTTATATTAATTAAATACCGTTTTTTTTCTATTTTGCTTTCGTAATGAACTCATTATGACACCCAAAACAGTATCGAAATAAGCTTAATTTCGATACGCTTGTTTCATTTTTTAATGTTGGCTTGTTTGAACACAGATGTAATAGTATATTAAAAAACAAGTTTCATAAGGCATCACTCGCTCTTTAGAAAACTCGCCGCTATCGCGGCTCGTTTTCTAAACTGATCTCGTGCGGCAAAAGGCCTTATGAAACGAGTTTTTTATACTATTTTTTCTATTTTGCGTTTTTTACATTAATAAATTGCTTAAATAGGAATTATTTAATTTGAAAGTTCAGAGTTTAATTTTTATATAAGAGCATGCAGTTGGTCACATTGATACTTGACATTGTCAAATTTAAATCTTGCTATCCGCGAAGTATATTATATTACATATTATTTACTAATTTTCGTTAACATTACTTGATACTTCATTTAAAAATATAAACATGAGTGACATAGAAACATATATATGTTGTTGTCAATTGTATACAACATACGTTGTTTGTGTAAAATACGGACATATATCATATCTGTCAAATGTACATAAATTCTTAAAATCAAATGACAGCAATGATATTGATTTCTGTATTCGAACAACGCCAACATTGAAAAATGAAAAAAAGCGTATCGAAATGAAGCTCATTTCGATACTGTTTTGGGTTTCATAATGAGTTCATTTCGAACGCAAAATAGAAAAATATCTTTTTTCTATTTTGCGTTAGAAATGAACTCATTATGAAACCCAAAACAGTATCGAAATGAGCTTCATTTCGATACGTTTTTTTTTCATTTTTCAATGTTGGCGTTGTTCGAATACAGAAATAAATATCATTGCTGTCATTTGATTTTAAGAATTTATGTACATTTGACAGATATGATATATGTTCGTATTTTATACAAACAACGTATGTTGTATACAATTGACAACAACATATATATGTTTCTATGTCACTCATGTTTATATTTTTAAATGAAGTATCAAGTAATGTTAACGAAAATTAGTAAATAATATGTAATATAATATACTTCGCGGACAGCAAGATTTAAATTTGAAAATGTCAAGTATCAATGTGACCAACTGCATGCTTTATATAAAAATTAAACTCTGAACTTTTAAATTAAATAATTCCAGTTTAAGCAATTTATTAATGTAAAAAACGCAAAATAGAAAAAATAGTATAAAAAACTCGTTTCATAAGACCTTTTGCCGCACTCGCTCTTTAGAAAACTCGCCGCTATCGCGGCTCGTTTTCTAAACTGATCTCGTGCGGCAAAATGGTGCCTTATTAAACTTGTTTTTTAATATACTATGTCCACGGTCGGGAGTAGAAATCAGTTTCTATTACATCAAAATTAAAACAGAAGTAGTCGATTATTCCCAAGGGAGTATAATGCTCCCAAGGGAGTTTACATTATGGAGAACGTTTGTGATTCATGCAAAAAAAAGATAACATTGAAATTATTTATTGACATTTTAATTAAATGTTACATACCATCAATTTTATGAGATGTCAGGAAGTAACAATCTACCATAAACGCTTTATGCATATCATTAAAGGCCATTACTTTTTCTTTTGATGAAACTTTAAAATCTATATTTGATGTTTGAAATAACATCTTAATGACTAAAACTACGACATAATTTTTGGAGTTATAATGACAAAATATGTGTTTTTAAGTTAATGAGACAGTGGAAAAAATAGTATATACCATTCGGGAGAGATGCTATTTTGTCCTCGGTGCATTGTAGCCCTCGGGCTTCGTCATCGGGCTTCAAATTGCACCTCTGCCAAAATAACGCATTTCTCTCCCTTATAGTATAATATACTATATTACTGTTATTTGATTTTAAGAATTTAAGTACATTTGACAGAATGACATACGTAGAAAAGAAAAATGCTACACAAACATGTATTGACTACAACTGAAAACAATATATATTTGTTTCTATGTCACTCGTGTTTATATTTTTAAGTAAAATATCAAGTAATGTTAACGAAAATTAATAAATAATATTTGGCGGACAGCAAGATGTGCAGTGCACTGGAAGTGTACATATAGTTAATATACTATTGTTTGTGAAAATATAAGGTGTGTTATTTAAGTTTAATAGAGCAAGATTTAAATATGAAAATGTCAACTATCAATGTGATCAACTGTATAATTTATATAAAAACAAAACTCCGAACTTTCTGAATCTCTGATAATAAATAATTACAATTTATTTCTGTAAAAAATGTTAAAAAACAGTATAAAAAACTCGTTTCATAAGGCCTTTTGTAGCACTCGTTCCACACGTGAACACAACTGTACTCGTGCCACAAAGTGGTGCCTTATGAAACTTATGTTTTAATCTATTATATTATCTAGTATACTATTATAGCTGCGAAATGACACACTGTACGTAATTGCTATAATTTGTGTTCATGTATGTATCATCTTTTATATGTCTGCCTTGCTAAAACTTTTTTACACCCATTTTATTATTTTGTAACAGATTATTGAATATTATTTATGTACAAACTAATTCCAATGAATAAAACACGCACATTCATAATATTTCTTGTTTATTATGCACAGTGAAAGTAGGTTTCATTGTTGTTGTCAACATTAACACTAGATTCAGATAATAAATATTGATAATTCACCTAATTATGTCAGATAAAGTAGTACATTACATCGGATATATTGTTTTATTTTAAGTTATTTATAACAATACTTATATATAAAAACACTAAACAAAAGTAATTTAATTGTAAGTGCATTGCGTTTGCACTACGTCTGGAATGTTTTCTTTGATTAGTCCAGATAGTATAATCGATCCAGTCGAGATAACTAGTAACATTGACGTAAACGCCAGGCACTTCATTGCCACAACCAAGTCCCCAAGAGACGATACCAACTTGTGCATCACTACAGATAAACGGTCCTCCTGAATCACCCTGACATGCATCATAACCACCTTCAACGAATCCGGCACAGAAAACCTGATCACCCATGAAGTGTTTCTCGAAATTTTTCGGATAAAAAATCCTTCTACATTCATTCTGTTCAATAACAGGTATGCGAACATACCTAAGTTGTTCCGAAAGTTTCGTTCTATCATCTATATCTTCTTCTCTGGTCACTCCCCAACCTGCTACTTTACACGATATTGAGTAATCGCTAAATGGTCTTCTAGCTAGAGGTATAATGCTTACTTTCATTCCCAATGTGAATGGTTTCTCAAGCATGAGAAGTCCTACATCGTTTGTATCATTATCTGGAAAATAGTATTCATGTTTGATTGCTTTTTGTGCGATTCTAGTCTGTACGTCGGAGTCGTCATCGTATAAGAAAGTAATGCCCATTGAACAAGTGAATGGATATTTTTTACTGATATACCTAAGACAATGAGCTGCAGTTAGTACCCATGATCGCTTTATATAGGAACCTCCACAGATGTGGTTATCTCGCAAAGAGATTTGCACTAAATAGGGAAAATCCTTAATATGTGTTGGTTGTCCACCGATGATTCTACCTTCCGTTCTGCTAGTTTGATTTATGAACTCCT
Source organism: Melolontha melolontha (assembly GCA_935421215.2). Taxonomy (NCBI): domain Eukaryota; kingdom Metazoa; phylum Arthropoda; class Insecta; order Coleoptera; family Scarabaeidae; genus Melolontha; species Melolontha melolontha. The sequence goes on from OW285239.1 coordinate 66,777,225, forward strand.
CCATAATCGGAGTGGCAGCATCAATGGTGGGATCAGTTCCTATCCCTGGACTTACGTGTGGAGCTAAAGGAAGCTCATCCGCAGTATAGGTTTTATGCAGTATACATGAGATCACTAAAACACAAGTTAAATCTATGTTCGACATATCGCCCTTTTACCAATTTTTTTTACAAGTACTAAAGAATAACGTTTACCGTAACGCACATATTAATAGTTGCATATATGCAATTATATGACTAAAATTAAAATAGCATTTACAAGTTTAAATATATAAATGTCAAAATTTTTGACATTTACAATTAAAGTGATTTCTGTCAAAAATAAAGAGATATTTATTTACACATTTCATTGCTTTATTCTGTCTCCTGACGAATGGTATTTTCCGAGGATGTCTAATTTAAACGCGACATTCCGTATTAATTAACTTTCGTCTCGAAGTTTATGTAAAGTTATATGATATTGTACGTAATCGAAAGACTTATTGGAATCTATATAAAAACTGTTTATCTGCCTGCTTTCATACACCGTTTCTGAAACTACTTGAGCAAAAAGTATAAGGATTTGTCACATTTAATCTACTCTTGACAAAGCCAAGAGGATTCCTACTAATAAATTTATTATGTTTGCACATATGAACATAAATAATAATCTCAAATATTTTTGTTAAGTTATGTATCAAAGAAACAGGCGATAATTTTCAATAACACTTCTTGTTTGAGATTTAAGGATCTGTTATTTTACTTCTTTTTCATTAATTAGGGAACTCTTTCTGTACAATTATAATCTTGAGCTATGTGAGCGGATAACTAATACAATATTTAACAAGAAAGGAGGTTATAGCATCAGGACCCGTTGTTAACGAGACTTTAAACCTCCTTGCTGCTAGACGAATATTTATTTCCGAAAAACTGGAAAGCAATGGTTTCTATATACGATAAGCACTACTCTCGTCCACAGTTTGTAATTGCAGCTTATCTGGAGACGGTTCAGTAAAAGTTATTCCATCTATTTGACAAGGAATTCTTAACAAATCTTTTTTTTTACGAATTTCTGTTCATTGTTTTAAAAACCAAAATTATATGAGATCTGATTTTGTTTCGCTTTACCTCTTTCTAATATAGTGCGAACTAAATTTTAATATTTGTCTTCATCGACGAACTAAGCATACATACGCACGTTGATAATAATAGCCGGATATTTTGAATTACGTCTGATCTCTTGCTCAGGGAACAAACTGACCCTTCTCCATATCAGAGGTTTAAGTATCTTTAATAAGTATAAGGCCCAATAGTCGCCCGTTACTACTGAGAACATCATTGCACTGAACCAAATCGTGTATATCCGTAACCCCAACAAGTTCAGTTGGAATATTATTCTCAATCGTGGCCACAGTGTATACGCAAAATTCTGGAACATATACGCATATATATCAAAATAATCTAGGGGACAAGCAAGGAAATGCATTTCTACTCCACATAGGTGACTAATTGTTTGTTATATGCGAAGGTATAGGTCGACAATCCTTAGTTGTATGCACTTATTAAAGAAAACAATAACAATCAACCATGTGACAATGAATGCAATGTCAGTACCCTGTGCGACCTCCACAAGTGTTGAACTACCTTTCATAATCAAGTGGTCTAGCTCTTGTTGATCGATGGTATTCCACTGTTCTACAAGACACTGATACAATTGTTGTTTCGTTTCAAAGACTGGATTTTGACGAGGTATGCTTCTTTGCAGCAAATCTCATGCGTGTTCTATGGGATTTAAATCAGGTGATTGCGCTGGCCATGGCAAAACATTAATTTCGTATACCTACGATACCTACAGTATGCGGACGCGCATTGTCGTGCATGAATTGAAAATTTTCACCAATTCTTGCAACATAATGTCTTGATAGTCAATGGCGTTTAAATACGAGCCAAGAGAACGAGGTCAGTTCTTCCAGCAAGAGATATTCCACCCCATACCATTACACTACCTTCATGGAAGCTGTGTACAGTTTGCGATGTAGCTAATCGTTCTGCATTCCCGGGACGTCTCCACACTCTCGTTCTTCTTGTATCTGGCCGCAAACCAAATCGGGATTCGTTAGAAAACAAAACAGGTGCCCAGTTATGTTGATCCCAATTTAAATGATGCTTAAACTTAATTTAAACTTAACACAAAATTTAACACAGAAATTAGAAACTAACCAACAAAACTTAATACAAAATTTAACACAGAAATTAGAAACAAACCAACAAAACTTAACAGAAAATTTAACTGAACAATTAGGGGAATCCAAACTAGATGTAAAAAGGGAACTGAAGGAGTTAGCGGATCAACATAAGGCTCTAAAAGAACAAATGGAGGAGAATGACATCTAAAATTGTTTGAAATTAGAAGAAACGATAAAATCTTAAAACCAGCAACTATAATTAAAAGATACAGAAGTAAGAGTTCATGCGAATATCGAAGAGAAAATAATCAATAACACCAATGTGATCAAGATAATAGTAGAAACAAACAAAATGTATTTAGAAGAAAAAGTTAATAACAATCAAGACTTGTGTATACAAAATTATCAAATCACTAATAATCAAAATATGGGAATATGAAGATAATTATAACAAAGAAATTCAAAATGTCTCAAAGACTTATTAAATATATTTCATTAATTGATGTAGCAGACACTTCTTGGTGAAACATTTTGTAATTAACAAATTATTATAAAAACACACTTGGCTATTTCACAATTTTTTATTAGATCTATGTCTAACATATGTTTCGGCTGTTATGCCATTGTCAAAGAGTATCTTAAAACTAACTTACAATACGTGTCCTTTTAACTTTTATACCTATATTTTAGTGCTAGGGTGCTGGTTGGGCCATATTTACAATCACGTCTATTATGGGAGTGTTAACAAATTCTAACTGTGTATTCGTAATTATTCTATGTTGTTTTTGTGATTTTTTAATTTCTAGTATTTCTAATAAATCTAGTCTTCTATTTTTTATTACATTATGTAACACGGTGGAGCTATTCATATCGGGCAAATGGTTTTGTTCGATACAGTGTGTCGAAAAACCTGTGTTTTTATTACTATACTTTATATCTCTTACGTGTTCGGATATTCGTTTTTTAATGGATCTTCCACTTTGCCCTATATATATAGCTTCACAGTCATTACATTTTATTGTGTATACTCCTGATTTTTCTATATTTTCTATTTTATCTTTGTTATTATTTAACATTGTACCTAATTTTGTTTTATTGCTACATATGATGTGAATATCTAATTTTCTTAATATTTTGTTTACTTTGTCTGTGATTTGGGGGATATATGTAATTGCGTGCCAAATGGGTTTATTTTCTTTTATTTCCGGATATAAGAATTTTTTCTGAATATTCTTTTGTTCTTTTCGATTTAATATTTTGTCTACTATGTTGGGATTGTATCCATTATTTTCTGCTATTTTTTTAATATATATTATTTCTTCTTTAAAAGCCTCAGTATTCAATGGTATGTGAGTTGCTCTATGTATATAACTGTGGAATGTTGACATTTTTATTTTAGTATCTTGTTTCGCTTCCGCATGTATTATATTATCTGCAAATGTTGGTTTTCTGTAAATTTTATATGCTAGATTGTTATTGTTTCTATATATGGTAATATCTAAAAAATTTAATTTGTTATTTTCTTCTTTGCCTATTGTGAATTGTATTTTGGGGTTTAATGAGTTTAATAATTTCAAGAATTCTGTTAGTTGCCTGTCTGTACCTATCCAGATGCAAATTATATCATCGACATACCTGGCCCAGAAAAGGATTTGTTTGATTAAGTTGTTATTCCTGTTAAATAGACCTATTTCGAAGTTATGCATCCTCTCAGCCCAATATTGGCTAACATTTATATGCATAACTTCGAAATAGGTCTATTTAACAGAAATAACAACTTAATCAAACAAATCCTTTTCTGGGCCAGGTATGTCGATGATATAATTTGCATCTGGATAGGTACAGACAGGCAACTAACAGAATTCTTGAAATTATTAAACTCATTAAACCCCAAAATACAATTCACAATAGACAAAGAAGAAAATAACAAATTAAATTTTTTAGATATTACCATATATAGAAACAATAACAATCTAGCATATAAAATTTACAGAAAACCAACATTTGCAGATAATATAATACATGCGGAAGCGAAACAAGATACTAAAATAAAAATGTCAACATTCCACAGTTATATACATGGAGCAACTCACATACCATTGAATACTGAGGCTTTTAAAGAAGAAATAATATATATTAAAAAAATAGCAGAAAATAATGGATACAATCCCAACATAGTAGACAAAATATTAAATCGAAAAGAACAAAAGAATATTCAGAAAAAATTCTTATATCCGGAAATAAAAGAAAATAAACCCATTTGGCACGCAATTACATATATCCCCCAAATCACAGACAAAGTAAACAAAATATTAAGAAAATTAGATATTCACATCATATGTAGCAATAAAACAAAATTAGGTACAATGTTAAATAATAACAAAGATAAAATAGAAAATATAGAAAAATTAGGAGTATACACAATAAAATGTAATGACTGTGAAGCTATATATATAGGGCAAAGTGGAAGATCCATTAAAAAACGAATATCCGAACACGTAAGAGATATAAAGTATAGTAATAAAAACACAGGTTTTTCGACACACTGTATCGAACAAAACCATTTGCCCGATATGAATAGCTCCACCGTGTTACATAATGTAATAAAAAGTAGAAGACTAGATTTATTAGAAATACTAGAAATTAAAAAATCACAAAAACAACATAGAATAATTACGAATACACAGTTAGAATTTGTTAACACTCCCATAATAGACGTGATTGTAAATATGGCCCAACCAGCACCCTAGCACTAAAATATAGGTATAAAAGTTAAAAGGACACGTATTGTAAGTTAGTTTTAAGATACTCTTTGACAATGGCATAACAGCCGAAACAAATGTTAGACATAGATCTAATAAAAAATTGTGAAATAGCCAAGTGTGTTTTTATAATAATTTGTTAATTAAATATATAGAACCATAATAAAGCCAAATTGAATTAGAATTAAATAACATCAAAGATACAATAAAACATAAATTAGCTACAATTAATTACAATCCATGTGGACACCAACAGGTAAGTCGACAATTTAACATCATACAATGGCGATAATCTCGTAATACAGTACATCCGATGACGGGCGGATGTCAGTTGGGCCAGACGTCAGGTAGACGGACTTATCTATAGTTCAGTTGGGCCGGTCATTAGTGAGGTGAGGGATTATCACCAAGGGAGAGGATTAAGATTTTATATTTAATGTTATATACCTAATTACCTTATTTTTGTTTGTTTAAGGAAAACACAAAACATCATAATATCAATTTAATGTTAAGAAAAAGAAACCAAATATTTATTTACAATTTTATTCTGAAACAAATTAACATACTTATATATACGGATATCATACAGGTAAATAATTAAAACAAACAGATTTTACAAACGTAAAATGACTTATTCTACCATGCATGTAATCACAAATTTTATTATTAATGTGCTCTACTTTATTACGAGTGTCTTTCCCCATTTTCTTTGTATATATATTAGCAGTTCTTATTTTGATATAGATTTCAGTTTGGTATGATAATAAAACTTGTGTAAAGAAAAAAATATTGGGATGAGTATTATAAAAGTGACCATTAAACTTTGCATGAAATGATTCACAGTTATTTGTGTTTTCAAATAAATAATTTCTAAATTCTATGATTTTAGAATCATTGTCTGGAATTAAGTAATATAATTCTTCATTAAAAAAATCTTGGGTGAAGACTTCAGAATTACATGAGTGGCTTCTTAGTTCACAATTAATTACTTTGGCAGGTTTTTCAGAAATATCGTCGCAAGCTTTCCTTTTTGCTGCATTGCTAATTATTTGTCTAGCTAAATTTTGCACAGCACTGTGAGAATGAGTTTCTTTCACTTCAAGCACTTCAGTTTTATTATGCACAGAAGTATATATTCGAGCTAAACATTTGCGATTACAGCACTTCCAACGAATTTTTCCGCATTTCGTTTCGTTGGCCTTTGAAAATTTGTAGCCGCCAACAACTAATAATTCGTGTCCTTTTTCACTCAACATTAACTCCGCACTTTGATCCATATTAACTGTTACAAATAACTCAGCACTTTGATCCATGTTAACTGTTACAAAGCTTTGGTTGCTTTGATGAAAAATAATTTGCAAATGTTTGTTTATTAAATGTTCTAATAGGTAGGCGTATCCCTAAAGTCTTAAAGGATTAAAAGTCTCCGGCCCAACTGAACGGTCACCTTAATCCCCCCTCTGATCATCTAATCCAATGATAATTGCTTTCTGGCCCAACTGACATACGTTCCCGATGACTTCCTCGACGAACATAATTAGATTTTTAGAAGAGATTCCTGATTACAAGCAACAGTTGGAAATTATTAGAGCTACGCTAAAAAAAAACAGTGCACAAGAATGATCTATGCAAATCGAGAAACATTCCACCGATCTTTCCCAATTTATACAACTATATATTTAAGAAAAATTATTGGGATGAAACTCAACAAAATCGCGCTAAAATTCGTCTTCTTACAGGAGAATATCGTATGGGACTAACTTCTAGAGAAGCTTATGCATCTAGAAGGTATAATAATTGCAAATATGTAACGGACTTAGATGAAGCTACAATACACGACAACTTCTAAGTCATTATATACACACTGATACACATGCAATTATTTGTTAATGAGTTAAAGACCTGGATATATTAATTGATATTCTCAGAAGAGTGGACGATTATTCCGAAAGTACTCAAGGTTATAGTGGATACAATAATAACAGAAATGATCCAAATACAAATTATAATAATGTTAATAATTCAAACAATTTAAATCGACCATATAATTCTACAAATAATGATAATAATAAACCGACAAGCAATCCCCAAAATAATTTCAATAATCACAACTCCTCAAATAATTATAATAATCAGAATAACAATCATCCTAACAATTTTAATAATAGAAATATTAATTCACCTGCATCAAATTTTAACAATAATCATCTAAATTCTAGTATACAACAAACTTCAAATAGTCGACAATACTATCACCGGAATAATAATTTTAATAATCCATCAAACAATTATACCAATAATCATTATTCAAAACGTACTAATAATAATAATTATAATTCAAGAGGTCGTGGTCATTTGAATAACTATCAATGACGACATCGATCATTACCACCAAGAATACAAGAACCAGAATTTAGCCAAAAAGAAGCTAATTGAAAAATGGAACTTATATGACAACTCCATACCGAGTACATCAACCAGAAATTACATAATAACGATTGTGACATACCATTCAACATTAATAATATTAAGTTTTATCAAAATCCAGAAGAATTTATAACTATAGAAGATACAGTAAACAATATATTAGATACACATACATTACCCATTATTCAAATAAAGATAAATGATATAATTTTAAATTCTCTAATAGATACAGGAGCGGAAATAACATTATTACTTGAGCAAAAAACAAAACTAATTAAAGATTATGAAAATAAAAAGATCAAAATAAAAGGCACTGACGTAGCAGCTAATCAAAAACGCATAGATATACAGAGGTTGAAATAAATCATCAGAACTATTTAATGCAATTTGAGGCAGATATTGCTCGTCTAGTTCGACTTGCATATCCGATGGCGCCAGATAATTTCATGGAACACCAAGCTGTCCAGACGTTCATAGATAGTCTCCGGGATATTGATACGCAGCAAACATTAAGGTTGGCACAACCGAAAACCTTAATCGATGCTTTAGCGCACGCGCTTGAGTTTGAGACTGCAAAATAAGCCTTTCGGAACCATGCTCGTGTCTGCACAGATGACAAACAGGAAAATGAGGAGTTCATGGAGCAGGTGGTTAGTAGAGTTCTAAACCAGATCAAACCAAATAAAAAAGTACTGCGATGCTGGAATTGTGGAGAGATTGGTCACATTCGAAGTAAATGTGCTAAGGTGGCCAAGAAAGCATCGTCTGAGCAGCAGGAAACCTAAGCGGGTCGATGAGCGGGGGCAATCATCGATACAGCATCAGGAAACCCCAAGGACGGTTGGCCAAGTCGCATCCTTGTAACATGAAACCAACGGCCTGTATGTGGACGCTATTATGGAAAGAAGGACCTATGCTTGCTTGCTAGATACTGGATCGACGAAAATCATCGTGCGACCCGATTTAATTTCCAGAAATAAAAAGTTATTTTCTATCAAATGGAGTCCTAAGACAGCAACAGGAGAAGTAGCTTCTGTGGCAGGTGAAGTAGATGTCAATTTTATCATAGGACCATCATCAATCCGACATCGTGTTCTCATAGCCGATATAGAAGAAGAAATAATCTTGGGATTAGACATCATGAACACCCACGGCTTCCAGTTAAACATGAAAGAAGGCACTTTAAAAATAAATAATGAAGAATTGTTTCTTGATGGGAAAAATTGTGGGGATGTGCAAGTAATTACAGCAGAGAATGTTGTTCTGAATGCAAGAAGTGAGACATTTTTGACGGCGTATATGGAAAGTACTATTTTGGGGTGGTGTTCGCCAGTGTCGGCCGTCGTTCGTCATGCAGAAGCGAAGAAGAATGGATTCGTGCAGGTTCCTGAGAAATTGTCCAAGACAATCGACTCAGTCTGTCAAGGATTGAGCAAGAGAGAACAAAGCCAAGTTAAGGATCTAATCAACCATTATGAAGATGTCTTTGAAACTGAAAGTGGTACTAAAGGAAGAACCAATATTGTCATGCACAAAATAAATACCGGCGATGCAAGTCCAATACGACAAGGACCAAGAAGGTTGTCACTGGCAAAGCGTGAGGAAGCCAAGCAGATTATACAAGATATGGAAGTAATTGAACCGTCGAATAGTCCATGGGCTTCACCAGTGGTCCTTGTCAGGAAAAAGGATGGATCTACAAGATTATGTGTGGACTATCGTCGTTTGAATAGTGTGACCAAAAAGGACAGCTATCCTCTCCCAAGAATAGACGATACGCTAGACACATTGGCAGGAGAAAAATGGTTCTCCACTCTCGAATTGAAGAGCGGTTATTGGCAAGTGGGAATGGACCCCAATGACAAATAGGAGACTGCCTTCAGTTTAGGTTCAGGTCTCTGGCAGTTTACAGTCATGCCATTTGGACTGTGTAACGCCTCAGCTACTTTTGAGCGACTCATGGACACTGTACTGAGGGGACTGTCCTGGAATACCTGCCTGGTATATCTTGATGATGTGATTGTGGTAGGGGAGACCTTTGAAGATCATATGAAAAATTTGGAAGTAGTATTCCAAACGTTGCGAGATGCCAACATGAGATTAAGTCCAAAGAAGTGTCACTTTTTCTGCGAGGAGGTAAATTACCTTGGACATGTGGTTTCCAGAAAATGAGTTGCTGTGGATCCAGAAAAAGTAAAGACTGTGGAAAAATGGCCTGTACCCAACGACAAACATCAGCTAAGAAGCTTTTTAAGATTATACACGTATTATCGACGCTAGGTTCCTGGATTTTCTAACCTTGCAAAGCCACTTACTCGCCTAACAGAACAGCATTTATTTGGAACAACGAATGCTAAGCGTCCTTTGAGTTGTTAAAAGGAGCTTTGATCAGTGCACCTGTTTTAAACTATCCACTGCCATCTAGGAGGTTTGTTCTGGATGCAGATGCCAGTAACGTCGGGATTGGTGGTGTGCTCTCTCAAATCCAAGATGGACAAGAAAAGGTCATTGAATACTTCAGCAAGACCCTGTCCAAACCGGAGAGGAACTACTGCGTAACCAGGAGAGAACTGTTGGCAGTAGTTAAGACTATTGAGCATTTTTACAAGTACCTGTATGGACAGAAGTTCCTGATCCGCACTGATCATGCCACCTTAAAGTAGCTCTTATAATTTAAGAATCCCGAGGGTGAAGTAGCTAGATGGATTGAGAGGCTACAAGAGTATGTCTTCGACATTGAACCCAGAGCAGGCCACAAACATCCAAATACAGATGCTCTTTCCAGAAGGCCCTGCCCAGAACGACATTGCAACCGAATCGAAGGCAAATCGGCCAACCACCATTGGCTTTTCGAACCACCGTGGTTGATGACCAATGGCTGATCCGGATCTCGCAGTCTTCAGGGTTTGGAAGAAAATGGGCGAAGACCAACTTGGCAAGAAATTGCTCCCCATTCACGAGAATTGAAGTCATACTGGGCACAATGGAATTCCTTAACCATGGACGACGATCTCCTGAGACGTGAGGTCGAAAATCACGATGGAAGCGAGCGGAAGATGCTAATGGTGGTTCCCAAGAAAAGAATATCAGAAGTATTGCGAGAACTCCATGATAGTGCTTCTGGGGGACATTTTGGCGTCCTTAAGACACTGGAGAGGGTGCGCCAGAGAGTTTACTGGGTGAATTGCTCACGAGATGTTAAAGAGTGGTGCCGAAAATGTGCTAATTGCGCCGGAAGTAATGGTCCCAAGCTCATTTCAAGGAATCGCCATAGATGCCGCAGGCCCTTTTCAAGAAAGCGATAAAGGAAATAAACAGATAGTGGTCATGGACTATTTTACCAAATGGGTTGAAGCATATGCTCTACCAAATCAAGAGGCTGGAATTGTAGCAGACGTGATTGTGAAGGAGTTCGTCAGCCGTTTTGGTGTACCCCTGGAACTTCATTCCGATCAAGGGCGAAATTTCGAGTCCAGTCTATTCGAAAAGACGTGTGGAATTTTGGGCATACGAAGAACGAGAACAACTCCCTTGCATCCAAAATCACATGGGATGGTAGAGCGAATGAACAAGACCATGATCAGACACTTATCCAAAGTGGTCTCCGAATACCAGAGTGATTGGGACGAACAGTTACCATTATTCCTAATGGCGTATCGGGCCTCTGTTCAATTGACAACTGGCCAATCATCAGCAAACATGCTGTTCGGGAGGAAACTCCGATTGCCCTAAGATTCAAAGTTTGGGAGCAAGCCTGGTGAAGATCTTGCTGAAGAAGATTATGTCAGCACGCTCAGACGACGCCTAGACAATATCCATGAACAAGTAAGACATAATATCCAAGATGCTAGTGACAGGATGAAGGAGAGCTACGACATCAACGCCGAGATGAGTGGTTACCATGAAGGCGATCGGCTTTGGTTATATAATCCACAACGCCGACGGGGTTATCTCCAAAACTTCAAATGAATTGGGAGGGACCATACGAGGTTTTGAAGCGGATTAACTATGTAATATACCGCATCAGGCGAACACCTCATACCAAGCCAAGAGTCGTACATTTTAATCGATTAGCCCCATACTCTGGAGACAATAATGACGAAACCACCGACTTGCGCCCATTGGATAGCCAATACCAGGAACTAACTTTCGAAGACTATATGGAAGAGTATTCTGGTTCGAGAAAAGTTCGGTTTGGGGTAACCATCGAGAAACAGCAAGATTTGTTTACGGTGACGCCAGACTACGCGCTTGCTCATTGCGTAGTCCGAGATCTGCGAATGGCCAAAGGAATTGCCAGAGAATTTAAAGAGAGATTTGGCAAAATCGAAAAATTAAGGCAGCAGGGACCAGCAATTGGGAAGAGTCTCCAAATAACAAATGAAGAACAGCCAATATTTTATTTGGTCACGAAAGAACTGTTAAGCCTGAAGCCAACCTATCGTGCCCTATGGGAGGCCCTGGCCCACTTACGTGAACAAATGTTACAACAAGACATTTTGAAATTAGCGGTTCCAAAATTGGGTTGTGGATTGGACCGCCTGGACTGGAGAATTGTAAGGAGCATGTTAGAAGTAATATTCCAACATACTGGTATGGAAATTCTGGTATGCAGTTACCGGCGTGAATATTCCCGTACATCCAGGCAAGATAAGACCGTGGACTGTTATATCGATCTGACACACAATGTAACAAAGGCCCGACCTGTCGATTTCGCCACCGTTTGAGGGGACCAAAGCATAACATGTTTCGGGACGAAACTTCATTTTTAAGAAGGGGGCAATGTGATGACTCATAGAACTATACATCACGTAACACACCTCCGGTGTGTCCTCGATAGATATAGAAAGGGAAAGAACGAAAGTAGAACGCTCGAGAAGAGAATTCCACAGCGATATATAAGCCGTCAAGAAAGGGATTATTCATTTAGTCAATACCGAATTATCATCGAGTAAACTTACATAAATATATCAATATATAAATGTTCTTATTGTTAGTAATTAGTTTTATATTGTTATTCGTTTTTTTTATTGTTAATATAGTGCGTGTCTAAAGTTACCGTTAGTTTTATATAAGAACCCGAAAAGACAAACTTTACAATACTAAATACTTTAAAAAACGAACGGATGAAATTAAATTTAACGAAATGCCAATTTTTCAAAGATCAAGTTAATTATCTAGGGTACGTAGTTAACGAGAACATCATATTAGATCCACAACGTTTGGAAGAAATTAGAAATTTTCCCCGACCTAAAAATTTAAGAACTTTTAGAGGATTTTTAGGAATTTTAAACTACTATAGAAAATCCATTTCTAACTATAGTCAACCAACTTTACCCTTTCTTAATTTATTGAAGAAATGTAGTAAATGCAACTGGACTGGCTTGTTTCTTAAAATTAAAAGAAAATTTCGTAAAAAACCTTAAATTACACCATCCTGATTTTAACTTACCATTTATAGTTCATATAGATGCGTCACATCAAACTATAGCCACAGAACTTGTGCAAATGAAAGATAAACAAGAAACGCCAATATATTTTATCTCGAGAAAATTAAAACCTTGTGAAACGATCTCAGAAAAGGAAGTTTTAGCGAAAGTATTTGCCCTGACAAAAGTATTAAATTGAATAATAATCATATATACAGATGGACACTGTTAATTCAAGCTTATGAGATAGATATAAAATATAGATCTGGCAAGGATATAATTACGGCAGATGTTCTAACAAGAAAAGACGGTGATTCGAAAACGCAAAATATTTGTATAAACCTTATCAATTTACAGAAACAAAGCTTATTTTCTTTTAAAAAGGTTCAGGAGATACAATTTACAGAGAAATTCATCGAAATTAAAAATTTACTTAATGAAGTTAACTCTTATAAAGGTACGCAAATAAATAATGGTTTAATAACAAAGCTCATAGGAAAGACAGAAGTATTTATCATCAATGTAAATCATACTAGGGAAATAGCACATTATTTACATAACGTATATACAGCCATAGGAGCCAGAAAAAGTTACTTTTCCGAGAAGCATTTGACTGTGTAAATGATGAACGCATTATAAAGAGTGTAATTAAAAAATAACAAATATGTGAATTAGCGAAAGACACGAACTTTACCAATAATAACATAAGCCATAATATAATAACGTATAATAATTTAGAATTGATTTCAATAGACTTTCTTTCAAATCTTATTTCTAGCACAAGAGGATACAATCACATACTTGTTAAATGTTATATTTTTTCTAAATTTATTAAATTAATACCAATACAACGATGCAATACCGAATCTGCATCACAAGCATTACAGGATTACTTCACTCAATATGGTACTTCAACAGAAATTTTGTCAGACAATACTACATATTTCACCAATGATAGGTATAAGGAATTTCTTTACATCCGAAATGTAAAAACATACTACATTCTATAAGATATCCTCAGGGAAACCCGACAAAGAGATATATCCGAGAAACTTTAAAATATCTACGAATTTGATTAAAGGACAAACATAATAAATGGGCAAAACATCTACAACAAATAGAATTTATTTTGAACCACATACCTAGCACTGTACACAATCAATGCCCTATTACAATATTTACTGGGCAAGAACTAGAAAGACCTTGGGAAAATGAAGAACTGACAAATTTAGCTGAAAAAATCCAAGAAGTTAGAGATAAACTCAAGTCCCGGAAATAAAAATGGGAAAGGAAAAGGATGATCAATCAAAATGAATACAAAACATATCAAATTGGAGATTTTGTGATTGTAAAAAGTTTACGCGAGACAGATAAAAATAAAAAGATTATGGAAAAACTTCCTAGACCATACCAAGGTCCATATAAAATAAGTTATAGGTAATAACACATATGAATTGATACAAACACAAACAAATTTGATCAAAGGTAGATATCATATTTCTATGCTCCAAGATCAATTAGCAAATGTATAAAAAGTTTCATTGATAAATAAAAAGAAGTAAAGTCTAACACATATAAACAAACCTTAAGTCTAATATACAACATTTACACACAAGAGAACAAGTCACAGTCAGAATTATTAAAAAGCAGATTAATATATATAAATGACATAGTTATAATAGGAAATAAAAAGAATGCTATGCCACAAATCTAAAAATTACATATTAAATTTACAATAAATAACAAAAATAACAAATGAATAATTTATGAAGAGAAAAATATTAAAAATAAACAACAGATGAAAAGCATATACAAAAATATTGAAAAGAATAAACTAGGACACAGAGACTTAAAAATAAAGCTTACAAAAATAATGTTTTCAAGAGAAATATTCTATTATAAAGATACAAAAAGGTTCGAAGTTAACAAGAGTTACAATTGTTAATAAATGTTTTAAGTTAATAAGCATTACAATTTTGAATAAACAGAAGTTTATAAGTTTCGTCTCAGTTAAAAAGAATTACGTTATCAATTAGTTTTATACAAATAAACATCAAACAAATAAATTATTTTACAATTAATATACAAAGATAGTAAATGTTATACACCTTGGCACATTCCTTGTAGCGGAAAAATTGCTCTTCATCCAATTTTTACGCTTAGCCACTAATGTACTAGGGCAGAGTTGTTCTTAAAAAACATCAAGCAGAGCAAATAGGTAATAAATAATAATATTCAACGAAACAATAACAATCAAATACAAGAGAAATTCAATTCAACCGAAATGTAAAATCTTAATTAGTTTTCTTATTTTGATACCGAGATTAATTGTATTGCAATTGACATTTTTTTTCTAGTCTGTCATTAAGGCATTCATTATATTTATTTATCGCGTTATATTAATAATTCTAAAACTAATTATGATTTAAAAAATTAATGGTCAAATATTTTGTATATAATTGTATAACGACTTTTGGATAACCCTTGTTAATTGTCAATCAAAAATATCCTCAAACCACGTGATAGGTACATATTGAAAACAATGAGAATTAAAATAGTATTTATCATTATAATACTAATACAAAGGATATGGTAATTTTAAGAAAATTAAGAAAAGAAAATTCACCGAAGAAAAGTATTTATATTATAGCTAATATATTGAGAAAACGAAAAAGAAAAACTAATTTTTACGAAATTTCTACCGTTGCCATGAAGGGAAAAAAAAGTTGTTTAATGTAGATTTTTTCAATGCTGTTTCATAAAACACGCATCTCAAAATTAGCAATTTTAAACAGTAAAATAACATAAAATATATACTATAACTATTAAATATTTAAAGATAAAGTACATAACCTGCATTTAAACAAGGATCCGATCTAGAAAAGTGTTTAATTATTATTATTTCATAATATCGGGTATTGTCCATATAGAAGCCCATATTGTTCACCAGTAGTAAGAAATATTAAAGTGTTGGAGAATGGACATTTGCTTCAATGTAACATTTTGAACATTTTCTTTAGTATATTTTCTGGCGCTCACGGTTTAAGTTTGCAACCACTACGTGATTCATAAATACCACCGTTCCTGTATAAATAAAATTAATAAATATAATATTTATGTGATTTATTTAACATTATTTTTCTGTTATTTGACTTTCAATAAAATGTTTGTAAACTACTCATGTCTAAATGAATATTCTTTCTAACTGAGATCTTAAAAATGCATTTTTAGAAGTGTATTTTTGCTATTTTAAATTCAAATACGAATTAACTAACATGCTTTTCATAATTTTCTACAATCCCAATTTTTGAGTATTAAAAATCTAATTTTACCTCTGTTTTCAAATCTAAATACAAAGCGTAATACTTCATAGGAAAGACAATTTTCAGTACAATTCAAATTTTGGGGAAAATATACAGAGTGCTATTTAAAATAAAAAAGTTAGGGCCGTTTCTGGTTAAACCGAAAGCAGAAGAATATGAATGTTAGGCTCAATTCAAAGAAAATTAGGTGTATATTAGATGTCCCAAATTTCAAATTTTTATTTTATTAGATAACGGAGGTACGCCATTGGAACAACATAACTGAGACACCCGGTATATATATATATATATATATATATATAATTTTTTCACAAATTCAATGTATTAGTAAATTTTATCATAACTAGTAAAAGAGGACTTTTCTTTTACCTATAGGTATATTTTTCTTGAATTGCTGCAATTCCTCGCACAATTAGATTTTTTTTAAACGACTTCCGTTGTTGCAGGACGCCTCGAGTAAACCGAAAGTTAATGAAAAACGAAAACTTCGATTGCAATCTAATCGTGAAAAGTATAAAGAAATGAAGTAAGTAGTAGGAGCAATAATAAAATAGATCCAATATGTTTACATGAGTTACTTGAAATCACCTATTACAAATCTTACCGAAAAAGGGGTGTTTGATCGAAAAATTTATATCGTGGCGAAACGCAATACTATTTTTGTGAGGCAAACGTATTCTAAATTAATAAGAGAGACCAATATGTACTATCTAAAAGTTGTAGAATTTTTAGTACCCTAGATAGAATGTCGTTCTATAGAATCAGAAGTGAAATATTGGTGGAGTAAGGAGGGTAGCTATTTTGTGTTTATCTTAAACTCAGATAATTCAGCGAATAAGAAAATTCGGAAATACTTTTAGTTTTTATTAAAGTTAATTTTGTAGTTGACCATTCAAGAAATATATTTTAGTTTTCAAAATATTTAATATTTTTTTGATAAATTTTGTCTGCCATATTTTCTATTGAGGTATGTGTCTCCAATAATATTTTTTCAGTCACATCAGTCATAATGCATTGTATGGTACTATGATAATGATACCCTGACCATGTTATCATTTCTTTATTGTGAGTTTCTTGATTATTTGTATAACCGCGTATTAGTGTAAAGTTTCTTTACACTGTATTTTGCGGATTAGAGATTTGTGCATTAACAAATGCTAAAAATAAAATCATTCCAGATATTCAAAATGAAATTGTTTTTATTTTGAATAGTAAAATAAAAACAGTTTTAATTTTATATATGCTTATGAGTGTATATAATGAACATGTAACATTATCGAACACCTAACACTGTTTATCTAACAAAAATGATAACGACAAATGCCCGGCATCGTCTAGCTTCCTAGTTTACTTACTAATCTAAATTGAGGTACCAGGTGTATAATAAAAGAAATATTTTTTTATGAATTCACTTGTTTGTCGTGAATGTATACATATTCTCTGCCAGAATCAAACTAAAGACTCGCATTTCTTGATTCCGTCTAGACATCATGATGCGTTCAAAGCGGTTTGAAAAAAAATTAAACAAAATGATTCGACACAATTATTAATTGCGAATTAAACGAAATGAACTCGTATAATGCACAGAATGATCTGACGTCTAACAAAAAGAGACAGAAGAAATACTTGGATACAATTATATCTTAGTAATAACTCAATTAAGCCAAACATATTGAAGATGACTTGCTTTATAATTTAACATACTGGTCCGAACTACATGAGAGCAACATAAATCATTTAAATAAATTAAATGCAAATTTCACTCATTGTACGTCTCGACTGTCAATCAAATCGTCTTGATAAATTTTAATTAAGAAAAAGTAAGTTGCTCAAAATTAGAAAGTGTATTTCCGTCGATCAAATAGTTAACAGTTACTCTTAACGTGTCTGCATTACTATATATATTATTTATTTAAATAAACACACGCACACACACAGAACTAAAGATCCCAAAAGTTAAAAAAATCATATTGGCTTATATGCAGAACATATTCAAATGTAAATAAAATGATGTAAGCTCCTTCAGTTTTACAATTTTTTTTAAAGTATATTATTTTTTACAATTACAAGTTACATTTTTGTTCTTTATATAAATTAATAGTCAGAAGATAATATCTCAAATTTAATATAAATTATATTCCGGGAATCAAAGCCGTGTTAAGTTATTGTTGTAAATCAAGAGTGAGTTCCGGGTTGGATTACTTCCTACAAAACATAATCGGCAATAATCGGTTGCGACATAAAATTAAATTTTTACGTTTGTTGGATAAGAGTTATGTCATTAAATTCTATAAATTATTTACTAAGGGGCACTTTTTCTAATATAGTTATGTAAATATTACATAAAAATTTGAAAATCGTTTTCAAAATATAGGTATTACAAAACAACCCATTAGTTCGTCTTCGTTGCTGTTGATTAGGTAGAACGGAGACTGGATGAAAGAATACTTTCCCAAATAAGCAGGTTGAAATACCGAGATGTCACCAGTTCCTATCAAATAGTTGATCTTGAAAACAAGCCTCTAAAGATAACATTTGAAGACGGTAACGTACGTTGAAATATTAAATGAAAGAAAATTTTGATTCAATTGTATATAAATAAATGAAACAAAAATAAGTTGGGCTACAATTATCTAAAATGTAAATTGTTGCGCAAGCATATATCTCCTTTTTTGACTCTTTGAATGAATACAGCTCTCAGGGTTTGCTTTCGGGTTCTCTGTAACTAGGCCCTAACATTCAATGTAAACTCAAAGAAATAATACAATATATCAAATAAAATTCATTTATTGTTTATACATTCAATATATTTATAAATCATGAACTAAATGTAATGTTATAAATTATTTATTCTTCTTCTTCAGGTGCCATCTCCTCCTATCATCACGGCTATTCTCATCTTTGATGCTGCGGCTCTGAATAGTTCAATGGAGCTGCATTTATACCACTGTCTCAAATTATTTAACCAGGAAATACGTCTTCTTCCTATATTTCTTATTCCCTGTATCTTACCCTGAATAATTATCTGTAGCAGAGCATATCTTTCCCCTCTCAACACGTGGCCCAGATATTGTAGTTTTCTTATCTTTATTGTGTTCAATATTTCCTTCTCTTTCCCAATTCTTTTAAGTACTTCACTATTCGAAACCCTATCTATCCATCTTATCTTCAGGATCCTCCTATATGCCCACATTTCAAATGCCTCTAGACGCTTGTGAGTGTCTTGCTTTAGCGTCCAGGCTTCCCTCCCGTACAGCAGGACCGGGAACACGTAACATTTCAATACCCTGATCTTGAGACGCAGACTAAGGTCATTGCCACACAATACTTTCCTCATCTTGTTGAATATATTCCTGGCTTGGCCAATTCTCGTTCGAATTTCTTCTGTATATTCATTTGTGTCGGTAACAGTTGTTCCCAAATATTTGTATTTCTTTACTCTCTCTATTATTTATATGTCTATCTAATTTAGTTTTTCTAACATTCAGTGTGAGGCCACTTTCTTCGCCATTTATTACAACCTGGTCCATTAATCTTTGTAAGTCTTCCAGTAATTTTGCGATAATAATGGTGCCATCCGCATATCTAATGTTATTAATCATTCTTCCGTTAACTTTTATTCCCCTGCTAACGCTTTCTGAATGATGTTCTCAGAGTATAAATTGAGCAACAACGGGGACAACACACATCCTTGTCTCACACCGCGCTTTATCCTTATATTTTCCGATACCTCTTCACCCAGCCTGACATTCGCTGTCTGGTTATAATACAAATAAGCTATTATCCGAATATCCTTGTTGTCTATGTCTTTAGCTTTGAGAAGCCGAATCAAGTCGTCATGGCGAACCCTGTCAAATGCCTTGTTGTAGTCCAAAAAGCAGATGTACAACGGTTGATTAACGTCCATGCATCTCTGAGCCAGCACATTAAAGCCAAATAGTGCTTCTCTTGTTCCCATTGCATTCCTGAATCCGAATTGAGAGTCACTAAGATCTTGTTCTAATTTTCTGAATATTCTCTGGTGTATGATCTGATGAATTATTTATATATATATATGCCGGTTTAGAATCTCTCTTCTAACCTCTTCTATCGCCACACTCCTCTGGTGTGAGGTTTCTTTCACTCATGGATCTTTGTATGCTCTTCTGCCATTCCAGTTTTCGGTCTTCCCCGTTTCCTTCTCCCTCTTGGGTGCCAGTGCATTATTGTTTTGGGCCACCTGTTATTTTGCATTCGTTCTACGTGTCCGTACCAAGTAAGTTGTTTCTTTTCGATGTCTTGAACTATCGTGCCTTCTATTCCCATTTGTTGCTTTATATAGTCATTCCTTATTCTCTCTCTTCGTGAAATTCGCATGGATCTTCTAATGGCATCCATTTCAACCGCCTCAACCTTCTTCCTTTGTCTATCTGCAATCCTCCAGGTTTCTGTTCCATATAGAAGGCTGCTCTTTACCATAGTCTCGTATATGATAATTTTATCTTCTTTGTTATTTCCTTGCTCCATAGAATTCCATTCAGGCATCCGATCACTTTTTTTGCTTTGAATATACGTTTTTCGATCTCTCTCACATCTGTTCCGGTGTTGTCGAAAGTTACGCCCAGATATTCATATTCCTGACATTGCATTATTTCTTGACCATTGTCCACTTCCAGATTTCCGTCCTGGTTGCCAATACATAGATATTTTGTTTTGTTTATATTGACTGTCAAGCCCCATTTTCGATATTCTTCCATCATTTTCCTCACCATGTATTGCATGTCCTCCTTGTCATTGGCCACTATGACTTGGTCGTCAGCAAACTGAAGGGTAAATAAGCACCTGTCATTTATCTCTATACCCATTCTGTGGACCTTCCTCTTCCAATTTCTTAGTGCCACCGCTACATATATCTTAAAGAGTGTTGGAGAAATAAAGCATTCTTGGCGTAGTCCTTTATTTACCGTAAATGCATCTGTGAGTTCTTTACCCATCTTAATTCTTGATGTGGAGTCTTTATACAACTCTTTAAGGGCCGTTATATAGTTGTAATTGATGTTAGATTGTTCTAATACCTTCCATAATCTTGATACTGGGACTGTGTCATATGCTTTTTGTAGGTCCACGAACGTGAGGTGGGTTTCCAGCTGTCTAGCAGATCTTTTTTCTATAACTTGTTTTAGGCAGAATACGTTGTCCGTACATGATCTTCCTGCTCTAAAACCACATTGCTCTTCCTCTTCTTTGTCTTGGTAATATTCTTCAATGAGGTCACGCAGGACTCTACCGTACAGTCTGCTTAGTGTGCTTGTGACTGATATGCCCCTATAGTTATTGCAGTCTAGCTTATTTCCTTTTTTATGAATGGATGATATAAAAGCCGTTTTCCAGTCTTGCGGAACAGGATGTCCATTTAGGCATTTATTGATAATTACTGTAAGACTTTTATAGAGCCTTTCTGGCCCTGCCTGACTTAAGATTCCTAACAGTCTTCTTTATTGTTTCTTCCGATATCTCAACTTCTTCCCCTTGTACCACAAACTGTCTGGGGGAGTCTATTATATACTCTTGTCTATCTTCTTGTAGTAGGCCTTTGTAGTGTTCTAGCCACTGTTCCGGTTTGATTATTCGGATGTTAGCATTGTTCCTTCCTGGGGTTTTAACATTTGATATAAATCTCCACACCTCCGAGCACTTCCTACCTCCCATGTAGTTATTAATTTCTTCGCATTTCTTATCCCATTACTCGTTTTTAGCTATAGAGATGCTCGTTCTTAGTTGTCTTTTCGTATCTTTGTAGTCGTCAAAGTCCCGTTCACTTTTTGTCGTCAGCCATTTCAGATATTTCTGCTTCTTTTCTTTGACTAATTGTTCTATTTCCTCGTTCCACCAGTATTTCTTGTTGTTGTTGTTCTTCTTTCTGACTCCTACAGCTTCTTGGGTGGCTTCTATTAGACTGCTTAAAACGTTATCGTAGAGTTCGTTAAAGGTACACCCTTCCGGGTTCAGTAGTTTGCTGTCGAGTCGTCTTTGATATAGAAATACAGTGCTTTCGTCCTTAAAACTGTCAAAATTATATTTGATTGTATCCACCGCGTTTGTGAGTGTTGTCCTGCCGTCTTGTTCATCTTGGGTCTTGTTCCCTTTCCTAAATTGCATTCTTATTTTGGCTCTCACCAAAAAATGATCCGACCCGCAAGTTATTCCCCTCAGGACTCTCACGTCGTTTATCTCTATGTTTGTTTCTTGTCTACTTATTACATAGTCAATAATGGTTTTTAGATTACGGGTGTTCTGCATCCATGTGTAGCGATGGATGTCTTTGTGTTTGAAGAATCCGTTGTTTATTCTAAGATCGTGGGTCTCGCAGAGATTTATGAGTCTTCGGCCATTATCATTGATTATTTCTTCACCAAATGGTCCCACTACTGGGCTATTGTTTGCCCTTCCTGAATGAATTATTTATTAACTTAAATCAAATTACCATCATATAAAATAATGAGGATTGTTAGTAGTACACACAAAAGACTTTGAATTCCTTTTCAGATTTTATAAATCTTTCAATCAGTACCCTCCAAACACTAAGCTATCACACAAGGTGTTTTGTTTAATATAATAAAAATGTAGGCTTTATGGATCTTTTGAATTTACTGATATTGTTGTACTAAAAGTGTGTGTAATTTAATATTCATTTAGTGGAAAAAAATCCCTACCGAATAAAATATCTATCTTCAGGCTGTACAAATTTTTAATCTGATTCTTAAATCATGAATCATTACACACTCAAAAGACAGATACCATTGTGGAACAAAATTCCTAAGTGTTCACTAAGATACGTTATCATTCGTTATTATTCTACTATTATATGTTATTAGATTCACTATTATTCTATTGCAAAACAGAAATTATAATTAATTAATTACAAATTAATTATCCATATACCCTTCAATTAGTGATTCTAAATTTATGAATTTCAATTTACTGTTGGTCGTAATTTTATACAGACCTTTGTATTTCATATAAATTAACGAACTTTCCGTGATTCATTTTATTCGATTTAAAAATATAAAATAAATTAATAATTCCTAACATTGAGTACCGAAAATAAAAATGTATACGCTTTACAGATAATTCAACTTAAAAATTCTTCAAAGACTAACAATTATATACAAATTTTACGATCAAATAAACGTTGCCCGCAATAGAGTCTCCTTTTTTCCGTATTCCTTGCTTTATAACCTAGGCGACGCTAAAAGTTTTTCAAATTAGAAAAATCTTCTATAATACCATTTTTCATCTGTGCACCTGCATTCTAAAAACTTGCGTTCTTATATCAATTTTGAATGTTTTATAACACTTCGTAACGAATTTTATTTGGTTAACAGCGATATATTATAATACGGATATTTCATTGGCTGTTGTGAATCGTATGTTTTAAATAAAAAAATTCTAATTTTATCGCACTTCTCCTTTTCTTGTCTCGTTTAGAATATTCAATATCTTCTTCATGCGCCTAACGCATTTTAAAAACTATAAGTTCCACATTTAAATGTAGGTCAACGATGTTCTCACTCTGTCACGTTGTTTTATACATCTTACTACGTGCTTCCTCATGCACTACTTACATACTTGATTTACCAACACGATTGCCTCGGTAAGATTCGGCTGAGAGACCAGCTCAGTTAAGAGGCAAGCTAGGGGAGATTATTTATAATAGACGCTGCCGTGTTTATTCTCTCAGACATTCTCACTGTGTCGTCTGTGCGAGCAGTACACCAGCTGAGAGAACATACGATTTTATACCGTAAATACGAAGCCGGAAGCAATGGCCGGCCGAATTGTTACTTTAACAAAGTTAATTCTTAATCCGAACACCACGATCCTCTGGTCACAGGAATTAAAAGAAGAGACACTCGAGATAATCGACCGAACATTTAATGAACGAGATATCCAGCACATACTACGGGCATCGCCAAACATATTTATAGTAGATCCAAACCAGCCAAAAATACAAGTCAGGATTCCAGAAAAAAACACCGAACCGCTCAAAGAAGAAAAAAAACACCGAACACAGAACAAGATGCAAACTGAAATCATATCCGCAGAAGACTTCATCTACCCGAAATTCACGAAGAAACCAAAAATAGACGAAACAATCACCCCGATCGAAACTAAAAACTCTTACGACGCCCTCTACAACAAAACCGACGCAAAGATGGAAGAAGAAACTGCCGAATCCACTCCACAGCCTTCAACATCAGCCAGCTCGCCCAGGGTAAGTGACAAAACCACCACACATAACACAAAAACACAAAAAACACACAAAATCGCACCAATTATCATAATCGAAAAAGACAAATGGACATACATACGACAATTACTTAAATCAAACAGCATTAACACAGTAGAAAACAAAATGAAGATACCAGGAATACACATCGAACCGACAACCGACGAAGACTATCGAAAACTAAAACACACACTAGACAACGAACAAATTCAATATTACACATTTCAATTGAGAAGTGAAAAGACACTAAAGGTGGTGATGCGTGGCATTCCCACCTTTATAACAGACACTGACATCACAGATGACTTGACGGACCAAGGATACCCGACTTTAAAAATTAAACGCATGAACGGCAAACACGGAATACCAGCACCACTTGTACTAATCGAACTGACGAGACAATCCAAGTCAATCTTCAACTTACGCGACTGCTGCGGACTTACAATCAAAATAGAACAACTCAACAAACGGACTGACATTATACAATGCCACAAGTGCCAGACTTTCGGACATCACCAACGGAATTGCAACATAAACTACAAATGTATGAAATGCGGAGACGGACATTCGACACATCTATGTACTAAGACAAAAACAACCCCACCAAAGTGTGCAAACTGCGGTGGTCCTCATCTATCCACTTTCATAAACTGTCCCAACAATCCAAACAATCTTACAAACAAAACCACACCTCAACGTAAATACATATCAGCACCACCCCCAACAACAAATCCATGGACACAAAGACAAAAAGACACGACACATAACACAAATGACGAACTAGCACTTGCCTTAGGCAATATGATAATAACACTACACTCGACAAACGCCACAAAAGAACAAATACAATACTTCGTAACACAAACACAGACAATAATAACACTCTACAATAACAAACATTAAACACACACTCAACTGAAACGCAAAAAAAAAAAAAAAAAAAAAACGAACACATTTGACTTAAACGCAAAAAAAAAGCGACTGACACACAGACTTTACACAAACACAACACACACAGGACCACACAAAAAAACACAACATCCAACGATTACATCAGACTCAAACACGTCACAACCCTGGGAAATACGAAACAACGGAGTGGAAGTGGAGGCATCTTCGACCACAGAACAAAACTCAAAGACCCATGAAAAGTTTATTCTCTCGAGGCGGTACAGTGAACACAGACACCGCCAACAGTAAGTTAACTAAATCGCAAGTAAATTGTTACCATAATAATAGTTCACCCAGAATTACAATTTTTAGTATTATAACAAAATGAACACTAAAAAAATGAATTAAAGTACATTAGTGACACCTAGTAAATGGCTCACCAAGTATAGTAATTTGGCATATTATAATAAAAAAAGAAATACATGCACATTTAATATGCATTAAAAGGAAATAATTAGTGACGTTAAATTGAAAATAACAGTAAGGTATATTACTGAACTTCGAAAAATGAAATAAATTGATACAATATAAGCACAAAGATCCCAGTGTATAAATCATTAAGCCATAAATATGTAAATAGTATGTTTAGTCTAAATAATAAATTGATGGTTAGTTTATCTAAAATCTCACATTAAGATTCTTGTACATACAGTAAACTAATGATTTTATTAAATATCAGAAAAATCAAATCAATCTGCAGTTTAAGCTTGTAATAAGAAAATGAAACAATGCAATTATGACAGAAAAACTGAAACTACGATGGTCTCAATCATTTACAAGTTATAATTAACTATTAAGCTTTAGAAAGTTTTTGTAGGATTACGAATAATAATTTCAAAGCAAAATCGGATATAACTCTAGTATAACACGGTATATTCGATCACCCTGTGTACGCGTCTTGGAAAAATGATCATCAGACTGTTGAACTAATGGTAGCTTGCTGTAAAGGAACGCCATGTGCTCGAACGATTCTAAGTATAAAAAAATACCGCGTGCTTAAAAAGTACTACGTACTGGCAAACTACCATGTACTAGGAAACGACAATGTAGTAGCAAACGACCATATACTAGCACCTTGTTTAATTCCAGAAAGAAAAAAAAACATATCAAAAACGGCCTTTCTGTATTTCAAAGGACCTTCAGACGTAGAAATTAATTAGAATGTCTAAAAGCTGCATAGCGAAGTAAATAAAATTACTTATAAGAAATCATTCATAATAGTACAATACGTCTTTAGTACAACGTGTTCTTGATGAAATTCAACAGCAAAGGAGAAGACCAGATTTCCTCAACTCGACTCTTATATACGAAAAGGTAAGTAGTTCTTACAAAATTAACTAATAGGGGAAGCTACTGTACAGAAGAAATTAATGATAAAATATGTATTTAGAAAATTATTTCGCTACATCAAAATTAAGGCAATAAAATTCGGAATCTAATTTACAAAAAATATTACTTATTGACGTACTTAATTAAGGATGATTAAACAAGAACTTTAGTCTAAAAGAATGAACACGCGATGACTCTGACTCTACAATAAGCAAGAAGATCTTAAATGAAAATACCAATGACGATTCTGAACTAAATTCACTACAGACAAAACCGGAAAATATTCTAATTAATTTTAATAATAAATATTCGTATTAAAACTGGTAAAAATTAACCCAATCACCAAATAACTGTTTACACTATGCCAACTCTATCATTTTTCTTGCGAATTCCAAACGGCATCACACGCATAAAATATGAACGATATAGTCAACTAAACCTATAATGAAAACAAAGTTGTCTACATCAACGTGATATATATTGAAATTTTTAATTAAATTTAAATCAACTTAGAAAATTACTATAATGAAGTTTCTAATTTTAACTAACAATAGGATAATTATCGATAAAAGAAAGTATTCATCGAATTTTTAAATACCGAAATTATAGTTTACAAGAAAAAATCTTATGAAATGCAGACCCTTTCAAAAATTATAGAATAAACGTCTAAAAATGAACAAGGGGCGAATGGGATGAATAGAAGTGGTTTCATATTTTATACCTGTAGAACTCTAGAACAGGCAACGAGACATTTTGAAGAGCAGCTATTGAAAAATATATATAATGATTGGTGACTTAAGTGAAAGACGAAATGTATTAAAAATTTACGGAAACCACACACACGCAATTTATAAAGTTCTAGAATTTAGATTTACTTAATCTATCACATGTAAAACTTCCGGCACTTATTGAGACAGGACTGGTAAATACGTTGTAATCGCTTCTCTATATAACGTGTCGATAAGGCGATATATAGTTTTCTACCATAGCATAGATCTTAGTATAAAAAGTAATTTCAAAAATTTTAGCAAAGTTGCTTGTTAACAATGCTTCAATAATTCACCATATTGCATATCTCAACTGATCTCGACTGATTCTGAAAAGTTCCAAAACTTTTGAGAATCAGTCGAAATACTCTTTTTAACGAATAAAGACGCACAAGATGTTTGCTTTTTTGTAAGTACCTTCAAAATCCTAAACTGCTTTAGAAAAGTGACGCACGTATAACGTTTATAATGTTATTAAAGCTTATGTTACAGCTTAATATTATGTGTAATGTCAGGAGTATACAAGTTTTGAAAAAGGTACTATATATAGTACCGAAGCGTCAAATTAAATATTGTTTTAATTACCCGGCCGCTACACCCAAGAAATACTTAAAAATACTCAAAAATTTATGTAGTTAAAACAATCTTACATTTATCGGCAAATGATGCCTTTCTCAAATAATTTAAAATATATTTTAAATATACAATATGTATACAAGTAAACATATATATATATATATATATATATATATATATATATATATATACCGTGTAGAAATGTGGTGACCGAACGACACTGCTGCGCAAGACGCGTCCTAGTCAACTTCTCCGATATGTTTATTCAATATATAGTGTAGCATTTGATTGGATAAGTAGGTGGGGGATACACATACATATTGCATATGTACTCCTATTTACAACACAGACCCGCCATTGATAGGTCACAACTAGGTGTGGTATACACATATGTATTGCGTATATACTCATATTTCAACACAGTCACGCCTAGCGCCTGGTGTATTGGAGGGGTATCGTTTACCTCTCCGCCGTTCTTCCACCGCATTTACGTATATATATATATATATATATATATATATATATATATATATATATATGTTTTCTTTCAGGTTTCCGGGTAGTAGTACATGTTGTAAATGAATTCCGGGTTTTCTTCCGCGTTTCCACTGTTTGGTCTTCGTAAAAACCGGTGCTGGTTTCTGAATGACGTTTCGACAAAATTATATTTGCTATCTTCTGCGATAATTGTCTGCTTCTGCTTCTGGTTACTCGTAAACTGACGTAGTCGAGGTTAGGATGGTGGTTATATACCCGCTTAGCGACCTGGTTGGCTATATTTGGTTGAGTGTGTGCGCGGCTCCGTATAGCTGGAGTGTACCGGTTGGGTTGCGGTGTGGGTGTTTTTGTTTGTTGTTTGTTGTTGACAACTTCTTTGTTTAATACTACCTGGCAAACACCTACTTTACAGCTACCTGAAACACTGCTTGGCAAACACCAACTTTATCTACGGCGATCAACGTTACAAACAAATAGAAGGCGCACCGATAGGCTTTCCACTGTCACCAGTAATAGCGAACCTCTTCGTGGAAGACTTGGAGAAAACAGCACTAAGGACGGCCACCCGTAAACCCAAACTTTTGCTAAGATATATTGACGACACGCTCGTGATTTGTACACTTGGAGAAGATCGCCTTAAGAGCTTCCTGGAACATCTGAATAGTATCCATCCAAAGTATAAAATTCACAATGAAAGTAGAATCAAACAACCAACTACCATTCCTCGACGTTTTGGTTAAGAAGAAAGAAAATGGATAATTAAGCCATACAGTGTACCGGAAATCCACACATATAGATCGGTACCTCAACCCGCAGTCTCACCACCACCCAGCTCAGTAGCAAGCAGTAGTGAAGAGTATAGTAACAAGATCAGAGAGACTAGCAGATGAAGATAACATCATTCAAGAAATGGATAACTCCACAATGAAATCTAGCTGAATGGCTTTAGCAAACGGGCAATCAACAAAGCATTAAAACCTAAACGAGCTACACCACAAGAGGAAAAAGAGGAATCAATAGCCAACACCTACTTACCCTATGTCAAAGGTACCACCGACAGAATATCCAGAGTCCTACGAAGATACAACATTGAAACCACATTCACGACAGAAAAATCAGCACAGTCCTTCGAAATCCAAAAACAAGAATACCTTTAGAAAATTAGTGAGTTTATGAAATTCAATGCCTTAATTGTAAGAAGACGTGCATCGGCCAAAGAAACAGAAGGGTAAACGTAAGAAGAGACGAACGCCAAAAATCCGTAAGAAAAGACGAGAAAACTTCTTCTTTGGTTTA
This sequence comes from Melolontha melolontha, assembly GCA_935421215.2. Taxonomy (NCBI): domain Eukaryota; kingdom Metazoa; phylum Arthropoda; class Insecta; order Coleoptera; family Scarabaeidae; genus Melolontha; species Melolontha melolontha. The sequence continues at coordinate 66,807,016 of OW285239.1, forward strand.
GCATGTAAAGATAACGTCCCACACGATAGACTTCAGCAATATCAAATTATTGGCGAACATAGAACATATGAAAACCAGAATAATCAGGGAAGCTATCGAAATTAAGAAACGTCCGGACAATTTGAATTCGCGAGATGATACCCAGAGGCTACCAACAGCATGGAAACCAGTATTAAGCAAAGAAGTTGTCAACAACAAACAAAAACACCTACACCGCAACCCAGCCAGTACACTCCAGCTACAGGTCCAACGACACGCAGCCGCGCACACACTCAACCAAGTGTAGCCACCAGAACGCTAAGCGGGTGTATAACCACCATCCTAACCTTGACTATGTCAGTTTACAAGTAGCCATTGGCAGAAGCAGACAGTTATCGCAGACCTAAAGATGGCAAATGTGATTTTGCCGAAACGTCGTCCAGAAACCAGCACCGGTCTTTACGAAGACTAAATAGTGGAAGCGTGTAAGAAAACCCGTAATTAAGTTACAACACATACATATATATATATATATATATATATATATATATATATACGGCCAATAAAAGAAAAACAAAATTCTTTAAACACTATATATATATATATATATATATATATATATATATATATATATATATATTGTTGAAACATTGAATACGAAACTAGAAATATTACTAAAGCATATTTATATCTCTAAGGACATCACAATTGATTGATAAATAAATTTTAAAGATTCATATATAATATAAATATCAAAAGTTATGAAAAATTGAAAAAATTTTTTTTATAGTTTTCGAAATTCCTGTAGATTACACGTTTCTTATCTTTATTTTCTTAAATTTTAAGTCTTTGTATTTGTCTTCTTCATTTTTCAACAATGTGTTGCCAGTAATTAAATTAACCATTCTTTCCTTACTATTACGTTTTGTATTATTCAACGTAACTTTGTCATTTTCAATATAAGTCTCGAGTCCTTTTTCACTTTAACAAGAGAGAAATTTTTACGTGTTTATGACGATGAATAAATGAAGTACATCGTTAGTTGAAATAGGCATAAGAAAAACTATTTTTATGATATTACTGATAATAAATTTAAGAAACGAAACGCATTAAGTATTATAATTTTGTGCACTCATACTTAAGCGACACTTCAAATTAGAATAGTCTTATTGGAGAATCGAATACAGAGGCTATTTATTGAACACTGGTCGCCATGTTTGGAAACTTCCGTTTGCATTATTTTAAATATTCCATTAAAATGCCCTCCACAGAACCTGTCGAAGTTTAAAAGCGTGCCGATGTTTTATAATGGTTGGTGGGCGACACATCCCGGCCTCGATATATCATATTTTAATATCCTCTTCGGTGTGCGAATGTAGTAGCAGAAAGAGATAATCATAATAATAATTTCACGAAAACGAAACATCAACCTTGCATGAGGTATTGATTTTGAATTCCATTTTCAAATCGTAAAACGTGCTTAAGAAATTATTAAATTTTATATTCACTTAATCGAATTTTTAGAAAGTTCTTAGAAAAACATAGAAAGCCAGTGCTCCTAGATATTCCAAATTGTTAGACTGGTTCTATCTTAACTTCTAGTTAAATGTTTATATTTTGTTGTTACTTGAAATTTACACTATTTACTTATTTACACAATGACTTTCGCTATCTTTTTAGTGAAGGACATTCTATATTCTGTCATTACTTCTTCCCTGTCTTTAGATTGTTCTGAAGATTAATTTCAATACTATTATTTCTACCGTATGTATATTTTTGTGTCCTAAATAATTTACTGGTTCCTTGTGTGCATTTGTGGATAACTCCCTCAATAAAGATTGTGAATAATACTAAGTCCCCCTTGTTGTCGTAAACTTTGTTTTCTATCAGAATAATTGAAACATACATGAGTGGGTAAAACCCCACCAGTTTTGTATAATAGAAAGGTATTTTTAATAATATAAAATATTATTAAAAATCTGGTGTGAAGAACACAAATACAGGTTCACTAATAATAATAATTAATAGTGAACCTGTATTTGTGTTCTCCACACCAGATTTTTAATAACTTTGTTTTCTTTGAAATAATATCTTTTATTATTAATAAGTACATAGTTTTATTCTTTTTTTAAATACTTTGTGTTGCGCTTATAAAGTGTTCGTAAAAGCGCTCTCCCCTGTATAATCTTTCCTTCGGGTACCCTATAGAAGGGCTCCTTTAAGTCAATAATCGCTAGGAATATTTGTCCTTTTGCATTTTATTTGGTTTGCTTCTTATTGGATATATGATTTTGTCTACTTCTGCTTTTTCTAAATACTTTTTAGGCTTTTCAGTGTGTTGGTTCTATAGTTTGTTTAGTTCTTTATTTGTATACATTCATACAAATTTATAGCAGATATTAACAACTTTATTCCTCGACAATTATAATATTCGTTATCTTCTTTTTTGTGCATTGAAAGTGTTACTTCTATTTCCGTATCTTTAGGTATTACTTGATATCTCCACAGCTTATATATTTCACACAATCTGTTTCTCAATATTCCATTTCCTTTTACATTTTTGATGCTACTTTGTTATGACTCAGAGATTAAACATTCTTTAACTTGGTTAGTCCTATTTGCCCTTTTGTTCTGTTTCTTCTTCATAGTACTATTTTTTGAATAGTCTAACTGTTCTCTGTTGTCTAACTGTTTAGAGAATGCAAGGCATGATTTATTATTAAACTTTATTGCAACTCAAATGTATGACATTAATGTACTGTCATTTATATTTTATATTCCTTGATAAAGGCATCATTTGCTGAAACATGTAGGGTTATTTTGAATATATATATTTTAAAGTAAAACCAGACCATAAATCGCCAACAAATTGAATTTGCCATAACATACAAAGGTCACGAAATTATTATATATATATATATATATATATATATATATATATATATATACAGGGCGGCCCATTAGTGCGAGGAAGTCCAATATTTCGTTTATTACAACACATATCAAAAAATGTTTCAAATAGAAGTTGTAGCAAATGCAACACTGCATATTTGCAAAATAATTGGAACTATACAGGGTGCTCAGATTAGGCGAAGCATTTAACCGAAATAATTTTTTTAATGGCATGGTAGCTATATTTTTACATTATCGCAATCAGTATAACGGTGTACATAAGTCACTAGATTTTTTCGACAAAATTTAACCGCGTTGCCAGATTATTGCGAAAAGTATGCAATTTTAGAGAAAATTGCATGATCATAAATGTATCTCATAAAAGTTTACTAATAACATGTAAAGCGAAATTATTCTTAAGTACAAAGAGAAAGAGTTCATTAAACATATGGCACAAGAGTTTTTTTTTCATACACAGGTGTTTAATATGAAGGCACAAAATCATCACATTTTAATAGGTCAAAACTTTTTTTTTTCAAATGCAACACCCTGTATATTATTGCACAATTTTGTAAAGCTACTAAATCCCTTCAATTTATGTATATACCATATAGCCTCTAAAACCAATAGTTTCAGAGAAATTAGCGTTTTATGAAATTCTTATTCTACATAAATTAATTTCGAAATACGACATAATTTATAAAATTTATTTACCCTAAGTAAAATATAAAAACATAAATTTCTTTTCTTCTAGATATCTACAAAACAGTTCCTTTATTAAATGCTCAAAATGGCCACCATTTACTTCTAAACAATAATACATGCGGTCCACAACATCTTCAGCGGCGAGGTCGAAGTATTCTCCTTGGTTTCTCATGCCGGTGTAGACAATACGTTTTTAAATAACTGGCTACCTGAAAGATGGATGGGCAGAGGAGGGCCTGTTAAATTGCCACCCCGTTCCCCGGAATTAAACAAAGTAGATTTTTTCATGTGGGGTTATGTTAAAAGTAAAGTTTACAAAACATTCGCAACAACAAAGGAAGATATGAAACAAAGGATAAGAGACACTTTCCGAACTATTGATGAGACTATGCTAAGAAATGTTAGCAGAGCTTTCAATGACCGCATGTATTATTGTTTAGAAGTAAATGGTGGCCATTTTGAGCATTTAATAAAGTAACTGTTTTGTAGATATCTAGAAGAAAAGAAATTTATGTTTTTATATTTTACTTAGGGTTAAATTTTATAAATTATGCCGCATTTCGAAATTAATTTATGTAGAATAAGAATTTCATAAAACGGTAATTTCTCTGAAACTATTGGTTTTAGAGGCTATATGGTATATACATAAATTGAAGGGATTTAGTAGCTTTACAAAATTGTGCAATAATATACAGGGTGTTTCATTTGAAAAAAAAAGTTTTGACCTATTAAAATGTGATGATTTTGTGCCTTCATATTAAACAGCCTGTGTATGAAAAAAAATACTCTTGTGCCATATGTTTAATAAACTCTCTCTCTTTGTAATTTAGAAGAATTTCGCTTTACATGTTGTTAGTAAACTTTTATGAGATACATGAGATACGTATGTACACCGTTATACTGATTGCGATAATGTAAAAATATAGCTACCATGCCAATTAAAAAAATATTTCGGTTAAATGCCTCGACTAATCTGAGCACCATGTATAGTTCCAATTATTTTACAAATATGCAGTGTTGCATTTGCTACAACTTCTATTTGAAACATTTTTTGATATGTGTTGTAATAAACGAAATATTGGACTTCCTCGCACTAATGGGCCACCTGTATATAATTTATAAGAAATTATCGACCGTACTATATTGGACAAAATTATAAAAGCGTTAAAATAAAAAAAAAATTGTTGCTTCTTCAGGAGGTAAAAATGTAGAGTTCAAAAAAATATTATATTATTTTTTTGAACTCTACATTCTCATCTCTGGAAGAAGCAACAAAGTTGTTGCGAAATATAGAGTTAATTAATATATGAGTTTTTAATTAATAGACTGCTTGCAATTTATTTTATCGTATATATATATATACTAACGCATAGCAAATTATGTAATGAGAAGAAAAAACTGCTTTTCGTATTACAATTTACTATGAAACTTAAGCAAAATAATAATTTCGAAAAAATTTTCTGATACTCAAAATGAATGACCCCGAAGACAATATCATTGACAGTATGTAACGAACCTCGTTCTTAAAATTATGAATTTAAGAATGTTTTACGCGTCTTGAAATTCAAAGTAATTAAATGCGTAAAATATTCATAAGTTTTAAGCATACGTGTATATTTTGTATATTTATTTTTAAGGAATTTATTATTATGCAATTTTTGGTTAGTTCATTAGTTTGCCTCGTATGTCGCTTCGAACCGCAAAGATCTTCCACCTTTCGCACCGTTGTAGAATTATTCTACGCAACACTTCTATAATTTCCCACATTCTAATAAACGGCTTTTGTCATACTGGATTTGTATATTATGGCCCAAATTTTGTCATTTAAAGAGAATTCTGGCGGTTAGCGTTAAACTAGATGCTTTCCAAAAGAATTAATAGACTAGCTTTAAACTAGATGTTTCCTGATTGAGACCAAACCCCTACCCTTTACCCGCTCTGTTTGCGTTAATCTAGATACATTCTACAGTATCTTCCACAATAATTTAGGTTATTGTACCCTAGTTCATCATAGTGCCACCGAATTTATGTATTCCCGATGCCGCCCGTGTTCCGTCTGTGCATACCGTTATATATCCCGGCAAAGAAGGGTACATTTTGAAGATAGAGACGCCACAGTCGTGACCTGTACAGCCTGAACCCGTCATTGAGGAATATCTAGGAACCGACACGCAAATAACTGCATCCCGTCTTCTAAAAGAGGTCCGAGGGCGAGGGAAGGGAATCTGAAAAGTAAGATAAAATTATTAAAATTCTCTTTTTGTATTTCACCCGAAACTCAATCATTTCGCAAAATCCGAAACGAATACTTCCCCTTATATTGAAGAATCTGACCACGGAAAAGCATTTATTAAATTTATTAGTACAAAGCCTCGTCAATAAAAAAAAGGTTAGGATGCCTTTCTTTCTTGCGACGACCGACAAGATAGTTATTAATAGAAGTATTTTGAAATCAAGCTGAACTCCCCTAAAGTTTATTTTAGCATTATCGTGCGACACTTTAAGCTTTATCTCGAATCGCATATTCCAGAGGCAGACTTACATTCATTATTTCTTTTCAGATATTATGGAAGAGATTATTATGGAGACTATCATGTTATATGTAGACCGCATGTATGTTGCTATTAGACTAAATCGAATGAATTATCACTACACTTGGAATTAGAGTAGTGTCAATTTGGGAAGACACTGACGCAGAAACCAATTTGGAACTTATAAAGAAAAGTGTACCCCAAACGAGAGAGATAGACACAGTTCTTGCATGTATAGACAGGCCGAATAACATTGACTGTAATATTCTCCAGTTGTCTTCTAGCGTCCGTAAGGTGTCGATCGTGTTCTTTGAGTTAATTATATTACAAAATTTTATTTTATTACAAAATCAGTTGTTTTCACAACTATTTGGAATAGAAGGCCTTTATATCTGTAGGTATTACATTATTTTTCATGAATTTTTAATAGGATTTGTTGAAACATGTACTTTATTTGTTATATATTATTATGTCTAGTTTACCGTCCACATCTGGATGTCGTGATCCAGCAGATGTTGAAATACCAGTGAAAAAAAGATAAATAATAGCAGAACAATCACGGGAAATCATTCATAACGTGTACAATTTTATCAAAAAGAGAAATATGAATGGTAAATTATGTTTTACTCTTTAAACTGTCATAACGTAATTTTTGTCGTATATTGCAAGCAATGATAAACGATAGCAAGAAATAAATATTGTTTGTAGGGAATATTTTTAATGGTTAATTAAGTTTTACTCTTTAAACTGTCATAATGTAATTTTTGTCGTATATTGCAAGCAATGATAAACGATAGCAAGAAATAAATATTGTTTGTAGGGAATATTTTGGACATGGTTGCAGAGGCAACTGGAATTAGTAAAAGCACTATATGTCATATTATCCGCAAAGGAAAAGCCAGCGACGAAGAAGAGAAATCTATGGTGAGTAATCCAAGAAGCTCCCCAAAATCTACTGTGGATCAATGTGGGGTAGAAATAATCCGTCGCACCATCCATAACTTTCATGTGACCGATAAAGTAAGGCCCACAATAAGGTCTTTGTATAATAGAATAAAAGGCGACGAAGCAATCGGTTTTATGGGCAAACGCACATCTTTTAGAAAATTATTACTACAAATGGGTTTCAGGTTAATATCACAATATCACAATATTGAATTTTTATTATAATATTTTTTCTATTTAATAGATGGAAGAAAACCAATGACAACAGGAAGCTTTTGATGGAACGTAACGATATACGCGAGTTGAGAGCTACTTACATCAGAAAGGTTACGAATTATCGTCGCCAAAATCGTCCCATTATTTATACAGGTAAAGCATAGATTCTTTTTTTTTAAATTTATTAAATATTATATTTGTAGATGAGACGTATCTCCATGCTGGACACACGACTCCTTACGCATGGACTGATAATTCCAATAGTGGTCTTAAGTGCCCGATATAAAAGGGAAAACGCCTCATTATATCACATGCCGGTATGTTTAAAGTTTATAATATAAAAATCGTATTGACATAATTAATGTTGAAGGTAGCGCACAAGGTTTTGTGGATAATGCCCTGCTAATATACCCATCTGGGGAAAAAACTGGCGATTATCACGACGACATGAACTACGAAAATTTCAAGAAATGGGTTACAAGTAAGCTCATACCAAATTTACCTAAAAATTCGGTCTTGGTGTTAGATAACGCCAGTTATCACAATGTGACTGCGATCAAGCATCCAACTTCCAATACCGTAAAATCAGAAATGATAAAATGGCTTAACGAGAGAGGCATACAATACGAAGATAATTTTACGAAACCGGAGCTGTACAATTTAATTAAAATGTACAAACCCTGTCATACATTATATCGCATAGATGCTGTATTGGCAGAGAACGGACACACTGCTTGAGGTTGCCACCCTATCACCCCGAATTGAACCCCATAGAAAAGATATGGGGTATTGTGAAAAACAGAGTGTCAACTAGAAATATAACGTTTAAGTTAGATGACGTGGAAAAAATTGCTATCGAAGAATTTATCAAAATTACACGAGACAGACGATTGGTCCAGTGTTTGTAGACATGCAGAAAATATTGAAAAGGAATACATCACAAGGGAACATATTATGGACCAATATTGCGAGGAATTCATAATTAATTTGGATAGTGATTCTGAAGACGATATGTGTAGTTATCTTTGTATTTATGTAAATAGTAACTAAGGGTATTTATGTATAATTATGTAGTAATAAAAGACGACGTGTAAACAACAAATTATTTTTACTCCGAATGAATATTCATAAATTTACAAATATAATGAATAAAATCTTGGTAAAAGAAGAAAAACTGTGATATATGGAAATGTTTAAATTATAATGAAAATAAATAATTGAACCAGAAATTGTTGGTTGTATCTCTGTTAAAAATCCCACTTGAAAATAAATAAAATAATAACGCTTTATTATTCATTCAGACAATAGAATGTGTTTTTGAAGTTATGTTTCATGGCAAACGAACATAATAAATGAAATATGTTGTTTCCGCTGCACACGAAATAAAAATACAAAACGTTTTACGTAAAATTCGAATTTTAAATTGCGCGCTAATTTAGACCCAGCCCGACCTATGTTTTTGAGGGCGTTAATACTCAGGTTGCGCGATTCGCTCGCGCAGACTGGTGTCTTCCCAAAGCGATTTTACTCTATCAATTTACATTTAAATTAATTGAGAATATATTGTTTTATTTTATACCGATGCTTATAAATCACACTAAGTCTTAGTTTCCTTTTTTTTTGAAATATTATAGGCAAGAATAAGTTCGCAATGTACTAACGAGTTCCGTGAAAGTTAACATTCACATGATCAAGGTCGCTCAAGCACAGCTCATCGAAAGTAAGCGGACTCTGTTCTATATAATTTGATAATATATGATTTAATTTCTGCGATTCTTCGCCGATATACGAGTGTCCAGAATGGGAGGGGGGTATTTGTAAATTTATTAAAAAAAGCATTACAAGTCAGAAAAATATTTTTTACTTTTAATATTTAGACAAAGTTTTGGAAAATTAAGTGCCAAAGATTATGTTGTCCAAATGTTGACCCTCGTGCTGCTGGCACTCGATCTAAAACGGAAATTAGCCGCTACGCATCTACACATCTCTCTGGAAGCAGCGCCATTTCAGTGCGCATACTGTGCTTCGATTGCAGTAGAGTTCCATACACTTTCTCTTTAATGTATCCCCATAAGAAATAATCATTTAAGTGAAAGTTTGCTTTGTCATGAACCAAAATGTTTTCCAACGTTGGGAAATGTTGAGGCATTTCATTTGCAAAATTCAGCCGCAGGGAATAATCGGTAACGTTCAGGGTTTGAATGAACTGAATTTTGTAAGCTGTAAATTGTAAATTTTTCTTCGGAATCTTATGCAACGACGATTTTTTAATGTTTAGTTCTTGACTGCGCTTGCGAACTGATTGAGATGGATTCTCACGTACTGAAACTCTCACTTCTTCAATCGTTTATTGACTGAGAACAGAGCACTGGCGACCTTGATTAACAATTTTTATAGTCGAACCGGTATTTTTAAACATTCGATTCCATTTTCTGTAGGTATCATTTAAATTCTGCACGATATGAACGTTGAGCTGTGACTATCGAATAACCATTGCGATAATAGGCACGTACGCAAAAAGCGCGATGGTCCCCCGGGTACACTTCCATGGCTACTATATTTCCAAAGCAGTGTTGCCAGCCAGCGTTAACATTACATCGGTAGATTTGTCAACAAATTTCGGTAGATTGCGTAAAAAATCAGTAGTTTTAAATTATTAGTATTATTTACTATTACCTATGCACGCTGCTGGCCTGACTATTGCCAATAGTAATATAGTTAGAGGTGTAAAGCTTTATTAAATAGTAATAAATAATTACTTATAGGGTTCTACATACTATCGTAGGATATTGCACAAGTGAAAAGGAATGAAGGAATAAGTGAAGTAAACACAAATTCATACATACATAACAAACAATGTCGTGATAATCATCAAATTCAATATAATATTTATAAAACGACAAGCAAATGCAACAAAAGTTGGAATTTATATTTTTATTTCATTAAATCATTTTTATTAGAAAAAGCAAACAAAAGGTATGTGGCTAAGAACCTAGAAAAATGTATATTTAGATATTAAGATATAATTTAAAAACATGCTTTGTTCAAATGAAACATCCATTTAGAAAATGTAAATAACCATGTAAAATGCATCCACGCAAAACTTATTTAAGAACAAGGTATTTATATTAATAATAATTAATCAAAAAAGATCAGTACAGATTCAAAGTTTTAAAGCAATTTACGAACAACTTCAGTCATAATTAAAAATGCTAACGTCAAGTATCAAACAAAAAACAATTGAAAAGGGGTTCTCAGTCCGTGGAAGGGATTCGCGCGATAAGTGTCAACGGGTAAAGGCGTGTCTTCCCCGTAGCAGATAAAGATTGTGAAAAATAGCGTTAAAAACTAAAGCAATTAACTTCAAAATATACTAAAATTAATACAAAGTACAAACACGAATCTTAAAGCAAATTTTATTAAAATATTAGTTCTAAACAAAATGATAGAACGAAACGATAAACCGTCAAAAACCAGTACGGAATACCGATTGAAGAATCATACAAAATAGTCCAAAAAGATCACCCACAACGCAAGGGACAAGATTGATAAGTATCCAGGCAAGGTAACAAGAAATTTGGTTCCATAGATGAAAAAGACCTCGCGAAGTTGAGAGGCAATTGTTTTCCAAACGTCGTCTCGGCTTGAAATCGTCCAACCACGGACAAGGAAGCAGCACCAACCAACAGACGACATCAACCGACGACAAATTCGCGCGAGAACAGATCCGTTAATCAAATATATGTCAGGGTGCGAAAAACATTTGAGTTACGTAAATTTGGCAAAGTAATCCTAGAAATTATTATTATTATTATTACTAGTATTGATAAACATATATGTGAAGCATTCACCTTTTATTAAGCTTTTTTTTATATAGCCAAAGGTAATAGTTCGCGATTGAATCAAATAGAGTTGTCCAAAATATAAATACCACTTTACAATAATAGCGTTAACATTCTGAACTTACTGCAAATGAGAATTAATAAATATTAAATCTCATTTTTACATGTCAATGTCGCCTTATGTGATGCATTAATAACTACAATCCGACAAACCAAGTTTGTACTAGCATGTATAATACACCTCGTCGCGACTACGTTCTTACAGGTTGTTAGGATAATTAAAAATTAGTGAAAAACTATTCCCATCAGCGAGAACGTACAGACGCGTTTTGCCTTAATTGAGGCTTATCAATGTACGGTATCTCCAAAGACAGTCACAGCTTTTCACTTCTCTACTTCGTGTATATATAGTTAACATTCTGAACTTACTGCAAATGAGAATTAATAAATATTAAATCTCATTTTTACATGTCAATGTCGCCTTATGTGACGCATTAATAACTACAATCCGACAAACCATATTTGTACTAGCATGTATAACACACCTCGTCGCGACTACGTTCTTACAGGTTGTTAGGATAATTAAAAATTAGTGAAAAACTATTCCCATCAGCGAGAACGTACAGACGCGTTTCGCCTTAATTGAGGCTTATCAATGTACGGTATCTCCAAAGAAAGTCACAGCTTTTCACTTCTCTACTTCGTGTATATATAGTTAACATTCTGAACTTACTGCAAATGAGAATTAATAAATATTAAATCTCATTTTTACATGTCAATGTCGCATTATGTGATGCATTAATAACTACAATCCGACAAACCAAGTTTGTACTAGCATGTATAACACACCTCGTCGCGACTATGTTCTTACAGGTTGTTAGGATAATTAAAAATTAGTGAAAAACTATTCCCATCAGCGAAAACGTACAGACGCGTTTCGCCTTAATTGAGGCTTATCAATGTACGGTATCTCCAAAGACAGTCACAGCTTTTCACTTCTCTACTTCGTGTATATATAGTTAACATTCTGAACTTACTGCAAATGAGAATTAATAAATATTAAATCTCATTTTTACATGTCATCACATGGCATCACATAAGGCGACATTGACATGTAAAAATGAGATTTAATATTTATTAATTCTCATTTGCAGTAAGTTCAGAATGTTAACTATATATACACGAAGTAGAGAAGTGAAAAGCTGTGACTGTCTTTGGAGATTCCAGTTTAATAATAATAAATCATGCCTTAGAATGCTAAGGCATGATTTATCATTACATGACAGTATACTAATGTCATATTTATACAAAGAATTCAAATAAATTTTACCTCAAAGTAGCCCTTGGAAATTATGATTATGTCTTAGCTTGTTACTAATTTTAATAGGAATTTTGTTGGTTATGAGATGAGATATTTGATTGAAATGACAAATGTCAAAATAATAAAACGAACATTTTTAAGTGAATGAAATATGTTTATTTCCAACAAACAAGCAAAATTTTATAAAAATTGTTCAAAGTGTCCACCACCTTGTTCGAAACATTTCTCACATCTTCTTCTAATGGAGGAAAAAGTGTTTTGTAGTATCGCATTGTCAATTCCATTAATTATTTCAGCAATTCTGATTTGAAGGCCTGCAAGATCAGGTATCTGTACTTGATAAATTGAGTTCTTTAAGAATGGCCATAAAAAGAAATCACATGGGGTAATGTCACAAGATCTTGGTGGAAATTCATGTTCAGTGTTTAAACTTATCAACCGATTTTGAAAAAATTGCTGCAGAATATTAATTGTTTCACCTGCTGTGTGTGCTCTAGCTCCGTCTTGTTGAAAGTAACCCTGTGTTATTTCTTCGTCGTCAAGCTGTTCGATAAATGGCATAATAATTTCTTGTCGATACCTTTCTCCTGTTAAGGTTCCGTTAAAAAAAATAGGGCCAATAATTCTCCTTCGACTAATCGCACACCATACACCAATTTTCTGCAGATAAAGTGCGGTTTCAACAAAAAAATTATGTGGTTTCTCATTAGTCCACATCCTCATATTTTGTGAGTTCACATATCCATTCAGATAAACTGTCATAATCAAAGATGACGTTAGGGAACTCATTTCTAAATTCTTCTAAACAATCTTGAAGAGAATACTGCCATTGTCCGTCAATCTTACGTCCGTTTCGAAAATAAGATTCTAGCATGAATGATTTGTGTTGTATAGTAAAAACCATGTTAAATCAATTTTAAATTACAAAGCAATTTTTGTCAACTATGCATCTGTCTAATTGACAACTAATGCAAATTTAAATTATTAATAATCATACGTTTTTAAAGGAATGGCCTACTAGAGGCAAAGCTTATTTGAACGCTTTTTACAAATTTAATATGACATTAATATACTGTCATTTATATTTTAAATTCTTTGAAAAACCGAAACAAGTAAGATTGTTTTAAATATATACATTTTGAAGTAAAACAAGATCTTAAATCGCCAACTAATTGAATCTACTATATATATATATATATATATATAAATTATATTGAATTTAATTGGAGTGAGAAATGAGAATTATTCAAATCTCATCTCACATGCAATTGTCGCTAAATTTGTGCAGTTGATTCTACAATCTGACAATCTGACTAACGTCGCAACGTGTTTGCGTCTACATTCTTCGGCAGGAGTAATCTTGTCAGATTGTAGAATCAACTGCACAAATTTAGCGACAATTGCATGTGAGATGAGATTTGAATAATTCTCATTTCTCACTCCAATTAAATTCAATATAATTCGTATATATACACGAAAGTATACAAATAAAAATCATGTCTTGTCTGAATATCGTGTACTGATGAGCTGTAACGACAGCGAAATATCGATATCTGCACGTTTCTGGACGGATGTGGTTTTTTTCATACAATTTTCATTATCCGCACGGGTGGATGACTAACGTCGCAACGTGTTTGCGTCTACATTCTTCGGCAGGAGTAATCTTGTCAGATTGTAGAATCAACTGCACAAATTTAGCGACAATTGCATGTGAGATGAGATTTGAATAATTCTCATTTCTCACTCCAATTAAATTCAATATAATTCGTATATATACACGAAAGTATACAAATAAAAATCATGTCTTGTCTGAATATCGTGTACTGATGAGCTGTAACGACAGCGAAATATCGATATCTGCACGTTTCTGGACGGATGTGTTTTTTTTTTCATATATATATATATATATATATATATATATATATATATATTATTATTATAAGGCCGAAAGGCTCAATGATAAATACAAAATTTAATGTTTAAATAAACTGTTAAAATAAATTTTTAAAATGTGAATTATAAATCTCTATATTAAATATGCTATCAAATGTTACACACAGATGGGGTTGTAAACGTTAAATCTGTTACTTGCGTATGATGCAAAGATACATAATTGTTAATAACGAAGTATACTTAACCTAAACAGCTGTTCATGTATATAACTTCTTATAAGTATATTCGGGTGGACTAAAATTTGTGTTATGTGTCCGGCTTCGAAGAACAATTAGACTCTTGTGTGGGCATAGAAAAATACCCTTTAAATTGTAGGTTCGGTGACTGCAATAGAACACTTACAAAATCAGCTGATGCCAATGCAATAAATAATGGTATTTTTTATATTCAAATCTACTAAATAGAACGAGTGAGATAAGGGATAATGTAAAAGACTTTAATGAAGTTATTGGAAAACAGGTAAGTGATCAAATTAATTAGATTATGAATATTCAAACGTATCAGGTCACGTGATAAACTAAACATGAAATAAATTCTAGGTTAAACAAAACAACTAAATGAACGTGACATGAATAAAGCTAAATGCATAAATAATTCTATTATTAAATTTAATTATATTTAACAGGAAACTGTATTCTTCTAGACTTGACTTAAATTATGTTAATATTAAAATGCATCTTAAGTTATAACTGTTGAAAATAATTTGATTGTGATTTTATTTGTTGAAGTGAATTAATTTAACATTTTCAAAAATTCGTAGGAGGTTAAAAGAATACTTATGTGGACATAGACAGAAATTGGTTATTCTGGATTTGTCTGTTAGATCCGTAAATGCAGAATACAAGTTTGAACGGGCAATCGGATGGCGTCCCCGCTTGGTTTTCGATCTAACGGCAGGCTTTCCCGGTGAAATAGAATTATCGTTTTCTTGGGCACCGGTTATCGTCTGGATTCGCAAAATGCGTCAAACAGGAACTGGATATACAGGTACGGTTTGACTAGGTTCGATGTATAGGTTTTCTAATTTAATTAATGTTTTTTTCTTTTAATTTGCAGAGAGGCACTTAAATACGTCGAGGTGTTTAATGGAGATTTCTACCTAGTGACGCCAACTCTCATTTGTTCTGAATCCTAACTTCTGATTCGTCCAATCTGTATGTATTTCTATAATCTCAACATTTAATTATAATGAAAATGACAATTTAATCACTCTAAATATACATATGCTTAATATAAATTATATATTTTATTTTTGTAACCAAATAATTGACGTGTGAATGTTGATAATTGTACATAATGCTCATTTTATGGTTGGGATAATTCCCGCTGTAGTTATTTTAAATTAGTACAGTCTCGCCTAAATAATTGGCGTCATTTATTATTGATCAATTAAGTTGAAATATCTTTGGAAATAAAAGATATCGGAATAAAATGACTAATGCAAATGAAAAGATAAAAATAAATAAATGTGAGAATGAATTTTAAACAATAAAAAACGCGAAATCAACTTTATTGATATTACATAAGAAGAATTCAGTTTCAATATTTTTTAATTATTCTAAGGATTACATATACACATTAAAATTCCGTCTCTTGCTAACTAAGGCATTCTTATGGCGTAGGCTTGACCTACATAAATATATATATAGTAGATTCAATCATATGTTATATGATGTATTTGTTACAAAGCATTTACGAGGCTTATGTACACCTGTTCTCCCCTTGGATAAGAACAAGAATTCACAGCGACTCGACTAGCTAAGCAACGACTGAAGCAAAATTAGGAAGAAAGGGCAGATATAAGATTTGTAATTTCGTCAAGTAAGAAATATTACATTCATAGCTAAATTGCAAAAGGTACCATATCTGCTAAAATTATAAATAGTAGAGCAGATATAAGCATTAGGATAATACATATATATTTGTCAATTATTATTATACTTTTCTAAACAACCAATTTGCGATAAAAATTCAGATTTTATTTTCCGTTTCCTTTCCTTACTTATTATTAGATACATATAAGTCTAGCAGAACTGCAGAACATACAATATTTCAGAGGTGATAAGAAAACAAAATTAGAAAGGATAAAATCAAAATTTTTCTTTTATCACTTTATTCAAAGTAAACAAATTCAAATAAAACTATTACACTAACTAAATAGAATGTTTTCTAAAATATAAATAAACATAATTTATATCCTACTCTGTGGGATATAAATTATGATTATTCATTTTTAAAAGCAACTTTTTCTCAACAGAAAAATCGTAACAACTTTTTATTATCAATAAATTGCTTGGTAGGCAATAATCCACATATTATTGCCGCCGCTAATCTGTTTCGCTATTTAGTTTTTATTAAGTTAATACTTGAAAAGAGTTCACATTTGCGGATGAAGGCAAAGTAAATTTTCATCAAAATCTATTAATACGAGTATACAGTGGCGGCTCGTGCTAAAAATTTTAAGGTGTTCTGCAAGTTTTACAAAAAAACTTACCTTGCACGGGCAGTAAGAGGTTGTCTCCCATCGATCTTATCGTGCTTTCTTCGCCTTCCGCACTGAAGTAATGGATTTCTGGAACGATTGTCAATTGTCACACAAAAAAATAAGAGTCTCTAATATTATTGTTTTTACGTTAAACTCGCCGCACCGTAAAAATAGTCGCGAAAATATTAAATACCGATAGGTCCAACTCGCAACGGGCCATAGGCAACAATATACGTATGGAACGTAATGCGGTGTGGCAACGTGTGTACGATGCCTATATTGAGTGACTTTCTTAAAATTTAAATTTATTTTGCAGAATTATTGATTTTTTTACTTTTATCTTTTAGAAAACGTTATTGTTTTTTATTACTTAAAATTACTTTATATGAAAAATAGTATACCATAAAAGTGTAAACAAAGACAGTATACATTGAAACGAATATTCATTCAATTGTATTGTCATGAAATTGAATCTGTCAATCGTTGTTAAATTTGCTAGAATGAATAGATATTTATATTTATCGGAAAATACTAATACTTAAAGCAAACAAATAAGGTGTAGTGTTTTGTTATAGGAATGTATAATATCCATTTCTTCCTGCATATTAATTATGCAGCTGATGCTTTCGTAATATGCTCATATTTGTATTATTTCAACTTATACTTCGGTCGATATATACCGACTTCCTTCAAACCAGGAGGAAGCTACAGTTGTAATTAAACTATACTTCCTTTCTTTTTATTACCTACGGATATTCACAATTCCAAAATACGTTACAATGTTGCTTATTTTAGATTGTAATTAGCTGAATGCTGTCGCAAAACTGATCTCTGCATTTTTAAAAATGCCAGAATAAAATTAACCCCTGCCGTTATTATAATTTTACAAAGGAACAGACACGTACTTCAATTTCTACGAAAAACTAAGCCTACAGTTCATGTATAATACAGTGATAATGAAGACTGGAACGTTTGTCGACCTACGAAGTTGTACTTTACTTGTTTATTGTTAATAAAAGGCTGATGGAAATATTACGTGAGATTTTGGTATCTGTATTATAATAACATCACGATAATAGTAGAAATACAAATATGAGCATATTACGAAAGCATCAGCTGCATAATCAATATGCAGGAAGAAATGGATATTATACATTCCTCATTCCTAACAAAACACTACACCTTATTTGTTTGCTTTAAGTATTAGTATTTTACGATAAATATAAATATCTATTCATTCTAACAAATTTAACAACGATTGACAAATTCAATTTCATGACAATACAATTGAATGAATATTCGTTTCAATGTATACTGTCTTTGTTTACACTTTTATGGTATACTATTTTTCATATAAAGTAATTTTAAGTAATAAAAAAACAATAACGTTTTCTAAAAGATAAAAGTAAAAAATCAATAATTCTGCAAAATAAATTTTAATTTTAAGAAAGTCACTCAATATAGGCATCGTACACACGTTGCCACACCGCATTACGTTCCATACGTATATTGTTGCCTATGGCCCGTTGCAAGTTGGACCTATCGTATACCTAATCATATCGCCTTCCGCGCTGGAATAAATGCACTGCATTTCGCTGCATTTAATGCAGCGACCAGGACTGCTAAAATGACGCATTGGTTTTAGACACCCGCGGTGATAGCGGGGTGCGCGCGGGTGTTTGACAGAGCTCTGAGCGCACGCTCGTGTGGACCAGATAAGGAACAAGTGAGCGATCGCGCGAATTAGGTTGGTTATTCCACTGGTCGCCTATTCAATATTATTTGGAATTTCGGAAGCGAATATCTCGGCTTCTACTTGTCGGATTTTGATGATTGAGGTGCCAAATTGTAGGGTTTGATGTCCTCTACAGGATGATGTAGAAAAATATGCAAATTTTTTGATATACAGGTGGAGAATTTTCATAACAATATATTACGCTTTTATAAACATCAGAAATGTCGGAAAAATTATGTAAAAAAAAACTAGTTATAACTAGAGCTGAGGATGTTTGCGGTATAACCATGGTTATATCATGTAACCATAGTAAATTACTATGGTTACATGATATAACATAGTAAATTACTATGGTTACATGATATAACCATGGTTATACCGCAAACATCCTCAGCTCTAGTTATAACTAATACAGGTTCGCCCGCCCAATTTTTTGGGAGCTCTGCAGCACTGCAGCGCTTATGCGCTAGCCGCCACTGCGAGTATACTAAACGTCGGAGTACCATCACCATAGATTCTTTCCTTGATCTGTTGCCAAAATTCTTCTGTATCACTCGAATACGACTGAATAATATTAGTATTTCGCAAAAGACGCCATTCTGTATCCAAATTTTGTATATCATTAAGATCTTAAACTAAATTTGGAAACTTAATGGCTACATCAGTAATGATGTGAATTGTCATACACAATGTCAATTCGCAATAAAAACAGCACATTTACACATTGTTTTATTTAATATTTATACAATTTAGATGAATAGTGTGGTATGTAACCCAACGTATATTTACGTTAAATGTGTAAATAAATGTACCTGTTTTATAAAATAATCATCTTATATTGTTTTCTTTGCGCTCTGCGACTTTGGTCAAACGCGAGTTAAGCAGACTCGCGGAAAGATTAATAAGCACAAATATTAAACAATCCTTTTGATTGTAAAATCAGCAAAGTTTTTAAACCCGTACTCTGACTGAGATATCCGAAAATTAGAGCAATGATATAAATGACATTTTCGATTGTCATTTTACTTGATATTTTATTTGTAACGATTGTTCACCTGGTAACAATCCCTAGAAGTGAAAGATACCATTGGTGTCAATTGCCGGTGGTGCCAATACGTTATCTGTATCTACACGATAATGTACTATTCATGGCATGGTTCATGTCTTGCAAGATTGTAATTTGTTTACATTAATTTAGTTTTCTTTGAATTTTGAAATAAGAATGAATTAATTATGCTAGTCACCAGAACGGTATGCATTAACAAGATGAATGTTGATTGAGCAAACCACATAAATAATAAACACAAATATGAATATAGAGGAATAAGAATGTTACAAGCGTTTTATAAATCTCAATTTTAAAAGTAATTTTTAAGACCATTGTATTCGATATTTAATTCACATAACAAAAATTTCGTGACGTGCTCACATAAATCTGGAACCAGGATTTTTTATCTTTTTAGTTTAATATAAAACATACCTTGATTAGCAATTTGAAAATGTGCCACTTTAATTTTAATACTTAAGACGGCTAGAAAACTTACTTAGTTTGATAATTTAAGAATTATAATAAAATTGGAATAATGTTATACTAATAGAGTGTTACACTCTAATAGTTACTTATATCAAGAATTATTTTAACTTCGTTTCAAAATATATTATTCATAAATTAATCAAATTTAAAAATGTTAAAACAAATTCGGATGGCATTGTGGAATTTTATACATATAGTCTAAAGATGAATTTTTTTTCTTGTCATCGGACTGGTCATAAATGATACGCTTCCGAGAATCAGCCAAACGGTCAGGTCCTAGCATTTAATACAGTCTTAGAATATTCTGTAGATTTTCTTATTTATATTTGATTTAGGATTTAGTTATATAATGAAACAGATATGCAAAATACATATCCGTCACTGTAAACATGGACAAACACCTCGTATTTTTAGCATTTACTTCTATTCAATACATATATTTCAGCCATCTAGGCCTCATCGGTTGAGCTAGTGAAGCAATGTGTATACAAATTAATACAGATCTGTTAAACAACGGATCTGTATCTGTATCTACATTTACGCTAAAATCGTCTCCAAGCTATAACCAGTTTCGTTCTATCAGGCGACACCAATTTAATCAGTGACATCTGACGGAAGAAAGCGACTAGGCCAGAAAAGGCGATCTTCCGCTCGAATAGCAAGGCTATTAGGAAAAAAAGCGGAAAAATACGTATATTGGTGCTGTCCATTAACACGCGCCAGATGGCGGTAAATATACAAAAAAGGGATATTTATCAATACGTTTTTGCCGTATTACGCAGTTGTTATATAATGAAACAGATATGCAAAATACATATCCGTCACTGTAAACATGGACAAACACCTCGTATTTTTAGCATTTACTTCTATTCAATACATATGTTTCAGCCATCTAGACCTCATCGGTTGAACTAGTGAAGCAATGTGTATACAAATTAATACAGATCTGTTAAACAACGGATCTGTATCTGTATCTACATTTACGCTAAAATCGTCTCCGGAAGATCGCCTTTTCTGGCCTAGTCGCTTTCTTCCGTCAGATGTCACTGATTAAATTGGTGTCGCCTGATAGAACGAAACTGGTTATAGCTTGGAGACGATTTTAGCGTAAATGTAGATACAGATACAGATCCGTTGTTTAACAGATCTGTATTAATTTGTATACACATTGCTTCACTAGTTCAACCGATGAGGCCTAGATGGCTGAAACATATGTATTGAATAGATGTAAATGCTAAAAATACGAGGTGTTTGTCCATGTTTACAGTGACGGATATGTATTTTGCATATCTGTTTCATTATATAACAACTGCGTAATACGGCAAAAACGTATTGATAAATATCCCTTTTTTGTATATTTACCGCCATCTGGCGCGTGTTAATGGACAGCACCAATATACGTATTTTTCCGCTTTTTTTCGTAATAGCCTTGTTATTCGAGCGGAAGATCGCCTTTTCAGGCCTAGTCGCTTTCTTCCGTCAGATGTCACTGATTAAATTGGTGTCGCCTGATAGAACGAAACTGGTTATAGCTTGGAGACGATTTTAGCGTAAATGTAGATACAGATACAGATCCGTTGTTTAACAGATCTGTATTAATTTGTATACACATTGCTTCACTAGTTCAACCGATGAGGCCTAGATGGCTGAAACATATGTATTGAATAGAAGTAAATGCTAAAAATACGAGGTGTTTGTCCATGTTTACAGTGACGGATATGTATTTTGCATATCTGTTTCATTATATAACAACTGCGTAATACGGCAAAAACGTATTGATAAATATCCCTTTTTTGTATATTAGGATTTAGTTATTAATTATGTACATTTTTATTCTTAATTATTAATATTACTTGCTATTAAACTATTGCTTCTACACATCGGCTGTAAATCAATGGACATAATTTGTAGCAGCACTTTAATACACTAATGCCCGGTTGCACCAACATCCGTGATTAAATTTGTTAACTTGGGTTAGCAAATCCTATATTACCAGTTAATCTGTGTTAACTTCGTAATAGTCTTCTTCTTCTTCTTCTTCTGGGAATGGACTTTTCCTCGAAATGAACTTTGTTCTATGTTTCGAAGCTTGAATGATTTGTTCTTGGCGTGGATGGTTTGATGATGTGGTCGTGATTTATGGTCGAAGTGTGCTTCGATAATTCCACTACGTTGATTTGTTTCCCAGGGTTGTGAGTGTTTGAGTCATCAGAGATTAATAATTATTAGTTATTAATCGTGTGTGTTGTGTGTTTTGTGCGGTCATGTATTGAGTGTCTGTCCGTGTGTTTTGTCGCTTTTTGCGTTGGTCATGTGTTAGTTTGTATGTGTTTACTGTTTGTTGTTGAAAAGTGTTATTATTTTCTCTGTTTGTGTTACGAAGTCGTGTATCTGTTGTGTTGTTGCGTTTGTGGAGTGAAGTGTAATTAGCATTTTGCCCAGGGCAAGTGCGAGTTCGTCGGTTGTGTTTGGTGTTGTGTTGTTTGGTGTTTTGTTGTTTCGTTTATCTGTCCAGGCGTTTGTTGTTGGGGGTGGTGCTGGGATGTAAGTTGAGGTGGTTTTTTTGGCAGGGTTGTTCGGGTTGTTTGGGCAGTTGAGGGATATGGATGTGTGGGGACCACCGCAGTTTGCACACTTTGGTGGTGTTGTTTTGGCTTTAGTGCATAAATGTGTAGAGTGCGAGTCACCGCATTTCATGCATTTGAATTTTATGTTACAGTGTCTTTGTTGGTGTCCGAAAGTCTGGCACTTGTGGCATTGAATGATGTCTGTCCGTATGTTAAGATGTTCGATTTTAATTGTAAGTCCACAACAGTCGTGTATGTTGAAAATTGATTTATGTTGTTTAGTCAGTTCGATTAGTATGAGTGGTGCGGGTATGCCGTTTTTTCCATTCATACGTTTAATTTTTATTGGCGGGTAGCCTTGGTCAGTCAGGTCGTTAATTATGTCAGTGTCTGTGATAAAAGTAGGTATGCCACGCATAACTACTTTTAGTGTCTTTTCGCTTTGTAGTTGAAATGTGTAAAATTGTATGAGTTCTGTGTTAAGTATGTGTTTTATTGTGCGGTGGTCATCGTCAGTTATTGGTTCGATGTATATTCCTTGTTTAACAAGTTTGTTTTCTACGGTTTTGATGTTGTGTGTCTTAAGCAGTTGTCGTATTTGTGCCCATTTGTCTTTCTCTGTGACTATGATTGGTGTAATTTTTGATGTTTTGTGTGTTACATTGTTTGTGTTTTGTGTGGTGTTTTGTTTGTCACTTACCCTGGGAGTACTGCCTGATGTTGACGGTTGAGGGGTGAATTCTGTTGTTTCTTCTTCCATTTTTTCTTCTGATTTATTTTCAAGAGAGCTGTACGAGTTGCTTATTTGAATTGGAACGGTCTCGTGTTCTGTTTTCTGCCTTTTTGCCGTCTTTTTCGGGTGTATGTATGAGTTGTTGTCCTGGTTTTCACTTTTCTGTTCCGGTTGATTGTTGTTTTGTTCCGTCGGTGGTTTTACTTCGCTGGGTGATTCGCAATTTTCTTCCGGTATCAGTATTTCAATGGTTGGTTGGTCCGGGTCTACCATGACCGCGTGTGGTGTTAGCCGTAACAGTTCTTGGATGGTTACTTCGTTGTTGGAGGAAGCTTCAAATAATGCCAGGCACTGCTCGTGTTTTTCTGGCGCCAATTGTTGTAAGAAGCTGGGTTTTAGCTTAAGTTTGGTGACGGTTTTGAATCTTCCGGCCATTTCTTCCGGGTTCGCTCTGTCGGTTATCGTCGTGTTTAAATGTGATAGTGCGTGTGTTCGTCTCGACGACTAGTACACGACTGTGATTTTTGTGTGTCGGTGTTGGTGCAACGACATTTTACCTAACCAAGGGTTTACTAACAAAGATTAGCTAACAACGCTCTAACAGAGGTCGGTGCAACCGGGCATAAGATTTACCTAAACCGTATCATTTTAAATTAATTTTTGCGGGGATTGCCGAGTTGTACGATGCTTACCTGAGTTAATCCGGGCAGCGTAAAAGGTTGCCATTTTTGACGACCGAGTTGTACCACAAATTATATTACCCGATTATAATATTAATTCTCAGTAATTCTCTAAAGAGGATTTGGGGTGATAAAGTGGGGAGAGAAAATTCATTACTGCTGCTTGGTACCGCAAAATTTTAAATTTAGGTTTGTCGAATGAATATAAAGACAAAAATTCAGAAATTGGTAAGTTTTTAAAGTTATTCTTCGGCCTACATTTTCTAGAACCTACCCAAGTAGGTTATTTTTTTTTCTCGAAATATTTGACAAATCACCAGATGATGAGAGAGTAATACAATTTTGTGATTACATAGTTGACAATTATATATCCGAAGAATTTAAATTTCCTCCAAAAATTTGGGCATGTAACACAAATAGTATGTATCGATCTACCAATGCTTGTGAATCATCTCATTCTTTGTTAAAAACAGTTTTTATTCTCCTCGCCCAAATATATTTATTTTTGTAGATATGATAAGAAATATTCAAAATGAAACATTTGCAAAAATTAAGACTGCTATTGCATCGAAAAATATAAAAAAAATTAAATCTGTTACTAGAAAGGAACATGAGTATATAACTTCTACAATGAAAGCATTTTAAATTGTGGGGTAGGTAAAATAAATGTAAATGTAAATTTGACTATGTATATTTCAAATTAAAATTCAAATGTATATGTATTTTGTATTATATGGCATTTATAATAAAACTGTTAAGCTTACAATTAATATAAGATTTTATTATTATACCGCTAATCCTATCTAGAAATTCGTTGGTACAACTAGACGGTAGGATTATATCTACCTGATGTCCCGTGGTACAACTCTGCGATCCCGATTTTTGCAAAGCATCTTTCAATGATATTAATTTTATTGGCCGTGATAACCCTTTACATGCACCTTTAATTAAATCTTCTCTGGCGTAATGTGTTTAACTATTCCTAACATGTTCATAAAAACTAGCCTTTTTACTCTCGGTTTCTTCAGAAGAAGCTCTCTTACCGTCCAACTTTGGTTGAGATCACAACTATCCGACAGCCGACATCACGACTTGGACCTTATTTAGTGAACCACACTGTCCCACGATTTTTTCTAAAACGCGGCCCAAGCAACTTTTTTTACTCACCGATAGGTTAGTAAACTGAACATTTCTAACCGTCAAACCGGTTAGAAAGCGCTCTATTACATACCGAGGTAGGTAACAGCACTTTACCGGATAGTCTCTTTTCTGGCTAGCTTATGTTTCATTTTCCGGGCTAGGTAGTGTCATTTCAGTATGCACGAAACGTGATTGTTACTTAAATAAGTAATTCAAATTTTAATAAAACTTTTCACAAATCTTTATTAAGTAAATAACAAGACAACGTTTTAATATAAAATTTATTCGCTTCTGGAGTTAATATTAATTGTTACATTATAATTTCCACTGTTTATATCACTATTAATTATGACTTTACCAAAAAGCATTTTTTGAAATGCAATGAAACCTAATACTATTATATTTTTGGAATTTAGTGATTTAGTAGTTTATATAATAATTAATTACTAACCGATCGTGGGTAAAATAGTATACAAACCTCGGCGGAAGGATTCCTTCCCGTCTCGATATTAACTTCTAATCTCTCGACGGTAATGAACTACTTTCCGCTTATGTATGTAATATATTATTATTATTCGATACTTCTATATTGTTTTAATTGCGTTTACAAATTTTTAATTTTCTTCAGCACGTAAATTGTTATGCGTTCGTTGCTTGTACATATATATTTCATTTATTAACTTTAGTTAATCTTAAAGGTTCAATTTTTTCATTTATATATTAAATAAAACTTTAAAAATAACATCGTCGTAACATTATTTAATATATTTTCAGCATACTGCATTTAATGAGTTATCATTATTCCATTATCCTAAATCATTTTTATTATTGTTAGGACTCCACAGCGAGTCCAGAACACAAAATAAATACAATCTACTGACGTCTAGTTAACAATTGAAACCGCTGAAGAAATGAACACACACAAATCTATTGAATTAAGTATAACGAGAAAGTGTAAAAATAAGTTACCAGTCCCAAAAGGATTTCAAACCAGAAGTAGGTTCACGTTTAAGAATAATATATAAGAGACCGGCCCTTCGAAAGTGTAAGAAACGATATTCTTCCTTGTTCTCAATGAACTTATGGACGAGGAAACGTACCAAATATTCTCTGATTACAAGGAAATATTATATATTCTAATAATAGAACGTAATAATAATTGCCACCTTACAAATAAAAAAAATAATGTACGTAATTGTAAAGAAATACGCACATTCTATTTATAGAGAAAATAAAATATAAAATATAATTGAATAACAATTCTGAATAATTTTATTTGAACAGATGCTCAAAACGATCGCCTAACTGAAAACAGCAATACCGTAATCTTGCTACAAAATTTTTGCGAAGATTCGACAATATCTGAAGAAATATTTCGCATACAATGATTAATCAGCAATAGTACGAGCTTTGTTGTTCTGAAAATCAGAAGCAAAAGAAGTGAATATCTTTTTTTGAGTTTAAATTTCCTTCAATGATAGATGGTCCAGTAATATGGTCCTCTAAAACTCCTGTTCAAAGATAAACCTTTTGAGGATTTTGTATTCGTGTGTCATACATCATACGTTTATTTTCGTTAGACCAATACCGCACAATAACAGAATTATGATGATCATGTAGAGGAAAACTGGATTCCTCAATAAATAATATATTTTTGACAAAATTTTTGTCATGGTTGCAACGCTATAAAACTGCTTCACGAAACTTAAACTTTTCACATTTGCCGTTTGGAAATATTTAATTTTCTGTTAGGTAATTGCGGTTGCCCTTCTATTGCAGAACAAATCTCGTTCTTCATTTCGTGAAGTTCTTTTCTGTTTATGTTACTGCGGATATAAGTAACCTTAATTTTCAAAATTGTCAGTAATATGACACATTTTCTCATACTCCAAGAGAATAACTAATAACAAATTGATTTTCTCGAAGCGAGAAAATGTCCATTATATATAAAATCAGTATCAACGGAACTAATAATAAATATTCCGAAGCAAGCAACCGTTAATAAAACAAAATACTATATAACGACAAACAATAAGTAGAATTACAACAAAATGTGACTACAATACAAGCATTTCACTTGACACCCAGTATGAAACCGAAAATAGTAAACTGTATGTTGACATTGTTTACTATTTTTATTGAGAAGAATACTTTTTAAATACAAATTTGTGAAAAATACAGTCAATATTTTATCGAGCGATGTATAGATAATATCGCTAATTAAATCTCATATTTCATGGTTTATAGGCATGCATGATTCCACTAATTGTTACTATTTTTTTGTACAAGTTGCTATACATTCATTAAGGTATAATGTTTGAAGTTTTTCTTAGATCACGTTGTATTTTTCAATTACAATCAATCCATATAAAATGTAAAATATGTGAAAATTTGAAATTTTTTTAATTGTATTATGAATGTTTACATAATTAAATATATATCTTATTTTGTCAATGACAAAGTATTCACTTGTTGATGCAAATGAACATAAATAAATGTTTTTTGAAGTTGTTCTGAATAATAACTGTAACTACTAATATCGGAATATAAATTATTCCGATCACTAAGATTTCTCAATCTCTATTACAGCGTCGCGCATTTACATTACAAAACATTTAATTAAAGTTGTTTAAATTTTTCTTTCTACTTTTGCCTGGCAAATGCTATGATACTAATTGTAATATATCGATTGCTGGAACATACTTTACAAGTACATAATATATGTAAGTAGTACTTTAGTATTTATTCGATATTGTGTAATTGGTTTCATTTCATGGTTGTTTTAAATTGTAATAATTATAAAAATGAAAGGTCTTATTAAGTATTAATCAGAAAGTAAATGTCAGAGCTATATGTCTAAAATAAAATATAAATAAGCTTTAGTAGGAAAGCGAAATAACCCAAAAACCTTTACTGTAAATACGTACACGGAAATATAACATGTAGCTTATTAAAGCAGACGGAATAATTAATTACAGAAAAACACATACTTAATCGGCATCTACTCTATATAAACTGTATGTATATAAACTTTTATTATAATTTCAAGTCCTTCTTTTTGAAATTTAATTCATCTAATTCAAGTATTCTAACAAATTCGGATATATGTTTCTTAACGGCTCAAATATATTAAAGCTAAAAACTAACAACAATTAAAAATATTTTAATATGTTCGTATATATAATATAATAATAACATAATTTACCTTGAAATAAATACTTATTTTAGGGCAAAAAATATATTTTAGTTTTCAACATAATTCCCAACCAATTTTATACACCCAGCAACATTTTAATTTCTTGAAGCTGTCTAAAAAGCGATATTTGGGAAGCTTGTCAAAATATTCACCTCGTCATTTGTCTCAAATTTCTTTGCACCAAGCCATTTCTTCAAGTTTGGGAACAAGAAAAATATTACTGTCAGATCTGATGTATATGGTGTCTGAGCTGTATTTCGCATCCTAATTCTAAATTTGCAATTGTGAATAAATTAGACAGAGCGTTATACTAACGGAACTGGATAAATACGGTCGTTTTTTCTTCAGTTGGACAATAAAATCTGACGAAATATTGTTACGGGCATTTTTTCGAAACACTTGTGAGTTTATATACCATGGTTGCGTGTGTGTCTATTCTATCAATCGAAGACAACGACGACGACGCTTAACTCTATGGGTATGCGTATTAAGATCTTGGGTGTAATAATAACACAAGTTTACAAATTCCGGTCAACTTTTGGATCAGAGCAGATGAGAACAAATCTTGACGTTATTTGAGGTGCTGAATTCAAATCCGGGTTTCGTTTTTCAAAATTGGTTCTACTTTGTGAGTTCGCGCATGTTGGCAGCACTGCGCTATCATAATGACAGTCAGCTGTTGGCGTCGCTAGAAACAATATTTAATTTGTATTTTTAAAGTTTTTTTTGAATCCAAAACGTGTGAAAATGCAAAGACAGAATTGTAAAGTTGATTCAAAGTGTTTTTGTTATGTTTGCGGATGTTATATGATCAGAAAAGGTGGCAAAGTTATTACTAATGTGATCAGAAATGCATATTTTTATTATTTTGGTTTCTCTGTATCAAACACTCACAAGCCGTGGGTACCGAAATTGTTTTGTAACGCGTGTAGCACAATTATACAAGTGGTCACGCGGTAAAAAAGTATGTTTTTCATTTTCATTGCCAATGTTATGGAGAGAGCCGAAAAATCATGTAGATGATTGTTACTTTTGCTTGATGAATGTCGTCGGTGTAAATGCAAAAAAACTATCAAAATATAAATATCCTGAAGTATCATCAGTGTCTAAGCCAGTTCCCCGTGCGAGCAATGATCCTTTGCCAATTTGTCCAGGTACGAGTGCAAATTACATGGAAACTTGTAGTTCATCACCGACGAGCAGTGGAAGCGATTTTAACATGGAGGAAAAACATTTAATTTCGCAAAGTGAACTATTAATTGATTAATGATTTGGTTCGTGATTTGAATTTATCGAAACAAAAATCAGAATTGCTCGCATCACGGATGCAGGAGTGGAAATATCTTGACACTCAAACAAAAGTCACTGTATATAGAACCAGAAATGAGGCGCTTTTACCGTTTTTCAAAAAAGAGGAGAATATATGCTTCTGCTATGACATCAACGGTTTGTTTGATGCGATGAATACACCATACGATGTAAATGAATGGCGTTTGTTCATAGATGGTTCAAAATACAGCCTGAAAGCTGCTCTGATACACAATTGAAATATAAAACCATCAATTCTGATTGCTCATGCAGTACAAACGAAGGAATGCTACGATACAATATGTAAAATTTTTACCAAGATAAAATATAAAGAACATCAATGGAAAATTTGTGGCGATTTGAAGGTTTGAAAATAAATTTCAATTCAATTTTAAAGAATAAATGATTTATATACTATTCCTACAGGTTATTGGTCTCTTGATGGGGATGCAATCTGGTTTTACCAAATTTTGCTGTTTTTTGTGTCTGTGGGATAGCCGTGCAACTGACCAACATTATGTGAAAAAAGATTGGCCAAGCCGTACTAATTATGAACCAGGAAAACAAAACGTCTCTTCTATACCACTTGTGAACTCACAGAACATTTTCTTGCCACCTCTCCACATAAAGCTTGGCCTTATCAAAAACTTTGTCAAAGCGCTCGACCGTGAAGGACCGGCTTTTGAGTACTTGACCAAGTTATTTCCCAAGTTGTCGTACGCCAAAATCAAAGAGGGAATATTTGTCGGACCTGATATTCGAAAATTAATGGCCGACAGAAACTTTACAAAATGTTTAACGCCCAATGAAGCAGCAGCATGGGTATCATTTCAAGATGTTGTTCACAACTTTCTCGATAACCGCAAATCCCCGGATTTCAAGCAGATAATCGACAGTTTCTTGCAAAATTATTACAAGATTGGAGCTCGAATGTCTCTCAAAATACATTTTCTGCATTCCAATCTCGAATTTTTTCCTGAAAACTTGGGTGATATAAGCGACGAGCAAGGGGAGCGACTACACCAAGATTTGGCGAAAATCGAAAAACGATACCAAGGATTTTGGGACGAGGGCATGATGAGCGACAACTGTTGGACTTTAATGCGTGAAACAGATCCCAAACAGTACAAGCGACTCAGTTCGACTGCTCTTCATTTCTAATTTAACACTTTTTAGTGAATAAAATGGAGATTAATTGTCAAAAATTGTAAAAATTGTGTTTATTTAATATCTCGAAAACTAGAACCAAAATAAAAAACAGAGTGCAGATTCGGATTCAGCGCCCCAAATAACCATAGAAACAGCTTTTGGTTGCTTAGATCCAAAACCGTGTATACTTGTGTAATGAGGTAGCGTTTTCGTCTTCACTTTTTGCTTAAAACATTTTATCGACGCTGAGTGCCGGTGTACAAGAAAGTTTATATTGTGCTTATTGTTGGTGATACTTTCGTATATCAAACCTTTCAAAGCATTTTACCTATCTTGTCGTCGTTAAATAGAATTAGCTGAATTTATTGCCGATTTAGGCATACACAGTGTTCGAATATTCAATGTTCTCGCCTGTGACCATCTTAATATGGGAAGCCGGTATTTTCTTGGTACGTTTGTTCACATTGTTTTTTTCTAATGTTCATTTCATATTGTAATATAGGGAACTAACTAGCGATTGCGCTGGTTTGTAATGCTATTTGGGAAGCTAATTATCGAAATAAGTATGAATATGGACCAAGCAGGTGCTTGCCCACTTATTCTGTTACACCTTTGAATCACCCATCCACGATTTAATACCGCCCTACGTCGGAACGACCAGACATTCCCACAGAATATAAGTCTTTTAATAGATTTTTTTGCGTTGTCTATGATTTTAGTTAATATTTTGACATATAAATCTAGTTTTTACTTCATATTTTAATATTTGTATTTAAAAGTTTAATTATATATTGATATTTCCAGTTTATTTATAAGTTTTCTAGACAGTTTAAATAGTTTACGTTCACATTTGTTTTTGTAAATTTTGTATGTACTTTGTGTACGTTAGCGAAGATCTCAAATAATAATTATTATCCCCTCAAGCATGTTAAAGTTTCAATATAACTCATTTTGATATACACGACCGTTTATATTTATATATCCTTGTATTTGTTGACATATATTGAGGAAAACGTATTTAATAGATATTGTTAAAGTATTATTTCGTTGTGCTGTTAATTGATTTATATGTTGAATTTAGACCCCTTTTATAGACATTATGCCTTTTGGGTACATTATAGATCGCCGTACTCCTTGTGACGTATGAACAATTGTTACAATTTAACCGTAATTCACGATGGCGCCCATTTTATTTTTATTTTGGTCAGACACTCAACAACGTTTCAATAAGAACTCTGCCGTCTCCCCAGGTACTGCCTAGTTGAATTGTATCTCTACCATGAACTCATCCAAATAGGTAAGTCGTTGAACTGCTACAGTGTTTCTGCGGTATATCGTAAAGTATCAGAAGCCAGCTTTGTGAGATGTATTTTGCTATTTACCGGTACCGGTGTTATCAACATAATATTGGGCAATTATTATAATTTCCTTCTTTAAGTAGTGAATAAAGAATACACTCCTGGAATATTAAAAAATTGTGACCATAATCTTGTTGGCTATCAGAAGAAATCCATTTTTTGTGTGTTTGTCTCCTGAGTATAATAATATATCCAAGTTTCATCGGGGGTGACATACCGACGAAAAAATTCTCTTGAATTTCGTTTAAACTTAGCCATATGGTTATTTAATATTGCTCAACAATAAGCTAACGCGACACTTATCTTGCTTTCGTATTTAAATGTTTATGGAAAATATGGCGTACTCGTTGTACGGTATTAGATGTCTCAGACACTTTTATTTGGCTGTCGGTCAGGGATTTTATTAATAATATCTGAAGAGGTTACTTTTATACATATAATGTTCTAAAGCTCAGCAAATAGAAACACTTCATATATTATATATTATATGTTCTACGAACTGATTTGTATCTGAGGACCACACTTTCTTTCTGGTCATGCAGGTCCAGAATCGACTCGCCTCCGAAGATACAACATTCGAACAATCTTGCTACCTGTAATTACCCCCCCCCCCCCCCCTCCCAAGCAAAGCCCCTTTCTCTATAGTTTTGTGGCAGCAATGGTTTTGTTAACTCACAGCAATAAGTAACATAACCCTCGTGTAATTTATTTAGTGAAGACATCAAACTGATACTAATATTCTTCTTCCTCCGCGTTTTTGTTAGCAGGTAAAGGCCGCTTTTAATTATTATACATACTGTATATTAAATGAATAGATTGAAAGCTAGGGATGGTGTAAATAATGTCAGAATTTAGGAGTAATTGGAAGAGGAGCATGTATATAGACACATGTAATTACACTTTAAGCATAATACAATTATTCATTTTAATAACAATATATGTTATTATTTTAGGACTTCTTTAAACAAATAATTCAATTTCATGGATGTAAAAGGCATCAAAGTCGAAAGTATAAAAAGAGAGAAAATTTCTTTATATGAACAAGGATATTCAAAGTGATGCGGTAAAATTGAAACCTAAGTGCATGGATGGAGAAGACGTTATTTTTATCATTTCTTCTTTACTCCACTTTCCCACTAGCAACAGTTTCTACATATGTATGAACAAATATAATGTAGCACTTTATATTCCGAAGTTGTTATATAAGCCGCCAGATGTAAAAATATTTTCTTTTCATCAATTCAATGTAATGAAATATCTTAGTATAAATGTACATAATTCGAATCAAATCAATATCTACGCTGTATTTATTAGTTTCTCTAACATTCTTGGAGTAGCTCTGTGAACTTCCTTCAAACAACTAGCACATTTATTAATTAATTTTCAAATAAAACAAATCTAACAAGGTTTAATCATAAAGAGATTTTTAAAAATATATTGTAAATAGAACAATAAATTGACAAAATATTCTATCTAGAATTATGGCATATGCAAGCGAAGAGAATGACACCAATGAAAAATTATAGACATGAGTCACACGTTACTATGATCAAATTTTGGCCACGGATACGTTGAAGGTGTTCGATAAAAAAAAGTTATTGAAAAAACCACTTCAAGAAAATAGATTTTATTCTAAAGATTGTCGATTGACAGTGTAGGTTATATTGAGATTACATTTGGATCGATTAAAGCAAGGCTATATCGTTCTCAAACGCGTATCACCTCGATTGGTTCCAAAATCGTTAAATTTTTTCGAAAAACAATCACGTGTTAACGTATGTAGAGTGGTGATTTCTGACTATTAGTCTATGATGTAGTATTATGAGTAGGTTTCATGAAAGCTAAAATTCGTGGAATTATGGAAAGCTAATTCGTGGTTTCTGCATAACGTAATAATGTTACATTTTATCGCTTGTCCAAGGCTATTTGGCCAAGCATTCAACATATATTGTGCCACAGCCACCTTAGTCGCTTGATTTAGCATTGCGAAACTTTTTTATATTTTCATTGAAGAGGCCGTGGATACCGATTAGAAGAAATCAAAGAAACTTCGAAACCCACTCTACACTTGATGTTAGAACTGCTATAAAGATTAGAAAAATCGTTGGAATAAATGCATTGTTGCGGAAGTGGAGTACTTTGAAGGAGAAATAAATCTGAAAGAAGAATAAATATTTTCAATTTTATTTTTCGATACTTTTTAATGCATCTTCCCTTGTGTTGTTCTAAAAGTCCCAGGAGACGAAATGATTTACTATGCTCATTGAATGTACTTATTGCTGATTCATTAGATACGGAAAATTTAAGAGTTTAGATACAGTCACGAAATATATCTGCTTAAAAATAAATTTTAAACAACCACTTCATAACAAACCTAAAAATATCGAAGTGTGCGGAACCCAAATTGAACAAGTTGCGGCTTCTTTTCAGTATGGAACCTTTCTACGAATATTTAGAATGTAAAATAAAAACGAGCCGGAATAACTAAATATAGTAAACTAACGAATGTGTACATAGGTATAAGCACACGCCAAAGAAGATGGCGTGCGGTGGGGGTAAGTATTAGAAATAGTAGGAAACTTTATATTTGGTTTTAGATAAAGTTGCAAGTAAGTGGGTAAGTGGACGTGCGCGTTTTTAAAAACGACTTAAAAACGACTACAGCGCATCCCCACCGATCGCCATCTTATTTGGCGCTTGCTATGTGTACCCAACGTAGCGTAAGAAATCAGTGGAAAGGCTTTGCAAATGAAAAAAGAGTGGAATGTCTCAATTGGTATTTGGCTTGATATGTCTTCTAAATTAATGATCCAAAACGGACAGATGACCTTAAGTGTAGTACTGCTAATTCAGCGCAAAACCGTAACCAATACAGTGCTGGTTGCCAAGCTAAATGTTTCATCTTTTGTGAGAGTATGGCATAGGATAAAGGTAATGACAATACATGTGAAAAATTGTAAATTTGTTGCAATATTCGAAGAATCCTGATAGACAAATGTAGAGAAATATATAGTTTTCGTTACAATTTTGGAGATGTTGTGCTCACTGAGGTGTATTCTACCTGACAACTAAACCAATTCAAGCAATTTCAAGGAAGCTCTTTGGGCTAAACGTCTATATCTAACCAAAAATAACATGCTCTTTCGCCATGGTAATGCGGCTGCAGACAGGTTTCGGATTGTCGCGGTAAAACTGCATGATTTAAGTCCTAAAGTCCTACAACATGCACCGTATTCAACGGATTTGGCTCCTAGCAATTACTATCTCTTCCGAAACTTGAAGAAGGACTCATTTCAAATAATATGAGGTTAAATCTATGATAATTGCTTATTTTGCAGAGTTAGAATAATCGTATTGTACCGAGGCTATTAAAAAATTGGAAAGTTCTTGCTCAAAATGTATTGTATCGCATGATGACAATTATGCTCAAAAACAAAAAAAGCCTCAAAAGTCTTGGGTCCGAATTCCGAATCTCTACTGCATGCAGCGTGTCATAGCGGCAATTGCATGTAATGTGGGAATTTAATAGTTATCAATTCTCATTTATATTGCGTTTTTCGTAATTCATATCGCAGTATAGAAATGAAAGTTATTTCTATTTCCGGATAATGTGTACTGATGATTAGTAAAAACTATGAAATACCGGTATGTGCACATTCCGAATGGATATGATTTTCACCCATTTTTCATTTGCCCGGGCAACCTGGACGGTGGCGCCGCGACGTGTTGTGTCTGCATTCTTAGGCAAATGTGACTGTGTCATTTGCAGAAATTAATACAACAAGTTATAGCGGCAATTGCATGTAATGTGGGAATTTAATAGTTATTAATTCTCATTTACATCGCGTTTTTCATAGTTCGTATATATACACGCAGTATAGAAATGAAAGTTATGTCTATTTCCGGATAATGTGTATTGATGGTTAGTAAAAACTATGAAATACCGGTATCTGCACATTCCGAATTAATAGACTTTCTCACATTTTTTCATATACATACATATATATATATATATATATATATATATATATATATATATATGAACTTCATGTGTATGAGAATTAATACTTATTAAATCTCATTTTACATGCGATTGTCGCTATAATTTGTTGCAAATGTAGATTTTAATAATTATTAATTCTCATACACATGAAGTTCATTACAGTTCGTATATATACACGTAGTATAGAAGTGAATATCATGTCTGTCTTCGGTAAGGTGCACTGATGATCTGTAAAAAACAGTGAAATATCGATATATGCACATTCCGCGCAGATAAGTTTTTCACAAAATTTTTCATATATATATATATATATATATATATATATTTATATATATATATATATATATATATATATATATATATAGTAGATTTAATTAGTCGGCGTGTATATTTAAAATAATCTTACATGTTTCGGCAATTTTTGAATAATTTAAACAACTCTACATATATAAATATGACATTAATATACTGTCAATTATAATTTAAAATTCCTTGAAAATGGCAATAATTGCCGAAAGATGTAAGATTATTTACATATATACATATTAAAGAAAAACAAACCTTAAATCGCCGACTAATTAAATCACTAAAATATATAAAGGTCAAGAAATAACTATCTTTATATTTATATTATATTGTAGATGATTGATTTATTTATTATTTTTCGGAGTAGTGGAGCTGTAGCCCATGAGCCATATAGCACGATAAGATTTCAAATTCACAAGTTTTAGACAAATTGGTGAGTTCGGCTGAGAGATCTTTTTTGTTAGTCGTTGGAATAGCCACTATGTGCAAGTGTTTAATTGTTAAAATATGGTCTACTACTTATTTTTTGAATTAGGAAAGAATACGGTTAGCTCTGACATTGTAAGCTATTTCCGAATATCCTGGACAAATATGTAACTGAAGCGTGTTATAATATTTTCTTGGATAGAGTATTCTTTAATCGTCCAATGATTTCTAGTAATCATTAACAATTTCTATCTATTCAGGAAATTAATTGAGTTATTTAAGTTTCTTTTTAGATTCATAAGATTTTTATTATCAGTTTTTAAACTTGCTACGGGCTAAAAAACGAATATTTTATTATATATTGGCGTTAAAAGTAAATGTATGAAAAGTTATTGAAGATAATAAAAATATTTGTGAAATATTTATTGCTTCATCTCTGCATTCGACTATAATTGTATTAATTTAGTATTCCTTATCAAATTCATGAACGGACATCAGTACATCACAGAAGAACCTACGTTTAGCCGATTCATTTGCTTCTAATTAATGTCACTGTTCAGTTTTCTGATTGGCTATTATAATTTATCCTTTGTTTAAAACAAGAGAAATAATGACATCATTTCTTAAGTAGTACAATTGTGTTCTAAATCATTTAATAACAGCTTTCCAGAGAGGAGGCCTCAAACAAAACCGGTTCTTAATAATGTGTGTATATATGTATGTACGTATGTATGTATACATTGTATGCGTGTGTTGTAATATATGGGGCCAGTTTCATATTTTAGCCGCTTTTATGTACCCTTACTAAAATTTACACTACGTCATCAATTTATATTATCTTTGTCGTTTCAGTATATAACGTATATTGAAGAATTATTGATGCTTCAAAGACGCTATAAAAAGTAATTTAATTTTTGCTTATATATTAAATAATTAAAAATTGGTATTCTAAAAGAACTTTTTAAGAGCACTCCATATATTATAATTAGTTATTATAACTACATATATTTTTTAATATATACTTCTATATTTAAGTAAATTACGCTTACGAAATGAAACGTAAACTGTGGACAAAATGTGTGTATATATAAAAGATGGAAAGAATTCTTGAGCAAGAAATAAGACGAGACGAATCATTTCGAAGGAGATGAAAAAATAAGATCATTAAAATGGTGCCTATTTTTAGATCTACTGTTTGTAATATGGGAATGATGTAATGTTTGCTTTAAATTAGTGGAATATTGAACTTGGTGAATGGAACTGCGTTTACCATTTCCGCGTGTGTGGAAATATAAATTATGCAATCTAAAAAGTTTTTGTGTGTTGACATTTACTTCTTGAAAATTCAATTTTAACAATAATTAACTATTATTAACTTACCGTTAGAATAGGAAATAGAAATGTTTTTCAACATTTTTTAAATATTTTATATAACATGTAACGAAAAACTTTTTGAACTAATCATATCTTAATTGGGTAGTACTCCTATTTGTCTAAATGCTTATAATTACAAAAAATAATACATATCTATTTACATACTTTGTAGTGGATAATTTTATAGAATTGTTTCCTATATCTTCGTCATAACACCGTTTGTTCGGAAAGCTCTGGAACTGCAATAAAACGAAATAATACAATTTTAAGAAAAATATATTGCTTGATATATATTTTACATAGCTTCTTCTAAGATTCGAACAACATAACTATTGAAAACAATCTGACGAAATTTTTTATTTGGGCGTTATATTGATATGAAAGTCACTGATATGGTTATACTGTAACTTGATCTGTGGAAACAGAAATACACAGAGGGTACACGAAGTGAATACAGAGAATGCTGGAGTAGGTAGAAACTGCATCCAAATTCCAGCGGTATACGAAGACGTATTGTGGTGAAATAAAAAAGAACCTTCTTGAGTGACCGATCTGGATGCAGAGCTGATCCAGTACATTCAAGTAGTAATAAGTAGAGAACGGATGCAATTTCCATAAAACGCAATCGGCAATTGGAATTGTGTATAACGTCGCTCAGTACATCCCGGCGTAATTCAATGAAGTATTTGTTTGACTTACTCGGCCACCTGGTCTCGCAGCGATAACAATGGACAACCCAGCTATTGTATTCGGAGAATATAGTGTTTTCAGTGGTGTCGTGTACGTAGATAAAATAAATAAGTTTATCGTATTTCGTAAGAGAAATAGCACGTACATTCCTTTTCATTTCCTTTTGAAATAAAAGAATATTTCCAGTATGCACCTATAACCAGTTGCGATGTAGAAAGGACGTTTTCTATTTATAAGGATGTACTTAATTCAAAGAGAACAAAATTGACAGAAGAAAACCTTGAGAAACTATTGCTAGTCAATATTAATACTGCTTTACTCAACTTGAACGACAAAATGAACAAATAAAAATGTTCCAATTATAGAAATAAAATTAAAAACTTTAAAAATACAACTTTTCAACAAATACATATGTATTTCGTAATTTTATAGATCACCACCCGTTTGTTTTCCAATTATATAAATAAAATTAATTAATAAATATGTATTTCGTAATTTTAGATAGATAGATCACCACCCGTATGTTTTCCAATTATATAAATAAAATTAAAAACTTTATAAATACAACTTTTCAACAAATAAATATGTATTTCGTAATTTTATAGATCACCACCCGTTCGTTTTCCAATTATATAAATAAAATTAAATGTTTTAGAAATACAGCCTTTCGCCAGTACTGCACTGGGCTTTGCGTCATGTGGTAAGCGTGTCCGTTCTCTAGTAATAATAAGTCACAGTATTTCCATTGCGAACAAAATTTGTACATCATGTGGTGCACAATGTGGTGAGTAAGACTTTTGTTTGTTTATCGCGCTTTTCCTTCGTTTCTAAACCATTCGGCACCTTGTCGTTTTGTAGCACTGTGACTTGTCATCTGTGATCATTAGAAAAGTATTGTCTTTGTTCAAATTGTGTTATTGTCATACATATTCGAGAAACTAAATGTATAGAATATTTCCTGCAAGGCGAGAACACGAACATATTAATTTTGTATGATAAAATTCATGCGTTTATGAAGAAGATAACATATGGAAATTAAGTATGAAAAATTTAACGTTCGACATATTTTCAAGTTCTTACATATGATTTTATCACAGAAAATTATTTGGAAAATATTTAATTAAGAAAATTTTAATTAAGAAAAAATTCTTCAAACAGCTCGTATAACGCGTATCAAGATATTTTTAAGAATTTTGATTAACACAATTTTAATTTACTCGAAATAATTATGTAGGTATGTAACATATGACTTGCTTTATTTTTATTTTATGATTTTACCCGTGTTTTAGAATTCAATTAATTGTAAGAAAATTACCTTAGGTGGTTTTGTGTTGCTGCTATTATTAAAGTAGTCATTAACAACAGCAAGGCAAAATTGGTCGAATTTAGTGCTAACAGGGCCAGTAGTGACAGATCACTTTAGGTAAAGTAGGACAGTGGAAGTATAGTGCAAATGAAGACTGCGGGATTTTTGGTCATAACAATTGATGGAAGATGCAGTCATATTAACAACATCTGCAAACGGCTTTCTGGGGTGTGTTATGTGTTGAGGCGTATACGTTCGGAAGTAAATATGAATACTTTAAGAATGTATAATTTCTCTAATTTTTACTTGGTTTTATCGAAGGGTTCATTGGCTTGGGGTATTTCATCTGAATCGAAGTTATTATTTAGGATGTAATAGAAAGCAATTTGCATAATCCATTGTGCATGAGCATTTTGTTATTGTCGTATGTTTATATATTCCAGTTATTATTATATACTAGAAGCAATAACAGTAGTTTTAACACATTGGGTATATAACCTAGTTAAATACAAGCCACGGCTCGTTCTTAGAAATAGCCAGACACAATCTGACTTTCTATGAGTGAAAGGGAAAGGTAAATTGTCTCCCAAAATATTCAGGTAAATTGAATTATGGGTAAATTGTCTTCCGGGTTATAGTAGCTTATTAATCGGACACAGGTAAATTGTCTCCAACATTTCCAGGTACCTACTAATTAACGTAATTATTAGACCTGCAGCTAATGTCGCATATAAAGTAACATGGGTAATGAAGACCGTCGATCACGTTGACCGATATACGCATCCAATTGAATACGAGCACGAAAAACATTAATAAAGTTGTGAAAGAAAGAGGTCTCCAGGTTGCCTTTCGGTCCGAAAATACTATCAAAAGTCTCCTAGGGAATACTAAAGATAGAGTTAATTTCAATTTGAAATCAGGTATATACGAAATTAGTTGCGAGGATTGTAATTTGAAATATATAGGCCAAACTAAACGACCAATAATAACCCGTTTTAAAGAACACATATCACATATTAAATACAATAGACCGGATAAATCGAATGTTGCCAACCACGCTTTAAGCACACTACACAATGTATCGATTACAGGGTTGAAGTTGGTCAAAGGAATTAATAAACCCCACGAACTTGATGCTTATGAAAGTATATATATCGCGAAAAATAAACAAAATTCCATGAATAGCGATAGATCACCGATTCCTTTCAGTTGTCTCTTTTCATTTTTATTACCATAATTGTGTCATCGTCGTTTTAAAATTGAAGTTATTAGGACATATTTAGTGCCGTTCCCTTAAGAAAAGAATGTTTGCCGGTCTATCGTTCGAGATATTTCAACTCGGAGAATAAACATATGTGTAGGCCTTTTTTCCTTAAGAGGTAAGTGCTTTTCGACCTTTTCCTAGCTTATATTCGCATGTTAAAATTAGTCTATACGTGGACGCGGTGTAAAGTAGTTGTTGCGTAAGCGGTTTTCTAGCTTTACAGTGCCCCATGTGCGACTTTTTAATTAGTGGTTTTTACCTACTGATGATGACAACTTAGTTGTCGAAATACGTATTTAGGATACGATTAATAATTGTGGTAATGGGTTATATACCTTTTTAAGTTAAAAATCATATTGAAAATCATAATATGATGTGTTGTGAAACTAAGATAAAGTTTTTTTGTAAGTGTGGTTGACAAACTCGATGTTGATGGAACTTTCGAATATGCTCCTTGTTGGTTTCTACAACTGTTTAGTATTCATGGTTTTTGGAATGGCAATTATATACCGCTCGTTTTTTTTCTGTTACCCGATAAATCGAAACACTCGTATAAAATAGCACTTACTCATTTAAACGAAGAATGTACTAAAATCAATTCTTCATATCATCCAAAAATAATTTGTCGAAAAATTCAACACGGATTATCCCCGGAATATATTAAAGGCAATATAAAGACGATTCAGGCCTTTACAGATTATTTACTAAATAATTTCATTGCAGAAGATGCCAAATTCACTCCATAAATTTGGGCAGAAAACACATAGTATTAGATGTAGATAGATAGTATTAGTATTAGATGAACAACGAATGCGTGTGAATCATTTCATGCGAAATTAAATGCTTCCTTTAATTCTGCTCATCCGAATATTATACTTTTTATAAATATTTTATTAGGTTTTCAAACGTAGACTTACATAAAACGAAGTTTGATACCAAGTACACCTAGGAGGAAAGAATTTTTAGAGAAAAAGATTCAGAATTTACATAATAATAAAATAAATATTCGAATTTGTTAAAACCGTCTCCTAGCATTTCAGACATAATATGTTGTAATACCTGCCTATGTTTTTATGTATATGTATATTATGTATATATGTTGACAATAAATTATGATTTATTGTTTCTTGAAAATCGTTTTTGTCCCTTTCTTAACTACTAATAACATATTGCTAGAAAGTGTTAGAAATAAAATAATATTTGCAAAATAAGTGTGTGGTATTTCACTTTATGACTAACACAATTAGATTAATAAAAATTGCAAAGGCAAACCACATCAAAATCATATTATAAACATTAATGCATTTAAAATGGCATGGGAGACAATTTACCTATCGAAAATGGGAATGTTCTGTATTCGACGGACAATTCACCGCTTTCCTTTTTAGAGGTTGTAGAATAGTAAGTTTTGGGAGACAATTTACTTACTCCAGTGTTAAATACACGTTATTAAGTTATCATGACGTACAATCATCTCCCGGAAAGTTTTAAAATTTATGCCAAAAGTGGACTTAAAGGATATTAAGTGATTTTAAAAGTTCTTCTGTATTATGATTCTCTAGTACCTCGTATTAGTTATACTCTATTGAGGTTGTCTAACCTATAAATAAATTATGTTAGTCATTGTTATTATTTCTCATGAAGTAAATGTCACTACTGAATTTATAAGGAAGCTTCTCAATTCGAAAATTAAGTAAAATTGAAATTTGGTTGAGTAGTCTATAAAGGGAGTGAAAACGTACTTCAAAGTCAGAGCGACTTTTGGTTTTCAACATGTATGTCGGTAATAAAAATAGATAAAATATTATGTTATACAGGGTCCGGCAACGAAGCGGGGACGGAAGATTACACGCGTATTTGAAAGTTAGTCAAATATTTAGTCATCGGATATCCTTCCGTACCATCAAGCGCACGTTTTAAAAATATCTTGTTTTATACAGGGTGTTCCAGATGGAAATGCCAGACTAAAGTTGCATTTTTTTAAAC
This sequence comes from Melolontha melolontha, assembly GCA_935421215.2. Classification (NCBI taxonomy): domain Eukaryota; kingdom Metazoa; phylum Arthropoda; class Insecta; order Coleoptera; family Scarabaeidae; genus Melolontha; species Melolontha melolontha. Next base: position 66,850,640 of record OW285239.1, read on the forward strand.
GGAACACCCTGTATATTAATAGATGAAATGATCCGCGCTTGAAAGCTGGTGACATCGATATAATGTTGTATGGGTCTAAAGTTGATAGTTTCTGTGTAAATAATTATTTTACTTGATAAATTGATACATTTCAGTTGGCTATTCTGCATAAGGAAAATCAAAAGATCCGAAAATAATATAACATAATATTTTCTACTGGTATGCACTTTCGTTGCTAAGTGAAATAAATTCTGCAACTGCTCGCGTTATACAGGCTGTTCACAATTTCGCAAAATCGAAGAAATCTCGTAATTTTTAAATGGAACACCCTGTATATTTTTAGCTCATTGAAAAGCCTTTTTCCTACGCTTTCTATTGATACCTCATTTGATGCCCCTAGGATGGATCATTTGCTAATTATTTCTTTTTAGAATTGAATTAGTAAAAAATGCTTGTATTTTTAGAACCTAATTTGCGCTTTTAAACCTTCTGTAAGATCGGATATTCAACAAATTATTCATAAATGGTCCATAACAAGAAGGAACCCCATTAAGTACGAGAACCAGTTGATTTTCACTCAGCGGTTAAAGCTAACATTAAATGAATATAAAGTAATATAGCATTTTCAATAGATTCAATGCCGATCAAGTTATCTGGTGTCAGTTTTAAGCTTGTATACTTAATAACCAAGTTGTCAAAAATTTCGTTCCATTCCATCTTACACAGTATTTCGTTCAATCTTTAAAAGAAATTGCTATAATGACTAATTTTAGTATTCAAGAAATGGTGAATATGATATTTATTCTTGTGGAGTGTACAAGAAATTGTCTCCTAGCAAGTAGAGTATATGCAGAGAGGTTTCCAAACCTTGAAAGAAAGCCAAGACCGGAAGCATTTGAAAGGTTATTAGAGAGATTTACAGAAACTGGTTGTGTAACCTACAAGAACAGAGAAATAAATAAGCCGGTAATCAACGAAAAAAGCGAATTGGCCGTATTATTAACAATACAGGAAAATCCACATATAAGTATAGACGGTATTTCAAAGGTAACAGCTATTGAAGATAGGAGCGTATGAAGAATTTTAAGAAGTCATAAGTATCATCCGTACCATATGGAATTAAATCAGGAATTGCATGGTGATGATTTCATTAAAAGAACAGACTTTTGTGGTTGGTTGTTAAATAAAATGCGAGAAATGCCAAATATTTTAACAAAGATTTTGTTTAGCGACGAGGCTACTTTCAAAAGTAATGGGGCGGTAAATAAACATAACATGCATTATTATGCAAGAGAAAACCCGCATTGGATACGTCATGCAGACAATCAGAATAGATGGTGTCTTAACGTCTGGGAAGGTATACTAGGTCGATATATCATTAGGTCGTACTTTTTCGATGGAACCGTTACAGGCGATACGTGTTTGACATTTTTGCAGAACGAACTGCCTAATTTACTTGAGCATGTGGATGCTGACACACGACAAATTTTCTGGTTGCAACACGATGGTGCACCCGCTCATTACAGCCTTAACGGTAGGGAGTTTCTAGGGCGATGGAAGGAAGACAAATGGATAAGACGAGGTGGTCCAATCGCTTGGCCTCCACGAAGTCCAGATCTTACTGTCTTGGACTTCTACTTTTGGGGATATGTCAAGGCTCTAGTTTATGTGGAAGTTCCTACAACAAGGGAAAATATAATGGAGAGGCATTTAGAAATGTTCGCCAAGAAACATTACAGCATGTTCAACAGAATTTCACCAGGCGGCTTAATTTATGTATTGAAAGACATGGAAGGACATTTGAAAGTTTTCTTTGATTTATTTGTATTTACTATTTACATTTATTTTATTTTTAGTTACTGTGCTACTGCTTTTGTTAATTCAATTTGATGTTGTGGTTAATAATTAGTATTTATTTAAAATAATGCAAACTTTTAATATTACACGTACTTGATTCTTTCCTACATGATTTAGATTTATGTTAAGCTAATTAGGTATGTATTGTTTCATATTATGTATTCGTAAAATAGTTGGTTTTACAAAATTCTTTAAAATACAAATTAATTAGTGCAAATTTTTTATTAAACTAACACCAGATAACTTAATCGGCAGTGAATCTATTGAAAATGCTATATTACTTTATATTCATTTAATGTTAGCTTTCACCGCTGAGTGAAAATCAACTGTTTCTCGTACTTAATGGGGTTTCTTCTTGTTATAGACCATTTATGGATAATTTGTTGAATATCCGATCTTACAGAAGGTTTAAAAGCGCAAATTAGCTTCTAAAAATACAAGCATTTTTCATTAATTCAACTCTAAAAAGAAATAATTAGCAAATGATCCATCCTAGGTGATCAAATGAGGTATCAATAGAAAGCGTAGCAAAAGGGCTTTTCAATTAGCTAAAAATATACAGGGTGTTCCATTTAAAAATTACGAGATTTCTTCGATTTTGCGAAATTGTGAACACCCTGTATAACGCGAGCAGTTGCAGAATTTATTTCACTTAGCAACGAAAGTGCATACTAGTAGAAAATATTCTGTTATATTATTTTTGGATCTTTTGATTTTCCTTATGCAGAATAGCCAACTGCAATGTATCAATTTATCAAGTAAAATAATTATTTACACAGGAACTATCAACTTTAGACCCATACAACATTATATCGATGTAACCAGCTTTCAAGCGCGGATCATTTTATCTATTAATATACAGGGTGTTCCATTTAAAAAAATGCAACTTTAGTCTGGCATTTCCACCTGGGACATCCTGTATAAAACAAAATATTTTTAAAACGTGCGCTTGATGGTACGGAAGGATATCCGATGACTAAATATTTGACAAACTTTCAAATACGCGTGTAATCTTCCGTCCCCGCTTCGTTGCCGGACCCTGTATATCAAAGTATTTGGTTTTGATGCTCTATGTGAAATTTACCTTATATTACAAAAACTAAAGTTTACCTCAACCCTGCTGCACTCCAGAAATATTCTAAAATTTGAATGGTATAATACGAAAGAGCATTTAAAATGGTACAAAATAATCTACACTTAAATGAAAAACTATAGTTGGTAGGAAAGAATATTTTATTTTTTTGCATAATCGCCGTTAAACTCTATATACTTAAATCAGTTATAATCCAATTTTTTATGGCTTTAAAAAAGTAGGATCCAATTTTCGATGACTTTATCGCATATATGTATCTGTGGATGGTGTTCATTATGGTCACTTTGAAAGCACGAGTGCTTAAGTGAATCTGGCCGAAAGGAATCCATTGGTGCCACTCGCGACGTTCTAGTTTTAAAATCGACTGACTTAAGAGGTTCCAAACTTGGGGTTTTATGCCACTTATACCTTGCAAAGTGATCTAGCGGAGCCCCAGTGCATTTTCGTGAAAAACGCTGACAGATGTCAGTTATAATGTATATATGAGGATTATTAAAAAAAAAGCGCAAAAAAAGCTTTATTGGTTGCTGAGATGCAGGATGATTATAAAATTGTTCGTTATGCCAAGTATATTAGGGCAACCCACTAACGGGCTAACCCTGATATGATGATTATTTAAAAAAAGCCGCATCAAAAAAGCTTTATTGGTTGCTGAGATTCAGGATGTTTACAAACTTTTCTTTATGCCAATTATATTAGGGCGAGCACGTTAATGTGTTAATTTGCGTTAACTTATTGCGTTGATTTACTTAAAATTTTGTATATAAATTGTTAGTTATCGAATGTCAAAAATGTATTAGGTGTCATTTATGATCCTCCGCCTCTATCGAAAAGTCATAGTACATATTAGGTATGTAACAATAAGAATATTTTCATGTTGTTGAAGTAAAGGTATTAAATAAGGTGCAATAAACCTGTGGTGCAGATAGTATGAGCATACTTGTTTAAGGAAAATGATTAGTATTTAATAAAATGGTATGCCCGTGTAAGAATCTCGTGATTTACAAGTGATTCCTTTGTACTAATTTAAGATCACTACTAATGCATTAATAACTCAGTGCTTAATTAGATCATATCCCATGATAAATACCACACTTGTAGTTACTGTTAGCTTATTTATTTTACAATTGTGCCAAAATGGTGATTGCTGATTATATTTCTTGGAAGAAATTCAGAATTTTCATCAAATGCCCAGTAATAGCTGAAGTGTATGATTAGTAGCTCTTATGCAGTAGCTTACAAGTGGTAGTACAGCGCTAGAGTTCTAGATGATGTGAGATACGTCTAAGTCAGTCTATGAAACGGTAACTTTGTTGATGGTCACAAACAATTTTGTGCTTATCTGATGTGATAGACCAAAGAATGTACATCAAATTCTGATTAAAACTTCTGATGGAAACTCTGAAAATGCTTAAACACGTGATTGGTGAGGATGTTAGGCTAGACGTAAACTTGTGAGTGATACAACCGTTTTAAAAATGGACGTGTTTCGGTTGATAATGATAAGCGTTCCTGTCGCGATCTACGGAAAACACCACAAAATGTAGCAAAAGTGCGTGATGCTATCCAGCAAAACCGAAGGAGAATAATACATGACATTTGTAGCATTGTCGGCTTGTCATACGGCGTTTGACAGCGTATTCTGTCCGACGAACTCAACATGCGGAGTATTGATGCGAAGTTTGTGCCAAGGCTTCAACAAAATTATGAATAAAAATTGAACAAAGTCGACACCGTGTTTACATGTGCACAGAGCTGAAAGAAACTGCTGAAAGAGATGCGAACTTCAGTACCAGAATCACTACTAGCGAGGAATCATGGATGTACGGGCATTATCCTGAAACAAAGTCACAGCAGTCACCGCAGTGGAAGACGTCATCGTCACCACGACCGAAGAAAGCACAGCAAGTCGAATGTTGATTTGCTTCTTTAACGCTGATGGCATCGTGTCCAAAAGAATTCTCCCACAAGATGAAACAGTTAATGGACTATTTTATAGCGATATTCTTCGGCGACTAAGAGAAAATATTTGACGCAAGCGGCGTGACAAGTGGCACAGCAATTCGTGTATCCTAAACCATGACACTGCATCAACCTACACGTTACTTGTTCGTCCGTTTCTAGCGGCAACGGTGACGATATTTGACAAGTATTGAACACGATAACACGCGAAGACTTCCAGAACTGCTTCCAATAATGAACAAATCGCTGGGATCGGTGTATTCGTGCGAAAGGAGAGTACTTTGAAGGGGATGGCAGTGAGTAAGTTGTAAGAACAATTTATTGTGTTTTTTTTCACATTCTGGGAATTTCTGGGCAGCGCCTGGTAAGCAATGCTATCGGCAGGTGAAATAAAGATGAAAAAAATAATGAAACTTTGTTCGCAAGACGACTTCCGGTTAAAATATACGGCACTCATGCATTTAATTTAATAAATGTAATACGATGTTAACTTTGTGATGATATGCACAATATTTCTGCGAATTGCTATTTAAAAATTTTCTTCAAAGGGACTGCAGTGTGTTGATTAATATGTCACAACTTATATAACGTTAAAATGATATATGCTGTTAAAATTTTCCGATTGCTTTTGAAATATAGTAACCAACTCTAAACTCTGAGGGTGCATAAAATTTGAATGTTACTAATCTGTGCTTCAACTCCCATTTCTTTTTTAATTTTTAGACCAGTGAAATTCCTTTGCTAATTTGATTTCATACATAATTAAAATAGATTGTAAACGTTGAAGTACAAACGTAGATTAATTAGGTGATTTAATTCTCGATCAAAAATAAAATAATAAAAAATAATTCTCGATCAAAAAATAAGGTCGTTACTAAGGGTTCCCGTTGCCTGAATATAAATATCATGCAAATAATTTCCATTCTTTCGTATTTTCAGAACCTTATATAAATATTTACCTATTATTAAGTCAGTATGAAATATATTTCGACAAAATAAAGAATATGTGCATATGTAAACAGTTATTTTCTTTTTGCAATTCTCTGTGTTAGTATTACCTATTATACGAGAATATAGTACTTATCTAATGCGGCCCAAAATACCCCAATATAAATACTCATATATGTATTCAGCAAGGCAAATAATTTGCCGGGAGAAAAGCCTTTTCTCTTTACTTTATACACAATCTATATCCCTCTATTTAAATGTACCTACAACTTGTTCTATTTGCATTACATTATTTTCCTGCAAGACTTTTCTTTTTTATCGATATTTCGAAACAGAAGTTTCTTTGGTATTTTATGATTTTCTTTCCATTCGCAATGCACTCTTTACTGTCTCTTCTCCTACATCAGTCTACTTTTTATTCTTTATTTCACCTTCGAAAACTCGCAGTCTCAGGCGTATTTTGCAATCTCCTACATACATACCTTTAGATATATTAAACAGTCTATCTTATTTTTCCTGTCAAAAAATTTCATTATTCCGTATGATGATATATTTCCATACATTTTGTTCTCGTATATCTATCTCTATCATGCTCACGCGCCTATATAATATTCTCGTCTCGCTTTCGCTTTATTGGTATTCCGGGTTATATTGGAATGTTCAGAGAGGAATAGGAGCAGAACGAGGGTAAGAAGAAGGAGATAGAAATAGAGAAAAAAGTCTTAATAATTTTTGCATAGAAGTGAAATTTATTTGAATATTTTCGTATATTAAAATTTATTCGTTTTGAGCAGACGGAGATGGAAAATGCTCTTGTGTTGGTTGATTTTCGCTTATTTTAATATCATTATTTTTGGTTATATTGGATAAAATAGACGAATATATGTCTTACACTGTAATGTTTTTTCTTTTAATCAAACAATAAGCTATTTATATACAATATTCATTCTGCCCTTTTTTATTTATTTGGAGGACTATATATTTTATTGATTTACAATGTAGCTTGTCCGCTAAAATATCAAATTTAGATATTTTTTCTATCTAATGGCTGTTCACGATTAAATTATATTTATATATTTTCACGGTTATTGCTACCAACAAGTTTTTATTATAGAGGCAGAGGCTTATCTTATTGCAGTGGCGGCTCGTGCTAAAAATTTTAAGGTGTTCTGCAAGTTTTAAAAAAAAATTTACCTTGCACGGGCAGTAAGAGGTTGTCTCCCATCGATCTTATCGTGCTTTCTTCGCCTTCCGCACTGAAGTAATGGATTTCTGGAACGATTGTCAATTGTCACACAAAAAAATAAGAGTCTCTAATATTATTGTTTTTACGTTAAACTCGCCGCACCGTAAAAATAGTCGCGAAAATATTAAATACCGATAGGTACTCGCAACGGGCCATAGGCAACAATATACGTATGGAACGTAATGCGGTGTGGCAACGTGTGTACGATGCCTATATTGAGTGACTTTCTTAAAATTTAAATTTATTTTGCAGAATTATTGATTTTTTTACTTTTATCTTTTAGAAAACGTTATTGTTTTTTATTACTTAAAATTACTTTATATGAAAAATAGTATACCATAAAAGTGTAAACAAAGACAGTATACATTGAAACGAATATTCATTCAATTGTATTGTCATGAAATTGAATTTGTCAATCGTTGTTAAATTTGCTAGAATGAATAGATATTTATATTTATCGGAAAATACTAATACTTAAAGCAAACAAATAAGGTGTAGTGTTTTGTTATAGGAATGTATAATATCCATTTCTTCCTGCATATTGATTATGCAGCTGATGCTTTCGTAATATGCTCATATTTGTATTATTTCAACTTATACTTCGGTCGATACATACCGACTTCCTTCAAACCAGGAGGAAGCTACAGTTGTAATTAAACTATACTTCCTTTCTTTTTATTACCTACGGATATTCACAATTCCAAAATACGTTACAATGTTGCTTATTTTAGACTGTAATTAGCCGAATGCTGTCGCAAAACTGATCTCTGCATTTTTAAAAATGCCAGAATAAAATTAACCCCTGCCGTTATTATAATTTTACAAAGGAACAGACACGTACTTCAATTTCTACGAAAAACTAAGCCTACAGTTCATGTATAATACAGTGATAATGAAGACTGGAACGTTTGTCGACCTACGAAGTTGTACTTTACTTGTTTATTGTTAATAAAAGGCTGATGGAAATATTACGTGAGATTTTGGTATCTGTATTATAATAACATCACGATAATAGTAGAAATACAAATATGAGCATATTACGAAAGCATCAGCTGCATAATCAATATGCAGGAAGAAATGGATATTATACATTCCTCATTCCTAACAAAACACTACACCTTATTTGTTTGCTTTAAGTATTAGTATTTTCCGATAAATATAAATATCTATTCATTCTAACAAATTTAACAACGATTGACAAATTCAATTTCATGACAATACAATTGAATGAATATTCGATTCAATGTATCCTGTCTTTGTTTACACTTTTATGGTATACTATTTTTCATATAAAGTAATTTTAAGTAACAAAAAAAACAATAACGTTTTCTAAAAGATAAAAGTAAAAAAATCAATAATTCTGCAAAATAAATTTAAATTTTAAGAAAGTCACTCAATATAGGCATCGTACACACGTTGCCACACCGCATTACGTTCCATACGTATATTGTTGCCTATGGCCCGTTGCGAGTTGGACCTATCGTATACCTAATCATATCGCCTTCCGCGCTGGAATAAATGCACTGCATTTCGCTGCATTTAATGCAGCGACCAGGCCTGCTAAAATGACGCATTGGTTTTAGACAACCGCGGTGATAGCGGGGTGCGTGCGGCTGTTTGACAGAACTCTGAGCGCACGCTCGTGTGGACCAAATAAGGAACAAGTGAGCGATCGCGCGAATTAGGTTGGTTATTCCACTGGTCGCCTATTCAATATTATTTGGAATTTCGGAAGCGAATATCTCGGCTTCTACTTGTCGGATTTTGATGATTGAGGTGTCAAATTGTAGGGTTTGATGTCCTCTACAGGATGATGTAGAAAAATATGCAAATTTTTTTATATACAGGGGGAGAATTTTCATAACAATATGTTACGCTTTTATAAACATCAGAAATGTCGGAAAAATTATGTAAAAGAAAACTAGTTATAACTAATACAGGTTCGCCCGCCCAATTTTTTGGGAGCTCTGCAGCACTGCAGCGCTTATGCGCTAGCCGCCACTGTCTTATTGCATAATTAAATTTACTATTTCTAATATATCTAAAATAAATTTTTTTATTTAAGAATGATAAACTAAATGCTGTATATTCTATCACTAGACTATTAAAACCATGCGCATTTACCTAATATTTAGTCTAATCACCAATGTTGTTTACTATTGCTTCTTACCTTAGAGGCATACTTTCTGTTAATTTTTCAGCGCAATGGGATTATAAGTTGTTATGCTTTAAAAATGATCCTTATACCGTTTGGGCATTTTTAATAATTTATTTAAATTAATTGCTAATTCTAAGTCATCATAGGCTATTTCAAAATTCAATATTATCACTTAATATAATTTATTTACCGTGACCGTGGGGTATCACAAATTGAAACCGGTAGAGGTGAGCGAATGTGTATTCACAGACGATATCGCAATAATGGTAAATAGAGAAAGTATGCTACAATTTAATGTTGAAAGAAAAGGAATGAAAATTAATATTAAAAAGACAAAAGTAGTAAGTATATCAAGCAATAGGGAGAGAAAAGTAAATATTCAAATTAACAAACAGTTAGTGGAGCAAGTTAAAAGCACAAAGTATCTAGGAGTAACTATAGATAACTCTGGAAAAATCGATGAAGAAATTAACAATAGAATAACAATAACGAATAAATTGTTTCATGGGATAAATAGAGGATTTATTAATAAAAAAGAGATAAGTGAAAAGACTAAAATGTACGATTTTCAAAACGGTATACTTACCAACTTTATTATACGGATGCGAAACATGGGTACTAACCAAGAAACAGCACAAGAAAATTCAGGTACTGGAAATGAAGTATTTGCGGAAAGTAGCAAAAGTAACGATAATGGACAAAATAAGGAATGAGGATATAAGAGAGAAACTAAAAACAGACAGTATGAGAAAGTATATAGAGAGGGCCCAGCTAAGATGGTGGGGACATATGAAAAGACTACCTGAAGAAAGGCAAGTCAGACAGGTATGGGAGGCAAGGACGACAGGAAGGAAAAAGAGAGGCAGACCAAACAGGACCTGGGATGAAGAGGTGGAAGACTCACTGAGGAGCAGGGGAATAACATGGAATCGGGCCGCGATCCTGGCGACAGATAGGAAGGGATGGAGAGCAGTAATTAAATGAATATCAAAGTAATAGACTGTATTAAATATGATATTGTATTATTTACTGACCCTCTACACTTAACGGTAGAAGAGGGATGGATTATATATATATATATATATATATATATATATATATATATATATATAATTTATTTACTTTAATTGCTAATTATCAAACATCATAGGCTATTTCAAACTCTAATATCTTCATGTAACGTTTGTATGTTAAAATATTTTGGATGTCACTATAACTATTTTTAGTCCGGAGCATTGGATCTACTCATGCGCAAGTTTGACATCTTGAAATATTATGCGAGTCATTGTTCGTACATTTGAATTTATATTTCATTATCGTTCCTTTTGGGCAATTTTAGGTAAACAGGACATCGTTATATTTTTTATTAGAATTTTAGAACATATTAGGATGGTTTAACTTGTCGAATAACTATTTTTCACTTAATTTAAGTCTTTACATTTTTGGTTTGTTTGGAGAACCATCTAGGCGAGACTTTCTTAAACTCTTTGTTCTAGATCGCTGTAACGTTTGGTATAATTTTAATCATTAGTAAAACCCTTAATTAGTCCGAATTATATAACGAACTTTTTGTTGTGGCTTCCTCATTTGCTTTTTAATCATGTCAGGATATCCGAGTAATTATCAATCTTTTATTTCAATATCCCGTATGGGGGTACTGCCTTTTGTTGTTAATAATGACGTATCAGTTATTCTGCTTAAATTAAAGGACAATCATTCTTGGCGTTCTCTTCGTATTAGTCCCGCTTTGAAGTAAATCGAGGAGTGTAAAACTAGTAAGTCAATTTGAGTTGAAACAGTGTTATCTGTTCTGCTGAAGGCAGTAATTGACAAATTGGCTTGTTTCATATAAATTCACTAGTGTAGTGAAATTTAGTCGAGGATATTGTTCCCCGGATTTGAAAGTTTTACGTCCACGTGTTTGCTTCAGGTGAGTTCTGAGATAAGTTAGTATCTGCTAATAACGGCAATACAGGCGGAATTGCGTTAGACTGGTTATGCTGTGAATTCCGTAGGTGAAATCTACCAAATAGACGAGGGGTTGATTCAGCCGCAGTCATCTAATCACCCGGACACAGGAAATCAGCGTAATCGGATCTAAGGATCATCTTTCACTCCAGGTAGTGTGTAGAAAGTAAAATTTTTGTGACAGAGCCCTGGAAAACAATATTAATAGTGATTTTGGAGGAACGCATGGCGTTCTAAAACATGGTGTTCTACTCACCATTTTATTTTTTTTTGTTCTCTTGCCTCATTGTAAAATTTAACTAAGTTCATTTTCATATATTAAACGCGTAATCAGTTTTCTAATTCAAATTTTAGTAGTATTTTTTTAAATATTATCAATCTCGCATATCAGACTGTTTTAAAGTCAAGAAATTTGAGTAAATTAAATTTAGTATTTTTTTTTAATCAGTAACAGATTCCGATGTAATTTTAATAGCTAAATTTTGTTTAAATAAATATATTTTCCATTTATTTGGTAAACTTTCACAACTATAGAATAACCTCCTAGTTACATTTTTTTATATATCTTAAACAGATTTTTGCATATACAGGCTGAATCTTATTGTAGTATCCAATTATGCGAATACATTGTCAGTTAATTATTTATTGAATTATTAATTTCTATTTGTGTGTACCACCTAAGTACGTATTGCATATACTGTGTGTATCGAACCTGTGTAAGGTTCATTAAAGCTTTAATGAATTACCGATGCAATACCATATTGTTTGGGTACAATACTAATATGATCAATGGTATTCCAACTGTTTAATAGTATTTTGTTGCTCCATACATATACCCCTCCGGTATAATATATATATATTTTTTCTTAAATAATAAATATAGTTGTTATTGTTATGAATTCTGGTTTTTTTTTATTGGATTGTCAACTTATTTGGTATTACTAATTTATCCACTTACTACGGCGGAGTCTGTGTTCTCTGTTGGCTAAAGGAAAACATTGTGGCGCCCTATTTTATATAAGAACCTCCCCTCAACTCGCCTCTATAACTGAGTTAGCCCTTTGGCCAAAAGATCTCCGTGGCAACCATAAAGTTGAAGGTAAGTTGGGTAAATTTAGGATATATTTGTCGGCGCAAGTCTAGTGCTCGTGGGGGCATATAGCAAAGTTTCGTCGTATTTTCCGAATTTGATATCATAATTGCTTTGGTGTATAAGTACACATTTTAAACAGAAATACCTTCTCACACATTTCTTTCTTTCGGGTTACCATAAAACCATGTTCAGTTTTCCAATTTTGATAAACACGAGTGCGACACATAGTACATGACGAACCCTTCCATCTCTAAAATTCAGTCGTAAGCTTGACGCTTCAGTGGTTCGGAACAATACCTGTATAAGCCTGCCCTGTGTCAACACATTTTTAGTATTAGCGCGGTAATGTCAACAGTAGTAGCAACCATGAAGATGGCTGTCGCAAAAGTGGAAGTAACACCAACAAAGGAAGAATAAGTGCCAAGTACGCGTTTACAATCCGGAACCCGAAAGAAAATCATCATTACGATGTTTTGAGTCGTTGTTTTCTAATAGCTTTCAAGAATTATTATAGTTATCAAACCATAGTTTAGGAGATTTCAGTATAAATTTTTACTAAAATCTCTTAATTTTTTTAGTATAAATTCTCAGTAAAGAGACATAATGATCCAAATCCGTGTTATGATGGACAAGCCCAAACGTGAACCTTTAAATGATGTATTATTGTTCTTTGTACTATTCTGTCATTTGCAGTCTATCATTCTTTTTTACGAAACTCCGTGCTAAAAATTATGCCTCATTTTTAAATTGTATGTAGTACTTTATTTTTATTGTATGTGAACATGGTTTTTTGATGTTCAAGGCTAAGAAAGTCAGTTGAAATTGAATAAATATTCTTTACTCTATTTAGTTTCTCACAGTTAATAAGTGTTGTATAGAGCCGTGTTAAAGTCAAATCGTATACTATCCAGCTTTGGTGAGCATCCAGTACCAACATCTAAAAAAATCCAAAGATACTAACTGTTACTGTTATCGTTTTATATTAATATATATATACGAAATAATTAATAGTCAGTTATATATAAAGTTCCCAAATACAATATCAAGTACAAAAAAAGACTGCGGAAACATCTAAACGTTTATATTTCGAAATAACTTTTTTCGTTAGAAATTTTAGGTCTATAAGATATATTTCGCAACAACATTGTTGCTTCTTCCGGAGATACAACAAGATTAATGAGAAATAACATTAAATAAAGAAGAGTATAAAGCAATAGTAAAATACTTTCAAAATGTAGTGTTGAAAAAAATAATAAAAGTGACGTACAAGGACAATAAAATTGATTAGATTTAGAACTTAAAGTAACTATAGATACAAGCCTTTAAAACCTTTAAAAAACATTTACATATATGTAAAAATTAAAACATGAAAAATAAAAAATATAAAGCGAAGCATATAGCAAAAGACTAAGTACACAAGAATATGAAAAAAAATAATGCATTATAAATTTAACAATATATGGACCAAATAACAAAACAATTTTTAGATGGTCAACTAACCGTTAAACCGAGTATATTAAAATAAATTATACTTAGTCTGCTAGTATCAGATCTATAATTTACGTTATTTGTGTCTCCTCTGTTAATGTGGACCATTTCTAAAAAGGTTCTTTTTTTAAGGTTATTTTCAACGTCTAAGATCTTAACGTCACCAAAATTGAATGTATGGTCACGATCAACCAATGCACAAGATCTCTTCCAATACGGAAATCACTTTTATGCTGTGTGATGCGCTGTTGTGGCCTTTATATAGGTCAGACATCACAATTGCTAAAACAGCGCATCACACAGCATAAAAGAGATGTCCGTATTGGAAAGAGATCTTGTGCATTGGTGGACTATGCACTTGATCGTGACCATACATTCAAATTTGTTGACGTTAAGATCTTAGGCGTTGAAAATAACCTTAAAAAAAGAACCTTTTTAGAAATGGTCCACATTAACAGAGACACAAATAACGTAAATTATAGATCTGATACTAACGGACTAAGTATAATTTATTTTAATATACTCGGTTTGACGGTTAGTTGACCATCTAAAAATTGTTTTGTTATTTGGTCCATATATTGTTAAATTTATAATGCATTATTTTTTTTTATAAACTCTTGTGGCTTTAGTTTTTTGCTATATGTTTCGTTTTATATTTTTTATTTTTCATGTTTTAACTTTTACATATAAATGTTTTTTAAAGGATTTAAAGGCTTGTATCTATAGTTACTTTAAGTTTTAAATCTAATCAATTTTATCGTGCTTGTACGTCACTTTTATTATTTTTATTATTGTTTTGCAACTCTACATTTTGTAAGAATTTTACTACTGCTTTATACTCTTATTTATTTAATGTTATTTTTGATTAATCTTATAGTATCTCCGGAAGAAGCAACAAAGTTGTTGCGAAATATAGGGATAATTCATAAATGAGTTTTTTAATTGACACACCGCTTACCCGCTTTTAATTTATTTTATTCTATATACATATATATATATATATATATATATATATATATATATATATAACTTGGCACATGTTTATAATGTATATACTGTATAACATAAACCACCGCAATTTTTACTAATGTAAATATGAAATTTAAATTATTACTTAAACATCGTTGCTATACCTAAAAAGATAAATACATCAGTATTGATAACGACGGAATGTTTTATACCTGTATGTGCATACATAAACAAATACAAACACATACAGAAAACATAAACATAAGTCCTTAAAAACATAACTGTCAAGTTAACGGTATTTCCGTGATATAAAACATTATTTTTATAGCGCAACGTATTCATCAAACATGTTCTGAGAGTACATACATTCCTATATGTCTGTCTAGTATCTACTTCATGTATTTTAATGTAGTTCAAACACTGGCGGTAGATAGTTGAATTTTGCGCAGTAACTGCGAATTCCATTAGTTTTGGCATTAGTATAATAAACTGTTTTGTTATTTTTCTGAAGAATTACGTACAACAGTTGAATTTTAAAAAGGAATAGGAAAGAAAACCGATGACCTCTAATACACAGAATAAAACTTCGTTGATTATACTTCATAAAATTTGTTGATTTAACATTTTACGACGTTAAAGACAAACTTTTAGAATGACCATATAACAAAATTTCTATAGTCTCACAAATATCGAGTCTGAGTACAGAAAAATCTTAAAGAAATAAGTTCCGTTGCTTCTATGTTAATAATTAAGAGGTTTACAGCTTAATAATGTGGATGATATAATTAACGCATTTTATATAAAATCTTTTGAAATGGGATACGCTTTGAAAGCTTCCAAGACTAAGGCTATAAAAATCGGAGATTTAGAGTTTCTGGTTTAATTTTTTTAGGCTTCTGCATAGTCTCCTCCTCTCGCAATACATGTTTTAGGACCGAGGTATAGTGACTAGAATAATAGTACCTTTTCGGAATCGCTTTCACTTCAACCATTCTGTTTATTTGAATCTCTGGCATATTTTCAAAAGTTGCTATTTTTATTTTAAGAAAAAATAAAACTAACCGGAGCTAGATCTAGGAAGTGGTGGATCACTGGAATCTGACGCCAAAAAAAATTGTGAGTCAATTATAGGGCAGTATGGACAGACTCATAGTCGTGAAGCACGAACTTCACTCAGACTATTGTAAAATAAGGATCTAGGGCTAACTATAGGATAACAGCAGGCGGTCGATGCGTAGCCCTAAATGTTGCAAACCTTGTGGAACTCCTGCCATAACGTACTTGTTTTGTTTGTAAATCCATAACACGTTAAATATAATAATAAGTACATATAAGTACTCTTTAAATCCAAAAGTTTCATCACTATTTTTATCAAAATAATGACGCAGAGCGAATTTTGGGCGTGGCCCTTCTATGTAATATGCGGAGAAAGTTTTAGCAAGTTACTAAAAAATAATACAATAGTATATTAAAAAACAAGTTTCATAAGACACCATTTTGCCGCACGAGATCAGTTTAGAAAACGAGCCGCGATAGCGGCGAGTTTTCTAAAGAGCGAGTGCGGCAAAAGGCCTTATAAAACGAGTTTTTTATACTATTTTTTCTATTTTGCGTTTTTTACATTAATAAATTGCTTAAATTGGAATTATTTAATTTGAAAGTTCATAGTTTAATTTTTATATAAAGCACATTGATACTTGACATTTTCAAATTTAAATCTTGCAATCCGCGAAGTATATTATATTACATATTATTTATTAATTTTCGTTAACATTACTTGATATTTCATTTAAAAATATAAACATGAGTGACATAGAAACATATATATATGTTGTTGTCAATTGTATACAACATACGTTGTTTGTGTAAAATACGGACATATATCATATCTGTCAAATGTACATAAATTCTTAAAATCAAATGACAGCGATGATATTTATTTCTGTATTCGAACAACGCCAACATTGAAAAATGAAAAAAAGCATATCGAAATGAAGCTCATTTCGATACTGTTTTGGGTTTCATAATGAGTTCATTTCGAACGCAAAATAGAAAAAGGTATTTTTAATAATATAAAATATTATTAAAAATCTGGTGTGAAGAACACAAATAGAGGTTCACTATTAATATTTTTGTGAGCGTGTCCGAACATATCCCTCCCCAGAGACGTAGATACGTATTTCGCCTTTCTGCAGGCTCATCGGTACACCCCCGCTGGACAAAGGATATCTTCAGACACATTCACAAAAAAGAACCACATCGCCACATCACAGAAATTACCGAACGTAGAAGTATATTTACTTCTACGCTCGGTCTGGATAATTTCTGTGATGTGGCGATGTGGTTCTTTTTTGTGAATGTGTCTGAAGATATCCTTTCTCCAGCAGGGTCGTACTGATGAGCCTGTAGAAAGGCGAAATACGTATCTACGTCTCTGGGGAGGGATATGTTCGGACACGTTCACAAAAATATTAATAGTGAACCTGTATTTGTGTTCTTCACACGAGATTTTTAATAATATTTTATATTATTAAAAATACCTTTGTATTATACAAAACTGGTGGGGTTTACCTACTCATATATGTTTCAATTATTCTGATACATTAAAAAAATATTCAATACTTCACCAATATGGTCTTTGATTTCTGACAAATTAGATTGTATTTTATTTAAACATTTCTGCTACTAAATTATAAATAGTTCCTCCGTTTTTTTCTTCTATCAACATTCTTCTTATGTCGGAATTTGTTCCTATAGAATTTTTTGGAGGCTTCTGACTTTGTTTTTCTACATTGAGTTACTTTTTTCAGGGTGTGTTTTTACTTACATTATATGTGCAACAGTAAGCTTGATATAAAGCAAAAATATTTTGTATTTATATTATAATGTAGTAATAAAGAAAATGAAATAACTTCTCAAATTTAATAGTCCCTATCTGCACAATTAAAAAGTAGATGTAATCAGTAATTTTTTTAGTGATTGGCTTACTAAATTGCTCAAAGTATAAACTAAACTCAATGTGTTGATCAGAAAGTTGACGATACATGATTAGTTTAAGGAAATTATTGGGTAATAAAATTAGGATATATTATAGGGTATATCAGGTATATCACTTTCAACCAAGTTAACTATTATAAATTTACATACCAAAAGTCTCTTGGTAAGTAAAGAATATAGCTTTTTAATTTAATTAAATCCTTTTATATACCATAAGTGATTAACAATTACGAATATAAATTAACAAAGTTCATCTATTTTTGTAGTACAGAAATAAATGAAACAAACAACAAGAGAAAAAAACATTGTAATATATAAAGATAACAGAGATTCAAATCGCGAAGTATACATTAATCAAAAATATACAAACATCTTTTTTAATAAGGGTTGCGCCTGCATTCAGATCCGAAATATTTATGGGTTTATTTATCTTTTAAAATATACAGATAATTAAGATTCTTGCTCGTTTTATTGCGGAAACTTTTAATTACAACATGATTAAGATCTCTTTTAGTTTCTTCATTTTCATTTTATTTTTCGTAGATTTCTCTGCAATAAATTTGCTATATCGTAGAGTAGATTCTACAAAAATAATATCTGTTCTTATTTTTATCACGTATTCAGGAATACCGCTTTTCCTCCCCGTAACCAATCAATAAACATTTATGCCTTCTACCACGGGGTTCCCAAACTTTATCAGTCCGCGGTACACTTATAGGTTCAGTATTTTGTCCCGTCGCACAAAATTTGTCAAATTTTAATATAAATCAGGCACACAAATAAAAAAAAATCTAAGATAAAAGACACAAGGTGAAACTCACATTTATGACAATTTAATCACAAGATCCATCAAGCTAAAATATGAAAATACTAAAACATATGAAATAAATGGTTCAACGACAAGTAAGTTAATGTTATGGATAAGATTGTTGATCACCACACTTTTTTCAAAATGTGGAATAAGGTTTGACACTGCCACTCTCATTTCTCGCTCCACATTGATTTTTGAACGATATTTGCTTTTCAATAAAACTACAACAAAAAATTCTACTTCGCATAAATAAGTTCTCGCAAAGAGAATGAGTGCCCTTACAGCCTTTGAAATCAGAGCTGAATATTTATTTTTGATTGATTTCCAAAGCTCCGCTAAATCGGAAGAAACAAATTTTGTTTTTAGACTGTTGTCGCAAGAGAGTTCAATTAGACTCTCTTCCTCCTGCGAAGTGAATTCTGGTAAGCTTGAGCCAGGAAAGGATCTTGGAGCCATGCAAATTTATTGACTTTGTGTTCCTCAAAATATTTTGTAAACCAGTCAGTGAGCTTTGAGAGGCGTTCCTTAGAAAAGGGATAGCAACTCTTGCCAAGCAAGGACTTTATTACAGGCCAGGTATTTGTGCAATTCAGGGAAACAATGGTGACCACAATCCTCAATGATTTTTATTATCTACAACTACAGCATTTTCCTAAATGTCGCAAATTTCTCCAAAAATTTGAAAATGTGTATGTTATTGCCTTGAAGAGACAGATTGAAGGCATTCACTTTAAAAAATATATATCACACAAGTACGGTAATTTCAGCAAAAATTCGGGTTCGGCAAAGTACTTTGAGTTTTCATGACCTTTCCTTTGTAGAAAAGTGTGAATTTCTTGGCGTAACTCGAATGCACGGGATAAGACGTTGCCACATGAAAGTCATCGGGAACTACAGTGTGTATAGCAGGGCCGTGTATTCAGCTCTCGTGTCTATGCATAGCTTTTTGAAACCTCTGACTTTCGGTGGCCTAGATTTTATGCAGTTTGCTAGATCTACCACACGTTCTAATACCAAATTAAATTGGGAGCTCATCGACGTTGATGCTAGTACTTCCCCATGGATGAGACAATGGGTTCACATAGTGCACGGTACTTTGCTGCCAATAAGCACCTGTAATCCCTCATAGCGACCAGACATTGATCGACTTCCATCATTACAGATACCCGTGCACTTTCCCAATTCAAATAATTTTCGGTATAAACGTGTAAAGCATCTTTAATAATTATTGAGTCTTTGCACTTCAAATAATGCTATTCTAGAAGATTTTCATCGATGATATTATCATCCAGGAACCGTACATAACAAATAAAGTGTGCGTCTTTGTTGCTGTCAATAACATCGACTTGCAGACCAAATTCCGTGCCTTTAATTTCCTCTAATAATTAATCATTGAGATCCAGAGCTATATGAAGGATTCTTCTACTAATAGTACTCTCCCCATATAATATTATCCACGTCAAGAGCAACCGGCAGAATAAGCTCCTTTGCGATGGTGTTATGTTTTTTTGCACTTCGTCACTCTATATACGACCCTAAAAAATGCCGTTTTTAAGACGATGCTTAAAAGTGACCGACAATAATAAAAAAGTAGTTTTGATATTATCGGTCAGTTTTAAGTTTCGTCACCAATCCATGATTTACATTTTCGTTTTTGATTAAAGGTAGATTGTTACCAAATTGGATTACATCTTCTTTGAAAAATTCACTTGCTAGTATAAATTTTTAACAGCTGAATGTATATACAGCCGAGTTTATACGTAAATACATTAAGGTTATTGATCTTAGCATATAACAGTGTTATAGTTTTTATAACATCGGCAGCTGTTATGCACGTAAACACACGCTGCAGCGTATGTGCGTTTGTAACTTCAGTAGAGATATTTATTGTATATACACATCCTAAATATTTTGAATTCATAGGCGGAACATAATAAAAGTTTCAGGTGGTTTTAAATTTTGGGGTACGCATTGTAATTGATATAGAATATTTAGGATTTGTATTCTATATAATTACATCTTTACATTTTTCAAACGTTGTCTCTTTCTTTCAAGGACAAGCTGTGTAAGTCTACTAGAAAGTTCCATACTTTTCTAGAATATTCTATTCCACGAAAATGCTTCATATATTTTTAGAAAGTTCTACAAGCTTGGAGCGAACTAGTCTATATATTCCAGAAAGTTCCATTAACTTCGAAGCCATTTCGAAATGTTCATTCTAGAATATTCCAGACTATTATGTCTGCTCGCGTTTGCAGGAGTGCCTTCCGCCGCTCCTGTTTAACATCTGCAGCGTCCCGACGCACACTTAGGGAACTCCTGCCTCATACTTTACTTTTTTATGCTATATTTCGATGTGGCGAGAAAGATATTTGATAATTTTTTTGGGTAAACTATTTCAAAATGGTAAAAATACTGAAACAATTGTTAGAAAAAAATAAATAAAACAGTGAGACTATGTGTTAATATAATTTGCAACAAGTGTATAATTAATAGTGAGTCATGTTGATGAGCATGCGACGTAACGTGCCTTCAAAAACTTTCCTCATCAGAGACGGCAAAGTTCATTCAAAATTATACGTTTGTGACTGATTATGTGCACTGTCACCAATCATTATCAAAAGACGTGGCCGTCTCTATTGAGGAGAGTTTTTGAAGGCACGTTATAATTGCCCGTTTTCTAAATTCAAACCATACACTTGCAAAGATTGCCCTTGCGATTTATAGATAGTCATAGCGAACGCAAGGCGTATTTGAAATTGAGGTAGTTTGAAATCGAACGCCATGTCGGTCGGAATGAGTGGCATTCGTGGAAGTAGTACGTCTTCACCTTTATGAAGTCCAATCAGAGTGGTTGCTTCAATTAGATTATTCATCAATATTCTACTAATCGTGTGCTTTGCACTTTGTCTATTTTTCCGATTTAAACGAATTACATGAGGTATTGTATTGAATATCCCTTTCGTATGAAAAAGAAATTCGGTGATATGAAGCTCGATCATTCAGATATTGCATACGTTGATCTAGTTGTTCTTGGCGTTGTTGAGACGATTGTGCTACTCTTCTTCTTCTCAATTCAACTCGTAAGACTTCAAGTTCTTCTTGCCGTTGATCTGCGATTGTTCTGCGCTCCTTTGCGAAGTTCTGACACTAAAACGTTCATTTTTGTCTAAAAGTTTTGATCATTGCAGTTTCTCTTTTGTCTCTTTTGACGTTCTGTGATTGCGTTGGCGAAGTATCTCTATAAAATCAATAATAATTTCTCCTTTTTTTTCTTTCAAAACCCAGCTATTTGTTTCATTGTTTTTCAAATATCAATATCATTCATATTTTCGCCTTTCAAATATGACATTTGTTTGTCTTATTTTTTTTAAATAACATCTTGACATTTACATCCAACCTATACAAATTATTTTAAGTTTCCATATAAGAGAATTCATTCAAGATTAAATCAAAGTTATTTTCATTTTTAGCATTAAGATTTCATAACAATATATTAGCGTAAATAAAGTATATGATTAGCAAACGTCAACTTGTAATGAAAAAGTCCTACCAAATAAAGTATTTGACTAAATTTTGCACTACTTATTTCACCGGTGCAAAAAGACTTCTGTCATGCCGTGTTAAAAAAAATATCGCGTACTCGAATGCGTTGTGTCAAAATTTCAAGTTAATCTACCGACTACTTTTCGAGTTTTGCGAGTGCAAACATATGCAGGTTGAATTTATATATATACATATATAGGTACCTATTTTCTATACAAGTGGAGATCCATATATCTTACAGACAACCTGAGATCCACCTAAAAGGGACGGCATTTTTAAAAGCATAATTTAGAAAAAACTATACAATTACATTCTTAGCAAGATTTCAAAAGAGGGGTAGCAATTTTTTCGTTTAAAATATATATCAAGTATGGCTCTCATTTTGAGCTCCTACAAGATCTTAGAATGTATATGTTGAAAGATCCAGCATAAGATGAGATTTAGCGATGTTGCAAACTGCTAAACAAACGTACGTGCTAAAACGCCGATTAAGAACAGTTGAAGTAATTTGATAAGTAATAGTGAAACATTTGTATACATGTCCCTCGCCCATAATATTTCTGTTTCAATAAATAAGTATGATCTATGTGCTTATAATAATAGTGTGTTTGTGTTTGAGAACAAGCGCGCCTTTTTTTAATATAATTTAAATAGATAATTTAATGTTATTACTAATTAAAGCAAATCGAGTAATAATTTTACTACTCTGGAGAAAGCAGTTTATTTTGTTACAAAATTTCATTATTTAAAATTAATAATTTTAGAAAACAGGAATTTATTCTAGTATGCTACTCACGTTTATTCGTCTAAGAATTAAATTTATGTGATATAGTATGTAATTAGAGTCACAAATATTTTTATTTTAACACAGATAATCGGTTTACTTAAATATTAAATAAATGTAGATGTGTCAACATATATGTACGTAGAACAGAATATTTACTAAAAATATTTCATGTAGAAACTGCGTATTTAATTATTTTATAAAAGAAATACTCATTGATTCAATGAGCATGCATACATTAATTTAAGAATTATCAAAGAATAGATAGAAAATTATGTTTACTACAAGTTTTGCTATGATGAGCTCGTTATACAAAAATTACGATTAGTAAAATGTCATATAGTCATAAAGTGTTAATAATTTTTCGCCAAGAGAAAACTTGTAATCTTAAAATATTGTAATATAAATAATTAATAAATTTTGTTATAAACACAAATCTAAATTTAAATAAATGAAATAGAAATCAAATATGTACGCAACTGCTGATTTTCATGTAAGGAAAACATTAATTTTGAAAACTTCAATTGGGATCAAATTAATGATCAAATCATTAAGCCTTTAAATACATTCATTATCTATGATCTCTCTATAGATATAACCATACAACTACATTTTCGTTAATGTATAGCATGTAAATTATATATGAAAATTGCGACACTCAAAATACAGTAGCTACTGCACTATAATACTTTACTTATATATAAAGTTTCCATCACTTGCGGAATATAATTGATCTTTAAATTTTTGAACAAAATCATATTTACATTGTTATATAACAATTATTAGAAACACTTAAACTATTTTAACTTGCGAAAGTAATATTGATTGTCCATCGCTGAATATTATTTTTCATAGTAGAAAACAAACAATAATATACTCGTATATGCATGCAAAACTTATTTATTTAGAATAATACATTTCAATTCGAAGTAAATGTTTTTGTAAGGGTTCTTGTAGGAATTTTGATCAAGAAAACGCTGATTAATTGAATATACAAATACTTATGCATCTCGTTTATTTAGCAGTTTCTTTGATTTTCGGCCTTGACTTAGGTCAGGGTATATACTTCACATGGATTGACTGAAAGGGAAAATATCTGAAACTATAAGAAAAATAGGCAGATCTCTTTCAATCAAAAAGTTGGGTCCAAATCAAAGTTTATATTTGTAACTTATATAAAAAAAATAATAAGAATA
Organism: Melolontha melolontha; assembly: GCA_935421215.2. Taxonomy (NCBI): domain Eukaryota; kingdom Metazoa; phylum Arthropoda; class Insecta; order Coleoptera; family Scarabaeidae; genus Melolontha; species Melolontha melolontha. The sequence continues at coordinate 66,874,735 of OW285239.1, forward strand.
TATTTTACTAAATACTTTTATGTTAGTTACTTGTGTTATTTATGTTTTTCTTCCCGAACGAGAGAATCTATCTGTCCAAATTATGTATTTTGTATATGTGTTTACCGAACTTGGTGAAGTCTAAATAAGAAAGCGCTGATCAATACCAATTTGTGTATTTTGTTTAGATATGTATTGTCGTAGGTCAGCGTATATACTGTGCATTTTGAGTTACGAAAAATTGTGCTTAAGTTAATATACACAATTATATTATAGAAATCGCCTGATGGGATCCCGTTACAATAAAAAAAGCAAACGAATCAGAAATCTATTCGAAGTGACATTGTAAATATTATTGTCTTTTATTTATAGTGCCTTATTTGTTCTGATGGTCCTTTTACAAATTAACACAAAATAATATCCAAAGATGTAATATCTTGTGATCTGGACTGAACTTCGATATACATTTTCTTGGGAATTTGTTATATTAGCAATGACACATAGCTAGGAAGTTATGTGGTGGTTCCTTTGCTTATCTAATTGAAACCATAATTGCAGTTATTGATGTTCTGAAGTTGATTCAACTTCGGTACAGGAATAATTGCAATCGTAGTTTCAATTAAGCGGGACACCGCCGCACAACTCCGAAGCTAAGAGAAATTACTTAATAGACACTTTCGCAGACATTAAATATGGAGGTCTAGTCTAGATCATTAGATATTATATCTATGGAATTTATTCTGACAGTCTTTTCAAAATATTAGTTAATAATTCGTACATACCAATAGAAAAATTGCTAAATAATTCGCTAGTTATAATTATTACTTAATTTCTAGTTTAAATGGTTTGTAATCCGTTTTTCTTAAAATTTTTGGCACTTTCACTTTGCAGAGGTACAGTGTTTTATTACTCTGCTAGATATCGAGAAATTTAACTTTACTAGAGCCAGAACAGTAATAACATTTTTCTTGGCATTTGATTTGGGTTATAGTTATAGGTTATAGTAGAATCCATAACCTAAGCTTCAGTTTACTCGGGTGAATGTTAGGAAACCGGATTGCTTTCTTGCTGAATATAACTTTTAGTAATGATTTCATCATTTAACTGCATTTCATTTTTTAGTTTGATCATGTTTTAGAAAATTTTTAAAAGTTATGTAGTATTTATATTAATATGTATACGGTTACATATATGTCAATTAAGTTTCTAACGTAGGAAAACCAATTTGTACATAACAAACAACGTAAAATCTCATGTTAGAAGTATGTAATAACTTTGGAAATAATAATTTCAAATAACTCAAGAACCGTCGATATAAAGTGCAAAACACAATGCATTGATGTATCAGAATAATTGAAACATACATGAGTAGGTAAACCCCACCAGTTTTGTATAATACAAAGGTATTTTTAATAATATAAAATATTATTTTTTCACACCAGATTTTTAATAATATTTTATATTATTAAAAATACTTGTACAATGCATTGAAGTAATATATTCCTATGATTTTCATATAAAAGATTTATAACTTTGTCATAATTCTAAGACTAAACGTTATAATTAAAATGTATTAGCATCATCAGATATATATATATATATATATATATATATATATATATATATATATATATATATATATATATATATATATAGTAAACCTAATCAGTAGGCGATTAAAGGTCTGTATATTACTTCAAAATATATGTATTTTTTTTTACCATATCATACCAAGGTCACGAAGTTATTATATTTATATATATATATATATATCAGAATATTTACAAACACGGTCTTTGTAATTCTACTACAGTTCCCATAATAGTCAAAGTTAGAAAAACTTTTAGGGAACCTGAAATTTTGAATTTCGGGATATAATACCAGACAAAAATTTGATTTCTTTATTATTACTAACTTAGTGATCAAAAAAGGGAACATATTAAATGTTTTTTATATCTCCGCATCTTCGCAAATAAAAAAGCTTTTTATATGAGATCGAAAATTGGACAATGTATTTGGTAGAATAATTTTTTAAAATATTAATACGTTCTACAATATTGTTTTATCAAATGATAATCGAATTTCTACAAAATAATGTAATAAAAATATTCTCTCAATATAAAAAGAAAAGGCGAAAATATTGAGCCGTTATGACTATGACGATTAATCCTTCAACAAATAAAGTATGTATTCAAACAAGTTCAATCGCATCCGATAATTTACTATCAAAAACGTACACATCTTTTCTGTTATTATTAATTCATGAGATTATCTTACAGAAATAACGTGTTGACGTATCGTATTACAGTGCGGTGTCGTGGAATTGTTTGGATCTCTTCCTGACTTTTAAATATGTATTATGTATATCGAAGCGAGATGTCCTCTGCCGCAGATATAGATGAACTATAAATGTAGCAAAAATTGGTAAAAATGAGATCCAACATAAATTTTAAAATTCATTATTACTGATTGTGAGTGAACTAACTCATATAGCGAAATCCAAAATTGGATATCGCCTTGCAAAACGGACCTCAGTGGTATGTGAAATGAATGAAAATGATCTCGATTTGTCGCAATATATATATATATATATATATATATATATATATATATATATATATATATATATATATATATATATATTGTAATGGTGCAAGGGATACACATTGAGCTGCATCTGAAATGGGAAAAATAAGATATACAAAGTAAGAAAAGGGTAATAAAAGGTTATGTAAGTGATATTATTAAGTATTAGTAGTGTCGAAATGCATACGAATTTTAATAACGACAACATTATTTTCTTAAATTTCTTTATTTATATTTCTTTCATTAATTTCTTACTTATTATTTCTTATTCAAATTTCAAATATTAGCGCGAAAAACACATATTCAAATTCATATGCATTTTTAATTTATATCGACGCTAGTAAGCCACGCCTACAAATTGACATCTGGCAAATGTAAATATTTATCGTGCGCAGTACTCAATTTGTAACATTAAGTTTTACATTAACCTAACTTGTTAATTTATTAAATAATTTTTAAAATCTGTAAGAATAGTAATATTAGTCAAATTCCATCTATGTAAAAATGTTAATAAGGTAAAACATCGAGACTTTTTGGCATCATTAGATAGCTAAGTTTGGTAAAACAGACAAGCGCTATCGGCATCATCATCTTTTGAAATTTATAAAATAGTAGACGCATTTTTTTGACCGATCCTTAGAAATTCTTATATATCTTTAATTAAAATCGTTAATATAGTAAAAAGTAATTAAAAGTATCCTGACTTTAAATAAACACGATCGACAAGAGAAATTCTTCAAGAAATTTCGATTTTTAACGTATTTACGTACAACAAAGCGTCATAGACGTAATTTCACGATAATCGCAAGAAATTCTAAAGAAATATTGTCAAGAAACAGTCACCGAACATCTACGGAATTGATTATCGTTCATCTACATCGATACCTGTAATCCAACAGCTAGATAAGAACGCAGGGAGAAATTAGGCATCAGGGACCAAGACCGAAGAAAATCTTCGAAAGCGTCATTGGAAACAGCCACCCACGCCGTCAACAATTCGAACAGCAATCGGACTTTTTCGATCGCCGAGAATCATCCCATTTGATGCGTACGTTCTACAAAATAAACATCAGGATTATTATAATCACAGGTTACAGATAAAACGTATTTATTTTTAAAAAATTTTTAATTCTTTAAACTTATAAACGAATAAAATTCTCGATTTTGTTTACCTAACCTAAACGTCCTATACTTGTATTAAAATTTAATAAACAACCAATTTAAACGTAGAAATAGTAATTTAAAGGTACTTACCATTATCGTTAAAAGATTATTTATATTGTTATCCATATTTTTATAAGTTAAAACACACATAACCACCTTATTTTCTTAAGTAACACCTTGTTGTCTTTCTTATATGTAGTTTCGTTAATTTCACCCTTTGCTATACATGTTATTTTATTACAGTTTTCTTTTATAGCAATAAACTTAATATTTTTATTATCATATCAATCTTTTATTTGTCTATATTTACTTGTAGGAGTTATTTCTTTAAGCCTTAACATTAATAGTTTACTTTTATGGAAGCAACGACTTAGATCTAACGAAGAGCCTGAGATTTCACATTTAATTAAGCTTTTTAATTTAGTTTCATGCGATCCGACTAGTTGGCAATTTAGAACACAGATAGAGCAGTTTGAGGAGTTATATAAAGGCGCCCATCTTTTAATTTCAAAATTAATATTTTTTGAACTCGTTCATTATATTTATTATCACCTCAGCGATTTATCATTTGCCAGCTCAACGAGAGGCTATGTATTACTTCATTTGACGCAACAACGTGGAGGCCAGATTGCTTCTTTTAAATAACTCGACTACAACATAAATTAGGACAAATAATTGCTACATTCAAAATTATTTTACATATATAATTTAGACGAAAGGTGTATGTTATTACTGTAGTTGTGTGTAGAATTGTGTACCTATTTTTCCTATAGTGCAGCTGATTTGTACCTACAATTCTTCACATCCTAGACTTTGAAGGAGTTACGGATATAGTAAAGGTTAGTGAAGGGGAAATATCACCTTGTATGTACGTTGTTTTATTTAACTTTTGTCCACTTATATTATTACTGTGTCTCGAATATTGTTTATACATATTTAAATCATAAATTTCTTCTTATCAACTATTCATTATAATAATTCTATTAACAATTAAAGAAAAATATCAATATAAACTCTTTGCATAATATTAATTCAATCAATATTAATATGGACACCAGACACAGGACAAAAGCAGTAACTACGGAAGAAAACAGGGCTGAACAGGGAGACATTCCGGTTGCACAAACGTCTACAGCTGAAGAGGTAAGTTCACCAGATAATAGCCAGATGATGTTGAACATGTTACAGACACTAATGGCACAAATGAATGATTTAAAACAAGATAACAAGGACTTAAAACAAGATAACAAGGACTTAAAACAAGAACTAACTAATAGTAATAATAAATTAGATAATACTAATCATAAAATAGATACAAATAACGATAACTTAAAACAAGACATAACTAATCTGAGTACTGACTTATCGGCAAAATTAGAGGCTAACACGAAAAAAATTAATGAAAGATTTGAACTCAATAATGCTCATATAGACAACAAATTAAGTGCTTTCAAGGTAGATTTAGAGGGTAAAATAGCTGAGATTTCTACAGCTCAGAAAAAGATGGAGGAGAACGAGCTGAAATACCTAATAAAACTAGATGAAACCGTTAACTTACAGAACTTACATTGGGCAAAACAGTTAGAGGCTACAACAAACGAAATACATAACAATACCGAACAAAGACTAATAACTACAACTAAAAATATACAACAAAATGTAGACAAATTGATTTCAGAGAATAATACTATATTTAATACAAAATTGACTAATTTTAACAAAATAAATGTAGACAATACTGAACAATTAAAAATAACGTTAAACCAAGATATTAATACTCAAATAAGGCAATGCAAAGATCATAATAACCAAGAAATAAACACAGTTAGAAAAAATTTAGATCCTATAATCACTACCAATAATGATAATTACACTAACACGCAAGCTAACATTAAACAATTAGAAAATAAAATTAGAAATTATTTTACATCAACAAATTACAATAATACTAACAATAACTCTATTAAGATAGAAAATCTACATCATTTCGACGGGGACATTACAAGAGTACACCCCATGACGTACCTTAGCTGTTTATTACGTTATTTAGAGGATGTTTCTGAGGAGAAACATAAAATGGAGGTCATTCGTGTAACTTTACGTTATAGTGCACAAGAGTGGTTCCAAAGAATTGAGGACCATTGCAATTCTCTTGACCAGTTCGTTACACTCTTCACAAAAAATTACTGGGATGAAACGCAGCAAAATCGAGCAAAAATACGGTTATTGACAGGTAAATATAGATTAGGACAAGTCTCTCGTGAAACATACGCCTCTCGCATATACAATCAGTGTAAGCACTTGAATGATATAGACGAATCAATGATTGCCAGGCAACTCCTGAATCATTTTATCTACACTGATACTCAAGCTATAATATGTCAAAGGGTGACTAATATGGATTCACTTATAGACATATTAAGAAGGTTAGATGATTTTACGGAGAATAACCATCAGCCACAACACATTTTTCGCAATCCCAATAATCGCAATCATCCGTCTCAAAATTTAAACAACAATAACAACAATCAAATGAATTCACCACCTCAAAGATACAATAATTCTAACTATAATAACAGAAATCAAAATACTTCAAGACCGTACAACAATTATAACAATTATAATAATAATTACAGCCCTAATGTAAATAATGACCGCAATCAACCAAATAACCCACCGAATAGACAAAATTTTAACTTCCAGCCGACAAGATACAATAACAATAATAATTATTTTAATCACAATAATCGCTCAACGGATCACCAACAAAATAATAATAATTCCAATAATTATTCTAATCAACAAGGACGGGGATATAACCATATACGAAATCGTGGTCGTGGTCAAATAAATCATATTAGTAGACGTCACCGATCTGTGTCGCCTATACGTACAAACATGGAGGAGGTATTAAAAAAAACGTCAATTTCACAAGTGGACCTCTATACCGACCCAATACCAGGTCCGTCAACACGCCAGAATTGAGAACACCAAACGACTATAGCATACCATTTAAGATAGATACTATTACTTTTTATCAAAATCCGGAAGAATTCATTAATGTAGAAGATGCAGGCAACCAAACTACCCAAATATATACATTACCCATTGTAAAATTAAAATTTGAAAATATCTTTTTATATTGCTTAATTGATACAGGAGCAGAAATCACTTTATTGAAAGCAGAGAAAGCTAAAAACATACGGGGATACGAGAAGAACATTATAAAAACAAAAGGGACAGACATCATTGCTGCGAACGGAAAACGTATGGGGACGGTAACAAAACAATTATCTACGGAAATATTCATCAACAAATCAAAATACATCATACATTGCTATATAATTGACAAACTACAATACGACTGTATAATAGGTATTGACAGCATTAAAAGTCTCAGAATGATCTTAGATTTTGAAAATGGTATACTTAATATAGATGATCATAAAGTAATATTTGAGAAACAATTGTCAGACGAAGAATTAAAAGGTTATAACCTATATAAGAAGGAAGTGCTTATGAGAGAAATTAATAATATTATGTTAAATAAAGAACCGTGCTATAGAAGAGATTATGAGGGGAATAATGTTACAGAAGGAAAAATAATTGAATTTGATAATACTAATATTGGAATAGAGAGAATGGAAGTTATGCAAGGAACGAAGAATAGTCACGAG